>JADLZK010008288.1:0-563891 GCA_015847255.1 Hyparrhenia diplandra
TCTCATCATTCATGCCTTGAGAGCCAGTTTCCGCATTGTTAGCCGATGCACTCTGCAAGGCAATCTGAACGTCATTGGCATGAGTGCGAGTCGCCGCATTCCGATCCATTGCGCCCTGAGAGGCACTCTGATCACCATTGGCATGCAAGCTAGTCATCTCATTCCCACCCATTGCACTCTGAGTCTGAGAGGGACTCTGGTCATTGCTGTCATCCCCATTTAATAACCTGGTGCGTGCCATATGGTCCTTTAGACCGACTAATACCCTGGAGACAGAAGGCAGAGGAGGTTTTGCTGCAGAACAATTTGGTGCAGAACAAGACGGCTGTTGGAGTGTTACGATCCATAAGGTCTCGCCTCCATCGGATCCTCTTAAAAATAGCCTGGCCAAGAGTCTTAATTTCGCCTGTCGGCGGATCCAGTAGTGTAGCATCAAAACCAGGATTTACATGTTCAATCGTTACAACAGTATGTCCTGCCAGTATTGGTTGACCCTCAAGTAGCTCTGGGTGATTCGGGTGTACCTTTCCCCTAGCTACCTCAACCCAATAACCTCCAGTCTTCGTTACAAGGGTACATCGTTCTGGAATGGAAACCTCAGGTGCAGCATCCAGTTGGCCATCCGGATTGGCTGAGGCGCAGCTGCTCTTTAGTCCACCTGCAGCGCTAGGGGTGTTGCCAGGCGGGGAACCTTGTGCTTGTGCTTGTGCTTCTTGCAACGCCACCACCTGACCTTGGAGCTCATCCAATCTAGCCAAAATCTCTTCTCTAACTGCTGCGGCCGCCACAGTTGGAGACTTCCTCTTTCTGTACATGTCGGTGCAATCCGGCCAATTCTTCCAACCACACGAACTAGACACCCCACGCACACGCCCTGCCATTGCTGGGGTGCCCGTGACCCCCGTGGAGCGATCTCTTTCCCTTACACCTGACCTCGAAGAAGCATGGGCTGCCTCTAAAATCTGCTCACCTAAAGCCTGAGTCCGCTTCATCGTTCCAAACAATTTGAGCCCCCGGTCACCTAACAATTCCTGTGGTGGCTGCGTCCCACGCAAAAAGCCGTAGCGCGGTCCTTAGGATATTCGTCCCCAAGGATTCTCGATTCCTTTGTCGACTAAGTCCCTATCCTCCTTCACCCACCTTTCAGACATTGCTTCATAACCTCCTATCCCCAGGCAGTGGTTATACTAGTTCCTCTGCCTAAGCTCCTTGTATCTCTGACTTTTTGCCAGTGCCTCTTCGCTTCGATTCGCTTGAACAAAAGCTGTCCAATCCTCCTTGGGGATGTATGGGTGCTTCACTGTGGCATCCCTCCCCTTGTTGACTGTTGGTATTTGTCATGCCCACAAAAATATTGAAGATGAATAATCTGCAAGCGCACGGATACCGTTGTAGCCTTCACCCGGAGGGTTTTAAATATGATATCCACAGGGAAACGTGTGAGGGAGAATAAGATCTAATCTTAACCCGAGTAGCACAAGACCTAAGAAGGTTAAAAGTATAGAGATGATTTACTAAGATATCTAATCCTACTCGTAGTAAACTTGCCTTCTACTTGTTCTATCTGGGGACATCACCGTTGGTACTTCTTAACATCACTACAACCAATAGGTGGAATTAATCTCACCTAAGGCCATATGAGCCGAGGCACTCGGTGTTTCTCCATCTCATAGCTTTACCATAGGCTAGGTTGTCATCCCCCCAGTAATGCTAGAAATGTTATATGTGCTACATGTGATTGTGCTTTGATTTGCAATCTTCTCTAAAACAAATAGTATATCAATTAAATTATCCGCAAGCGTTTACGGATAAAATAACACTGTCACATTTCACCGGGGAGGGATCCGGTCTATCATTTATAATTCTACCACGAGAGAGGAATATGAGGATGGTCGATATGATTATTAGCTAGCATACTTATGAGAGATTCGGTCACTAGCACTACTTTAGAAGGGGTTAAGCCAATAATGATATGATAAGTGATAAACAAAGGCAAAGTATCACACGTAGATATAGGCATAGACTACTCACTACTCAAACTAACGTGGACTTACGTTAAGAGATGGAATTCTTATATAGCATTAAATCTACTAAGTCAAACATCTACCCTAGGTCATATACCATCATATACGCATAACAACCATGAATCTATGCATCCCGAAGATTTATGAGGAGAACCAAGAACAAAACAAGATAATCCCCAAAACCATGCTCAACTAGTCTTATAACCGAGGGATGGACTCCAAAGGACTCAACAGAATATCACACCCGCGATCTACCACACGTCCTAGATTATAAGATGCATCCGCAGACAGATCATATCTAAGCACCATGCTTACATAATTATTTCTATCACCTAACCCCTCGAGATTCGAATTAGGCGCTCTACTAATAGATACATGAACTCACAATTAATCATGACCATATCAAATATACTACTAGAATAAACTAAGAACATAGCAAACCAATACTTAATATTGAAATAGAATAAAGTCATGGATACAAGATAATACCGTAATGACTTGACGATCGAGAATCCTCGGGTTGGCAACACCCGGCTCTAATTGAATCTCGACTTTCTAATCTAAATAGAGGAACTAGAACTAGAGGAACTAGAACTAGACAAGTAGCTACCCTAATCTCCGGTGGAGGAGCTCTCTTCTACTTACGCCGGCTTGATAATGAATTACAATGAATACAATATGAATTAGGTTTCACCCAGTGGGTCAGGGGTCTTGTTATATAGCCCTAGGCGATGCACGACGGCCCTTGGATCAAACCGACCTTGATGGGTGGACTAGATTGCTCCTCATAGGCGGTTTGGAACCGACATAGTTGGGCTTTAGGCTAACAGGTGGGCAAAGCGGCGCCGCCGCCATGCCCCGAGTGGGCCGCCGCTGGCTCCAGTGGGTCCCAAACCTCTTCTGCGTTGTCTCGGTGTCTTCTCGGAATATTCTTACGTGGGTTTCAAGTTGATATACGTCACGATATCGTCTTTGTGTTGTAGGGCTTCAAATCTCCGGGCTTTTCCCGTTTAATCCCTAAAAAAATATATAATTCACCAAAACTCGTGGAAATTGTTAGTATAAGCCCTATGTCTATGTGGATATTCATTTTATGCGTAGATGTCAACAATCACATAGGGGAAACGCCAACAAAAGATGATTCGTCTAGAGATAAATCCCACGAGTCCTACAGGACGGGATGGGGAATACAAAGGATCAACGACACCCAACTAGTTGGCCATCCAACTAGCGGGCTATCACAGATTGTGATCTACCACCAATCCGAATATAGGATGAATCTAACGAGATACGAGCCCAAACACCACGCTTGCACTACTTAATATTACTCCAATCTATTGCAATAGATTAATGTACTCAAAAAAAGAGACCCCAGGTCGGAAGAACAATATAAACAATGATGCTTACTAAAAGAAGAAGTAGATTACCGAGAGTAACTCCAAGTGTAGGTTAACTTCCACCGAGGTACAAGTTGTAGAGGTAGCACCGACGGTGCCAAGCACCTCCTCGGGTTCCTTCCCTCTCTCTATCTCTCTTATTCTAAAGAATAGATCTAATGAGATCTAATCCCTCTTGAATACTAGCTCATCTAGTTCTAGTTCTAGTCTAGACCTAGGGGAGACTCGTGGGCCTCAGCCTATTGATAATGAATGATAATGAATTAGGGTTTCACCTGGGGGGGGGGTCTCCTTATATAGCCCTAGGCGATGCATGATAGCCCTTAGATCAAACCGACCTTGAGCAATCGGTGTAGATCTCTTCTTAATGGCGATTTGTGAACCGACCTTCGAAGCAGAGGTCGATAGGGGGCCCACGGCCGCGCCGCCGCCGCCGCTACTAGGGCGGCCGCCTCGCTCACTCGCGGTGGGCCCCAACTCATGGCTCATGCCTTCTCGGTGTCTTCTCGGAATGTTCTTACGTGGGTTTCAAGTTGGATTGCTTCACGGATACGTCTTTTATGGCGTAGGGCTTGCAAACTCTTGGGTTTTTTTTCGCTTTTATCCATTTAGTCCCCGAAAAATATATAAATCACCAAAACTCATGCAATTATGTCAGTAAATCCCTATACTATGTTGATATTCATTTTAAGCCCTTATTTCAGGTTTAAAACCTCTATATTTTATGCTATAAGAGATATCAACAAGCTCCCCCAAGCTTACCCTTTGCTAGTCCCTAGCAAAGCCAAACTTAGCAATGGATCAGGAGTTGCTGCAACGCTTTCACGCCTCAAAAGTACACATGCTTTCAAACAAAATTTCTCCTCTGGATTAGAATAAACCTTTTCAACCTTCAACTTACCCATATTACCTTTAACCATGGAGCTTATAGCCTTTTCTTGGGATCTTGGGCAATTGAAAGATAGAACAATCAAGTCAAGCACCATGTCTCAGACTCTTTGTTCAACCATCATTAGGAGTTTTTGCTACTTTTCAAAATAAAACTCAAAGTTCCTTTTTGTATGACCCTTCCAAGTCTCTCATTTGTGGTATTGGTGGATCTCACTAAGGCAATAACGTTGTTTTGCCTTTCTCTCATAATTTGTGGTATTTTTGGACTAAGGCAGTAGGACACTATGCCTTCTTATCTCTCACCTTATATCTAAAGCTTATATGTGGAGTTCATAGGTGGGAGAAAACTAAATCTACTTACTAAGCATATATTGTAAGTTCAAGCAATGGATCCAAAGTCATGAGTCATACTGCATGTGCTTGTGTATGGTGTAGTGGAATGAATATGGTGGTAGGTGTATGAGGCAAATGTAATGAATGCAATGAGGGGAAAGAGACTAATTCTACTTTAGCTCCTTGAAGGATCATCTCTCTTGAAACTTGGAAACACTTGAGAGAACCTTGGGTTGCATATTTTTTTTTTTTCTTCTTTTTTTTTTCATGGAGAGGCGGGCATCTAGTACCCATTGTTTTCATAGCGGACACTTGTCCATTTTTTAACTCTCCTTTATTCTCTTTGTTTAGGGAGGTAGGCTCTACTCGCCCGTAGGACACTTGTCCATTTTTCATCTCCCTTTTTTTTTTTTTGAATACAACCCAAATCTCTTTTTGCAATAACTTTTGAGAGATAGACAAGAGTAATGGAGCTTTATAAGATTGTTGGCTGAATTGATGGGTATAAGGAATATTTTTGGTTGTTCTCTCCTAGGATTGGAGTGGAACATTTTTGGTGGGTATATGATGGATGCGTATGGTGGGTGTGTGTGGTGGATGCTTACTTGGGTTAGAAGTAGCATATATGCAAGTGGAATAGAGTGGGATGAGGTGGAGTGTATGTGATCGCAGAATGACAAGTTTCTAAGGATCGACAAAGATTAACCAAACTCAATGCAAAGTAAGCAGCCTATATATATATATATATATATATATATTGAAAAGGGTTTTTCTAGCTAAAGAGCATGTATATATATGGTTATGGTAGGAGGTTCAACACTCGTCATACAAGAACTTATCATGTGCATTTTATAATTTTCAAAAAAGATAAATCTCCGTAAATCTAGTGTCACTAGGAGTAAGATAAATAGTAGCTCAAACTTTCATATATCATATCCGTCAATCACCTAGACTTTAGAGCAAGCATTTGCTACACACAAAGTTTTAGGTTCAGAGCAAATCTCAAGTCAAAGTAGTTCTGCATTTAAAGCTCAAGAGAAAGTAAGCTTGAAAGCTAGGTACTTGAAAGGAATTACGACCTGAGCAACTATTCATCGTTTCCATGCATGAGAATTAGCTTCAGAGTTCATTTTATTTTGGCGTAAAAGCAACCTTTGGTACACTCCTTCTATTTATTTATTCTCAAACCTAAAGATCACACTAATATTATATATATATATAGCCTATACTTTTTATTTGGTTTTCTATGGTTATACATCTTTTTTATTTCTTTTTAATAAAGCAAACATATCTAGCTAATATTAAAACATAGGAAAGAGATACTTATCGGGATAATCGGGGGTGCTCTCCCCAAGCTAGATTGGAATGTCGGGTTGATGATGTGGAAGTTGAGGTAGACAAATGATGAGGGTGTCATCCTATCATGTCTCTCTCCCTTTGAATCGCTCAACTCAAATAGACAACAAAGCTAGTGGAATAGATTAGGCGTTAGTGGTTGGCCACATAGGCTTCATGTGCCTAGATATGGATCACAATTAGTTTAAGCAGTAACTTCAGCAGGAAAATATTTTTGAGTTTTATAGATTTATATGCATGCAAAGAACTATGATGCAAATGCAACTAGATGAATGCATAATTATTTTTATGCCACCATGGTGAATATCGTTATGGGTTGTTACACACCACAAGATTATTCACATGGGGCTTTAGAATTTTTCAATGCATTGCCAATGCGGAAATTTAAATATGCTAAAGGAAAATGATTATGCAATGCAAGGAAGTAAATATGGTATGCTTTTAAATATGAATAACTACCGATCTTACCTTTCGGGCGGGGTTCAATGTTTTAAGTCCCTTGAACAAGACTACTTACCTTGTTAATTTATGAAGTGCATCATCTGATCTTGGTAGGTGCATCTCTTGAGATGGTGATTTGAAGATGGTGTCACCCATGTTCTATTGCTGGTCCAACATTTTGAAGTGAAAATTTGATAGTGGGGGTTGGCGCCTCTTGTTTCGTGGTGCCCGCTTTTGTGGTTTAGGACACATTTTTGCTCGAAGTGTGTCCTGTTTGCAAAGACAAGGTAGAGATCAAGTGCATGGGCCCCGTTGGTGGGAAAACACCAACAGAACCAAAAATTCATTCTTCTTTAAAACCTCAGGCACATTAAACAAGATGTATTTGATGTATTATATATTTTGATTAGTCCTAATAACATGTTGAGTTAATGAAAACGGATCAAGCAAAGGGTGTTACTCTAACATGTTTGGTTCTTTATTTATGAACATGTCGTAATTAAGGGAAAGCTTATTTATTGACAACTTACCTCAAGGTGTTACCTTTTTATTGTTGGAGCATGCTGGCACCTTAACAACTTGTGGTGGTCCTTTCCTTTTGCTTGAAGCTTTCCTTATTTGGACTCTTATGTAGCTTCTTCCTAACTTGTCTTCTTTTTTATTCTATAAAGTTCCTTTGTCCATGCGCGTCTTCCTTGTGAAAGATTTGTTGTATCTTGCTTCTTCTCCTTTGTGAGGTCATCTCGGGACCTCCCCAAGCTTATTAGAGAGTTTCTTCTTTTCTACAGGGGTTAGTCCAATAAAATATACCAAGATCTACTACAATATACTATTGGTTCAAAAATCAACCTAGACACCACGTCTAATTTGATTTAGGAAGGCATTTAACCTAAGCACCACGCTTAATTTAAAAACCTTTAGAAGTAAAATCAGCACACCTTTGGTTCAAAAATCAAACTAGACACCTTGTCTAACTTAATTTAGGAACACAACATAAACTAAGCACCATGCCTAATTTAAAAAGGTGTTTGAAAGTACATCAAAACCAAATCATATAACATAGTAGATTATGGTAACATGAAAACATTAAAGAGATTTATTCAAACAGAGATGAAGAATATGATTCTTTTTTTTAGCATGTCGTTATGATAGAGACAACCAAGTAGTGTAGCAACATGATAAGGAATATTTCTATGCATGTTAATTAATGTTGCACAATGATTGGTTGGACATACCTTACATTGTCATCCTTCGTTCTCCTTGCTCTAGACCCGAAATGGTTAGCGATAAAAATACCCGAAGGAATATTTCCTCATTTATATCTCTATGCTCATTTCACAAGGGTTTTATAGCAATAAGGTAAACACTCATGTTATTTCTTAAGAAATGCTTGTTTTAGGACAGCAAGCTTGTCCTTGGGAAACCATTGATTTATGATTCATGATGACAAAGTGGTTTCCCTTCTAAAATCAATCGGTCTTAGGATTCGGGATCTGGAATATTTATGATAGATGAACACATCCACAACCACCCTTTCAAAATCTAAAGGAGGAGAGAGAATAAGGGGGTTGAAGAATTTGCGTGTGCTAAAGATAGAGAGACTAGGTGGTTCAAGAAGTTGATCATGTGAACATGGACTAGATGAAGTGTCTATGAAGAAGCTCTCATGCTCATTGATGTCATCTTCCTTCTCAACCTCCAAGGTTAATATATCATGGTTATCTAAGGGATTCCTTGGGTTGGTGTCTCTTGGGCTGATTTCATCTAAAATTTCATCCATCAACTCGATGGCTGTGACACATGTTATTAACACTTGCAAGCCATTATTGTTGGTCTTCTTGGTGGTCTTGATGATTCCTAGACATGGATTGTTTTGGTGAATTTCTAGGATCATCATGAGTCTCAAAGAAGTAGGGATATGCGAATTCATCGGGGTCAAGGATGGGTTTAGAGATAGATTCGAATGGGTCATCTTGTTTAGGCATAGAAGGGGAGAAGATAAGGTTGTCTTCTAGATAGCTTTGCTCTCCTTCCATGACATGATCAGACATGCCATCCTTGGGTTTCTCCCAATGTCTTTTAAAAGAATAAGCATGTTCAACAAGAGTCATCTCCTTAAAAGAATCTGAATTATAGTCACTTGGAGATCTCTTGTATGGACTTCTCCCATAATCTCTAAGGGTAGGTTCAAAAGGATCTTTCAAAGGTGGAATTTCTTCTTCCTTTGGGGGATTTTGGGATGTTGATGGTTCGGGGTGGATAGCTAAATTTTGGGATTGGAATTATTGTGAATTAGCTATCGTAATTTCCTCTTCTTCCTTTTTCTCGGGAAAAGTACTAGGGGAGGTGGAGTATCCACTAAATCGTCCACGAGAAGTCTTGCTTCTCTAGCGGGCGGATGGAGGAATGCGCCCCCGAAGCTGCATTAAGGTCATCCGCATCTTCCTTATTAAGACCTAAATAAAAATGTTGAAGAAAGACTGGTCCGGAATACCAAGGTTTGGGCATGTAGTGGTAAGGACATTGAAACGTTCCCATGATGCAGCAAGAGACTCTTCTTTGTGTTGTTTAAAAGTTAGAATTTCTACTCGAAGGCGGGCCTTTCGATAGGTGGGAAAGAATTTTAGATAAAAAATTGGTGTACAATGTTCCCCAATCTCCATTCACTTTCTCTACATTCAGGTAATACCATTGTTTAGCTTTTCCCGTCAAAGAGTACGGAAAGAACTTCCAAAGCGTAAGGTATTATCGGATATGCCTTTTTATACGAAGACAATCCATAATTAGCTCAAACTCTTGTAGGTGTGAATATGGGTTCACCTCGCCCTCCCGAGAAGGCTAGTTTCGAACCAAGTTTATAAAGTCAAGGGGCAGCTCATAGGACAATGTTAAGATAGGTTCTTGAAGATTGTGGCGTCCTAAAGCTTTTCGCTTGTAACGCTGATGATATTTATAGATAGGCGTGGAGTCAATAATGAAAAAGAAAACAAAAGAATAAAAGGGATAAAAGAATAAAAGAATATGATACAAGGATAAGGTAGATTCAAAGTCAACTCAAAGAATCGTTTCCCGCAACGGCGCCGTAAAAGCTTGTTGGTATTTGTTATGCCCACGTAAATATTGAAGATGAATAATCCCGCAAGCGCACGGATACCGTTGTAGCCTTCACCGGGAGGGTTTTAAATATCGTATCCACAGGGAAACGTGTGAGGGAGACTAAGATCTAATCTTTACCCGAGTAGCACAAGACCTAAGAAGGTTAAAAGTATAGAGATGATTTACTAAGATATCTAATCCTACCGTAGTAAACTTGCCTTCTACCTGTTCTATCCGGGGACATCACATAGGGGAAACACCAACAAAAGATGATTCGCCTAGAGATAAATCCCACAAGTCCTACTGAGACGGGATGGGGAATACAAAGGATCAACGACACCCAACTAGTTGGCCATCCAACTAGCGGGCTATCACAAATCGTGATCTACCACCAATCCGAATATAGGATGAATCTAACGAGATACCGAGCCCAAACACCACGCTTGCACTACATTTAATATTACTCCAATCTATTGCAATAGATTAAAGTACTCAAAAAGAGACCCGCAGATCGTAAGAACAATATAAACAATGATGCTTACTAAAAAAGAAGAAGTAGATTACCGGAGTAACTCCAAGTGTAGGTTAACTTCCACCGAGGTACAAGTTGTAGAGGTAGCACCGACAGCCCAAGCACCTCCTCGGGTTCCTTCTCTATCTATCTATCTCTTATTCTAAAGACTAGATCTAATGAGATCTAATCCCTCTTGAATACTAGCTCATCTAGTTCTAGTTCTAGTCTAGACCTAGGGGAGACTCGTGGCCTCAAACCTATTGATAATGAATGATAATGAATTAGGTTTCACCCAAGGGGGGGGGGTCTCCTTATATAGCCCTAGGCGATGCATGATAGCCCTTGGATCAAACCGACCTTGAGCAACGGTGTAGATCTCTTCTTAATGGTGGTTGTGAACCGACCTTCGCGTAGGTCGACGGGGGCCCACGGCCGCGCCGCCGCCGCTACTATGGCGCCGCCCGGCCGCCGTCGGTTTATCGGCGATAGTCTAGCAGGGGTATGCCTGGCTAGTAGATTGAGCGGTTAGGATGCGCGAGATGACTAACGAGACGTTAAGCGTAACGAGCAAAAGGACAAAACACACGGGTTTTACCTGTGTTCGGCCGCCTTGATGGCGAAAAACCTACGCCCCGCTTAGTTGTATTGATTGATTGAGAATTATCCGTCCCCTCGTGGGGATCCCGCGCTCTCCTTATATAGTCCGGGAGCGGGTTACAGTCGACCTGTCCCAACAAGAGCTATCCCGATCGGTTACAATAGGAAAGTGTATAGTGATTACGATTGAACTATACTAGGAAACTATCTTGACGACCAAGTTTAGGGTCAGAATCTCCGATAATCTCGGGCCTTCTATCGCCAAGGGCTTCAGTCCCGCCGTCCGGGCCGCCCGAGAGGCCTAACCCAAAGTGACCCGTGAGGGGATAGGGGTTTATCCCCCCCACGCCTAGTCCCCCGAGCACGCCAGATGCTGCAGTGAAAGAGTCTTGACGCCCGATCATCTGAGGGAGGTGTTGTCGACCGGCCTTCATACGGTGTCGACTGCACTAGTTGAACGCCGACTAGCCCGGGACAGCCTCGACCAGCCACTTGTTGTCCCCGTAGCTCCTTTCCTTTGCTTCACCAGCCTAGTCTTGACGAGTCCGCTTTCGCCGGATGCCGGGTGCTCCAATGAAAAAAATCTTTTCTTTTTGGCGAAGTGTGCCCACGTGTAGTGGATAAACACCGTAAAAATGTAAGTACCAAAAATTGAGCACGATTCACCGTAGGTGAAGTGTGACCACTTAGTCCCCGAGCCTAGGAGTAGGTGAGTAATCACGCATCGCTAGGGTCAAAAGAAAAATATGAGCAAATAGTCCCCGAGTAATCGGAAACCTAATCGGGCGATTTACCGTACTCCAATGTGGGAGCGACGCCGGGAGTCCCCGAGCCGTATATCCGCTCAACATAGGGTGCTCATGCACCATGCATGGGTCGAGGCACGCATGCTGCCATCCCAAAGAATATCCAGGCCGTGTCGGAAACTGGATAACCCGCGGCATCAAGGAAGCTTCACAAGAAGATAGGGCCGCCAGTTCCCGCAAGAATGGCAAGATATCCGTCAATTAATATCCGCATCATGTAGGGGAACAGGTCGGGCGCCGAGAATCGAGGAGATAGGACGCGGTGGTTGGCGCCACAATGCGCGCTTCCCCGAAAGGGTAATGATGGCACCGACGCCGCCACCGCCGCACGCACTCAACCCGAAATGAGGAGGCGCGGGGTCAGCCGCGCATGGTTGCCTATGCATCAACCCTAGAGGCGGTCAGGACTATAAATATCAGCATCGCGCCTTCGGGCATTGATCCGCCGGTCGCCCCTTCCTCTTCTCGAGTCCTTCGTCTTCCTCCCCGCTACGGGAGCACCGGCTAGGGTTTCAGCACAAGCCGGGCGCTTACGCTTCTTCACCCGACGCCTCCACCGATTGCAAGAGGTAAATACCTTGTGGATCCGTAATGCGCCGCTATTTCTAGCCCCCATGCAATCGACGGTACGAATTTGATTCCGACGGTTGCCAATACTGTTCATTTTCTTGGAGTGTAGAACCGCTTGAGGTGGGATGGACCGCCATGCTCGCGGACGCCGCCGGGGCCGGTGCGGCACCGGCCGAGGGCGCGGGCGGAGTTGCCGCCGGACGCTGAGGCGCGCGGCCGCCGCTGACGCTGACGGAGAGCTCAGGCCGCCGCGGCGGCGGGATCCCGTAATCCCTGATGGATAGGGAATGGCCGTGCTCTT
Source organism: Hyparrhenia diplandra (assembly GCA_015847255.1). Taxonomy (NCBI): domain Eukaryota; kingdom Viridiplantae; phylum Streptophyta; class Magnoliopsida; order Poales; family Poaceae; genus Hyparrhenia; species Hyparrhenia diplandra. The sequence goes on from JADLZK010008288.1 coordinate 12,327, forward strand.
CGCCCACCGAGGCGATGAGGGAGCCGGTGGATGCCCGTGTTCACGGTGAGAGGGTTATCGCCGTTGAGGGTGCCGAAAGCGAGCCGCATCTGAGCAGCCAGACGGATGAAGTGGTGGCCTTCGAGAGCCACTGGGCGCGGATTCGGGGATGCCGGCAGACCCGCTCCTCGCCGGAGCTCCCGGTGCTCTACGGCCTCCGCCGCCACCGCCACCAACGCCATCCTCGACATCGCCCGCCTTCATCACGCTTTGTGAGTGTTGCCTTGGCATTCTCCCCAACCTTAGCTTGTGGAAGTACTTCTTCTATGTTGGGATGAAGGGGGGATTCGGGATCACGGGCAGCCGGTGGCATGTTTGTGAAACTTCGGGCAACCGAGCAAAGCCGTTTCCGTCGACACCGCTGCCAATGAATGTGCCTCGCTGGTATACGCGGTGGTTTTACCCGCCGCAGCCGGAGGTGCCAATTCGGCCCGATCCCACCCGTGTCCGGTTAGGACGGGCAAGCCGGAATGAAGAGCCCGCCACCGACATGCCGCGTGTGAGGGAGCCACCGGGCGATGATGAATGACCGCATGTGGGCGCATCGACCTTGCTCACGTGTTCGTGGAGCCGGATCCAGCCCACTCAAGCCGAGGGATCATCCCGGGTTCAAAGACACCGGGCTAAATGATCCCCACCCGCGAGTCGCGGAGTTCCCCGCCGTCGCCGAGGTTCGTGGAGCAGGTATCAAGATTCTACCGACGCCGGGGTAACGCGCGACGATCCGCGACACCGAGCCCACCTTCCGCCGCCGAACCCGCCACCGCCGGTGAGTGTAGTCCAAATTGTGTTGTTGTGCATCGCTATAGATTGCAAACCGCTTTTATCGCCGCGATTGCCGCAGATCCATGGGATGACACGCAGCGGGTACTTCAGCCTCGCCACCCAAGGAGGTCGCCGGGCCGCTCAAGGCCAAGACTCGTGAACGCCGCCGCCCTTCGCGTTCGCTCGCGCAAGAAGCCGCTAGAGGCGCTCGGGTAGCGCGGGGAGAGTGCTCGCTCGCGCAAGCATCCTTCCCGAGAGTCTGCCGAAACCGAGGTCGTCCGGCCGCGTAGACAGATGTGCAGGACGGCCACCCCGCCGTGACACAGCTCAGATAATGATGATTTTCTTGCCGATGAAGAACTTCAAGCCTTTGTTGAGTCGACCGCCTTTGTAAGTATCCTTCGCGGTGTTACCCACCCCCCGCGGTAAGGGTATATCGACCGATCGTCACATTGTTAAGTGCAAGAACTCGCGGGAGATAGAACACCGATTGTTCGAGTTGATCTACCAAGGGTGCCAAATGACACGGATCAAGTTATCGTCATTATCGAGTATATTATACCGCCAACCTTTATCCAATTCATGAGAAAGGAGCAAACTTATGTTACATATACCTTTACTTCTAACCTAGTTCCACTTGTATTCAGAGAAATTATGTTTTGCGTGTATAAGAGTGGAAACAGTACAAAAGTCGCCAAATAAGTTAGGAAGCGCATTGAATAAAAGACGCCAAGGAAAGGATCAAACAAGAGGACCAAACTCCTCAAGACGAATTCAGGCCATGCACCAAGATAGGCCCAACATATGAGGGCCCAAACGCGCAACAGAGAGAAGGCCGGGCCGGGGAGGCCCAACCAGGGGCGACGGCGACGCGCGGGGCGTCGGCTCAAATTTTCGCCCTCCGTTCCCGCCTTCTCCGGCGGTATGGAGTTTATCTTCACGCTGGGCGGTTGCATGCGGTGCAAACTTTCGTTCCCGCCAAATTGCCCTCGAAGCAAGGGAGCACCCTCCATTTCCCTCCTCCTCTCCACTATATAAAGAGGGGCACTCCTCCCTTAGACACACACACACACAACACATTACACATTGTTACATCCTCACCTTGAGCTCTACTCTCTCCACTTCATTAGTTTAGTAGTAGGATTCGAGTTAGGCAAAGCTTCAAGGAGGGCTTGTCTCCTTGGAAGGATCTTTTGGTAATTTACTATGAAGTTCTTTTCTTTATTCAAGTCTCATTATTTATATCGCAATGCATATGAACTAGAGTATAGTTATCCTCATGTTATATTCATATTGTGCCAACTAGAGTATAGTTAGTATGATGTGATAATTAACATGACTAACTTTAGGCTAATTGAATCATATATCGCGTTCTTGGAACGTAGTAGAACTAAGCTCGGGTGATGGTCCGTGTACCTTCGGGTTTACCTTTACTCTTGCCATGTCGATCCGTAGGGGTCGGGGGTACCTAGGGGGTTTAGGTAGTTTTCTATAAACGTAAGCGCGTGGTGCTTAGGTCTATAGAGAATCATCGGGAAATGCCGGCATCCCACGGTAGTGAGGTAGGCGGCAGATGGTGACTCCTGTTCGAGTCCTTCGCACTCCTCCACGTCCGGTGTCGGGTTGAGTCTTATCAGTGTCACCGGGCGGCATATATACGGCCGCAGTATCTCCTCATCACTTTAGCCCATCTCTGCAATGAACCATGAATGACATATGTAGACTATAGTCTGACGCATTGGCGATATTAGAATAGCCAACTCAACATAGATTTTCCCTTTCTTGTTATTTCCTATTTATTCCTTCTAGTGCTCAAGAAGTGTGTGTGTCACCACTATCTCCAATATTATTGTCACTTACCCTCGTATATGATTAGTGGCTATCCATACATACATTGTGGGCTATCATCATCATATTAAATCTAAACCTGCCTTCCCATGGGAAAATATAAATGAACGATACCCGAATACTCCCGGGTGAAATGCTACGATGATAGATCCGTGCGCTTGCGGGTTGACCCTTGCAATATTCAATTTATCTATCACCGGACGCTCTCTCGACGTTATCATTAAGGATAATATTTATTCTTAGTGATTGCGTTAAGAAACGCCAACAAGCATTTCTGGCGCCATTGCCGGGGAAGGCAAGGTTAAAAAGAAAAAAAATATTAATAAAGATGATCATAACCACATGTATGGATGATAGCCCTAATCTTTGCGGAGCCAACTCTTTTGTTTTCTTCATTTGTGGATGAAAACAGGGATAGTGTATGACGGGTCGCAACCGCCGAGTAACTTCGCCGACGATCCGAGAGGTCGCCGGAATGAGTCGGGCTCGAGCCACTCTTCCCGTCATCACTCCCAAGGAGGTTGCACCCGTCATCCAAGTACCATCTTCATCAACACTCATGGCCACCAAGACACTCCGTGACTACTCGCCCCCCGTCGTGGGCAATGTCCCGATTGGCCCCCGTGTCAACTTGGGCGACAAGAACTTCGAGATAAGGACTGGCCTCATCACGATGGTACAAGCAAGTCCATTACGTGGATCGCCAAGCGAGGACGCAAATGCTCATCTCGAGAACTTCTTGGAGCTATGCGACACAATCGTCATCAGGACGTTGAGCCGATGCAATCAGCTCGCTTGTTTCTCTTCTCCCTTGTGGGGAAAGTGAAGCAATGGTTCTACAAGGACAAGGAGGCTATCAGCACTTGGAGTAAATGCTCCACCGCATTCCTCGCAAGGTTCTTCCCAATGGGCAAAACCAATGCCCTCGGGCAAGAATTTCCAATTTTCAAGAACAAACAATGGAACCCATACGAGAGGCATGGGAGAGGTCGCAAGAGTACATCCTCGCCGCCCGCACCATGGCATGGAGAAGTGGCTCGATCTTCGTATCTTCTACAATGGTCTTACGACCATGTCAAAGGGCCACATAGATGCCGCTCTTTGGAGGGGCGTTCTTATCCCTCACCGTTGAGAAAGCGTAAGCGCTCATCGAGAAGATGATCGAGAACCAAAGGCTGGGGAGAAGAGCGAGCCCTAAAAAAACACAAAAAGGTATGCACACAAAGAAAGGAGACAGATCCGCTTGCTGCAAAGATCGATCTCCGATGAAAAGACCTGGGCGACCAAGCTCTCCGTCAAGCGGTGCTACACTCCCCATGGACTCACATATGACATGTGAAGTCCGTGGAGAGGTTGACATTTGGGAAGTTCTTGTCCCGAAACTCGAGAAGAAGTAGCCTACGTCAACAACGGATTTCGGCCCGGTAACAACAATGGGTGGAACAATCAAAATCGCCCACAAGGAGGTAACAATTACAATTCGAATTACAATTCCAATTTCAATTCCAATCAACCCTCCTTGAAAGATTTAGTTTATGATCAAGCTAAAATTAATGAAAGTCTTAATAAAAAGATATCGTCTAATGATAAAATGCTTGAAGACATAAACACCAAACTTGAGAATTTATCTTCTACTTGTAATTAATCAATTGAGCTTAAATAAAAAGGTTGAAAAACAATTGTCACATTTAGCAACTTACATTCCTATTAATCAAGATGGAAAAATCCCTAGTCAACCTACGAGGAAAAGGTTAATGCAAAGGGCCCCGAGGAAGCGATAAGTCTACTCGTGATCCACCATATCCTAAACATGCACAAAAAACTCGGCAATCCCAAAGAACCACCGACAAGTGGACAGACACTCCACCAATCGAAGAAGAAGAAGGAGAGGAAAGGATTACAACTCAAACTTATGGGGACACAAACTTCATGCCCTTTCCTTCCTTAAGAGAAAATCAACCGTGGATGAACAATTTGCCCGGTTTGTTGAGATGATCCAAAGATACATTGATGTACCATTAATGATGTACTCCACATGCCATCTTCCCAAATTTGTCAAAGCCATCATCACCAAAACTGCTCCCTACCAACCATCAGGTGGTAAAATAAAGCATGTAGCGGCCTATACTAAACAAATTCCGGAGAAGAAGAAAGACCCTAGGATGTCCCACCATCAGACTTCAATAGGGACTCAAAGGATTGAGCATGCCCTATGATCACGGGGCAATTGTTGTCATGTCCAAACCGTTTGACAAGATGAACTTCACCAACTTGGCACCATCAAGCATGTTGCTCCAAGGGTCGAAGGTCGATCACCCAAGGACAGCGTAAGTCCAATGCCTATTCAATGGATCACTTCGTAAGAAATTCCCGAAAAAGAAAAAAATTGAAACCACTAAGGAAACACCTTTGATCTTGGCAAAAGGACCCCGAAAGCACAAAGGGCACACATCGATGTCAAAGAAACTCGCTTCAACATCAATGGAAAGGAGGAAATCTTCAACTTCCGCCCCAAGGAGGAACAATGTTCCATGGTCTACGCCAAGACAAGCCTACCTTGAAGGAAGATACACCTACCACGTCACCATCCAAAAATACGAAGAAGGCATGGCATGGCGTGAAGAAGTGCCTAAAGGTAAGCTTCACTAAAGGTAAGAAATAAATATTTTCCTTCTATAAATTTATTTTCCTCATATTAAACTATTTTTAATATTTGAATTCAAAACCTCTTTAATTAATTAATTTCCTTTTTTATTACCATATTCTTTAATATTAAAATAATTCCTTTTTATATTTTAATCCCATTGCCATATTTCCCATGTCAATTAAAATATAAAAATAATAATATAAATAAAATATATATATTGATAAGATTTTATAAATAATGCCATATTCGAATAAAACTTTATTCCAAAAAATTCTTAAACTTTTATAAAATGAGAGAAAATGAAAAAAAAACAAAGTTTCGGGTCGAACCCGACCTGTAGACACCATCACACTTGCGGTCGGATTCGATCGTTGAATGCACCGCCAAAGTAGGGGCTTACGAGGGGCCCGGGATGGGGCCGGCCGCCGCATTGGGCCGGCCGCCTGGCGGCGCCCCCGTCCACGGGCCAAATGGACACATCGCCTAGCCGTTTGCCCTCGTCCCGAAAGTGTCGGGGTGCATCGGGCTATAAATTCGCGAGGTGGCCGGAGAGCTCTCCACCCCTCTCATTCTCACTCCCTCACTCTCTCATTTTGCTACTTGCTCACTTCTTGCATTCCACAAAGCATTCCTAAGCTTTAGTGCAAGAACACCACACTCTCTCTCACAAGCTCTCTCTCCCAAGTCCTCTCCAAGAGTAAGCACTTGTTTCCATTCCGCTTTTTTGTTCGCTAACATGTTGGGGAAAGCGGCAAGCGATCAAGAAGGGCGTGAGAAGAAGCGCGAGGCTCTCCCAAGGAAGTTCGGGTACACACTTCAACAACGCCGAAGCATACGAAGAAGACGACCCTCGCAAGAGCAAGAGCAAGAACAAGCACCCCACGGGATGACGATCGAGGAAGCCGATGCTTTCCGCACCTCGACCGGAAGGAGGAACGGGAGATGCAAGCCTACAACATCCTCAAGAACCGGAGACTTCGCTCCCGCTCCTTGCTTCCCCGACGACATCCTCGAAAAACTAGGTATGGACAACGAATTCCCCATCATTTGGAAAATTGTCGGATGGTGGGATTGCTCCCCGATGAGACAGGGCTCGCCTCCTCACCATCCAATTTCTAGGATCTTTGGAAGTTCATGATCGTGGTGTTAGCTTCAGACTTTTTAGTCAATATCACTATTACACTTGGCAAGAACTAGCTAGGCACATAGGCTTTGATGCTAAGAAATGTTGCACAAACCTAGTCGTTGTTTTTACCGTGATTTTAATCGTGTCGCCTTTTTTCACCGAAATCTCCACCATAGTTCCTACAGATCCTAGGTTTCGTCCTACTAATGCCAACATACATCACCCAACATTGAAATTTATGCAAAAATGGATTGCCATAACTTTGTTCCCTAGGCAAGAGTTTCGTGCGTGTCTTTTGGATGTTGAGATGCAATGCCTCTTTGCCATAGTTCACAAGAGAAAGATTGCTCTGTAAAAGAAATCATAAAATGCATGCTTAGCAATTTTAAACAATCCACACCTGTTTATTGTACCTCTCTTGTGACAAGGATTGCTAGTAACATTGGTGCATTGCAAGGCGAGAATGTCACATACCTAGATACTCCACCTCTAGAAATTTCATTATCACACCCGATGCAAGGGCACATAATAAAATTTGATGAGAATGACCACGAGAAGATTATCTATTATTTTTACGGGATATATAAATGAGATTCCGCTCCCTAACCCGAACTCTCATTATATAAATCCCCCATCACTCACCTTCGCTCTAGTTGAGCTAGACGAAGCACAGGAGAGATTGTTTCTTCTCGGGTCATCACGAAGGAGAGCTACGGGTGAGGCAAGTGGTTCACGCGGATGCCACGGCCACCACACCCGTACCAGTGCCCACGCCGGGTTCTTTACACCAACGCTGAACCCGGGCTCACACCCACCTTCCAAAGATGAGGGGATGTTCACACCTCATCCGCACCAAAAGGAGGAGGGTCGCATGGCATGAGACACACACAGTGTCCTCCGACTCGAAGGGATGCCACCACCATGTCACTCTACGGTGGACCCCGGAGCGCCCAAGAGATCAACACCCGACTCGGGGAATATGGAACTCCGCACAGTGAGATTGCTTGATCACTCACTAGTTTTGTGCATGTTTCCCGATCAACGCCATCGGCCAGCACTGCAACACCAAGCGGAGGAGGCGGAACGGAGACGGCGGGAGCACGAGGCACGAGTTGGCGTTACGGCGCCACATGGGGTACTACCCCCCTAACCCATAGGCCATCGCCTAGCTTGGGAGGACCCCACGGAGGTAAGTACCTACCTTCCCTATCATTTTATTTTATCTCTTAGTTTTTCATTTTCATTTCCTTTAAAAATAATGAAAAGAATAAAAAATATGATTCCACTCCAATATGTAGTATAAGGATGCTTAATTTCTCTAAAGTTGAAATGATGAATAGTTGCTCGTCTATAGTTCAATTTGCACCTAGTTCATAACATTGTATTCCCCAATGTTTAAGTTTATTAGCTCAACTTGTCTTGTCCTAAAACTTAATGATTTGTGGGTTTGCAAACACATGATTCTTCTCTAAGCTATTGCCGGATATGATATGGTAAAAAAAGAATCTACTATGATTTTGTTCTAAGAGAGATTCATCATTAGGAGAATAATTTCCAAAATTCCTTAATGATCAAAATTCTCATGATAGCCTATGTGAGACACCTATCATACGCTTTTGATCAAGATTCACATTCACATTGCCAAAAATAGGTTATGGGCTAAGCTAGAAAAAATGGACGTGTGTCCAGAAAAAAATAAAACAATGGGTACTTCGATACCGCCTAAAAAAAAAAAAAAAAAGAAGAGAGAGAAGAATAATGGACAAGTGTCCGAGGGCGAGTAGAGCCCACTTCTCTAAAAAAAGAAATAAGAGCTAGCCCATACCTTATCAAAAAGAAATAAAATTTCACTTGCACATCTTGATCAAGGCTTATGACTTGTTTCTCCTTATGGTTTGCACACACGAGATGATTTAAGGAATCATTACAAAAATCTCCGCATGAATGATCAATCAAAGAATGAATGACTAGTGTTTCTATGAAAACCGTTCTATCTTGCAATAACCCAAGAGTTTGGAGAATGTTATAAGCCCCCATATGATTTAAGTAAACAAGGATAGATAAAAATGCCAATTTATTTAAACAACGGAAGAATACTTTATCATGAGCATGGTACATTTTGAAATATATCGGCATTGTAGCAACTCCCGATCAACAACCAAACACTTAGCTATTTGCTCGGGACGAGCAAAGGTTAAGCTTGGGGACTTGTTGGCGGTCATTATCGAGTATATTATACCGCCAACCTTTATCCAATTCATGAGAAAGGAGCAAACTTATGTTACATATACCTTTACTTCTAACCTAGTTCCACTTGTATTCGTAGAAATTATGTTTTTGGTATAAGAGTGGAAACAGTACAAAGTCGCCAAATAAGTTAGGGAAGCGCATTGAATAAAAAGACGCCAAGGAAAGGATCAAACAAGAGGACCAAACTCCGCACAATTCAGCCCATGCACCATCATAGGCCCAACATATGAGGGCCCAAACGCGCAACAGGGAGGAAGGGGGGGGAGGGAGGCCCGGAGGGGCGGCCGGCGCCGGCGGCGGCCGGCTCAAATTTTCGCCCCGTTCCCGCCCTTTCTCTGGCGGTATGGAGCGGTTTTCACTCGGCGGTTGCATGCGGTGCAAACTTTCGTTCCCGCCAAATTGCCCTCGAAGCAAGGAGCACCCTCCATTTCCCTCCTCCTCTCCACTATATAAAGAGGGGCACTCCTCCCTTAGACACACACACACACACAACACACACATTGTTACATCCTCACCTTGAGCTCTACTCTCTCCACTTCATTAGTTTAGTAGTAGGATTCGAGTTAGGCAAAGCTTCAAGGAGGGCTTGTCTCCTTGGAAGGATCTTTTGGTAATTTACTATGAAGTTCTTTTCTTTATTCAAGTCTCATTATTTATATCGCAATGCATATGAACTAGAGTATAGTTATCCTCATGTTATATTCATATTGTGCCAACTAGAGTATAGTTAGTATGATGTGATAATTAACATGACTAACTTTAGGCTAATTGAATCATATATCGTTCTTGGAACGTAGTAGAACTAAGCTCGGGTGATGGTCTGGTGTACCTTCGGGTTTACCTTTACTCTTGCCATGTCGATCCGTAGGGGTCGGGGTACCTAGGGGGTTTAGGTAGTTTTCTATAAACGTAAGCGTGGTGCTTAGGTCTATAGAGAATCATCCGGGAAATGCCGGCATCCCACGGTAGTGAGGTAGGGGCGGCGGATGGTGACAGCTACGTTCGTCCTTCGCACTCCTCCACGTCCGGTGTCGGGTTGGAGTCTTATCATGTCACCGGCCGGCATATACCGGCCCGCAGGCATCTCCTCATCACTTTAGCCCATCTCTCGCAATGAACCATGAATGACATATGTAGACTATAGTCGACGCATTGGCGATATTAGAATAGCCAACTCAACATAGATTTTCCCTTTCTTGTTATTTCCTATTTATTCCTTCTAGTGCTCAAGAAGTGTGTGTGTCACCACTATCTCCAATATTATTGTCACTTACCCCTGTACATGATTAGTGGCTATCCATACATACATTGTGGGCTATCATCATCATATTAAATCTAAACCTGCCTTCCCATGGGAAAATATAAATGAACGATACCCCGAATACTCCCGGGTGAAATGCTACGATGATAGATCCGTGCGCTTTGCGGGTTGACCCTTGCAATATTCAATTTATCTATCACCGGACGCTCTCTCGACGTTATCATTAAGGATAATATTTATTCTTAGTGATTATGTTAAGAAACGCCAACAAGCATTTTCGGCGCCATTGCCGGGAAGGCAAGGTTAAAAAAGAAAAAAATATTAATAAAGATGATCATAACCACATGTATGGATGATAGCCCTAATCTTTGCAGGCCAACTCTTTTTGTTTTCTTCCTGTTGTGGATGAAAACAGGGATAGTGTATGACTGGTCGCAACCTGTCGAATAACTTCGTCGACGATCCGCAGAGGTCGCTCGAAGGAGTCGGGCTCAGGCCACTCTTCCTGTCATCACTCCCGAGGAGGTTGCACCTGTCATCCAAGTACCATCTTCATCAACACTCATGGCCACCAAGACACTCCGTGACTACTCTGTCCCCGTCGTGGGCAATGTCCCAGTTGGCCCCCGTGTCAACTTGGGCGACAAGAACTTTGAGATAAGGACTGGCCTCATCATGATGGTACAAGCAAGTCCATACGTGGGACCGCCAAGCGAGGACGCAAATGCTCATCTCCGTAACTTCTTGGAGCTATGCGACACAATCGTCATCAGGACGTTGAGCCGGATGCAATCGGGCTCGCTTGTTTCTCTTCTCCCTTGTGGGGAAAGTGAAGCAATGGTTCTACAAGGACAAGGAGGCTGTCAGCACTTGGAGTAAATGCTCCACCGCATTCCTCGCAAGGTTCTTCCCAATGGGCAAAACCAATGCCCTGCGGGCAAGAATTTCCAATTTTCAGCAAACAGCAATGGAACCCATACCAGAGGCGTGGGAGAGGCTGCAAGAGTACATCCTCGCCTGCCCGCACCATGGCATGGAGAAGTGGCTCGTCCTTCAGAACTTCTACAATGGTCTTACGACCATGTCGAAGGGCCACATAGATCTTCTTCTTTGGAGGGGCGTTCTTATCCCTCACCGTTGAGAAAGCGTAAGCGCTCATCGAGAAGATGATCGAGAACCAAGGCTGGGAGAAGAGCGAGCCCCCGTAAAAAACACAAAAAGGTATGCACACGGTAAAGGAGACAGACCGCTTGCCGCAAAGATCGATCTCCCCGATGAAAAGATGGACGACCAAGCTCCGTCAAGCGGTGCTACACTCCCCATGGACTCACATATGACATGTGAAGTGCGTGGAGAGGTTGGACATTCGGGAAGTTCTTGTCCCGAAACTCGAGAAGAAGTAGCCTACGTCAACAACGGATTTCGCCCGGTAACAACAATGGGTGGAACAATCAAAATCGCCCACAAGGAGGTAACAATTACAATTCGAATTACAATTCCAATTTCAATTCCAATCAACCCTCCTTGAAAGATTTAGTTTATGGATCAAGCTAAAATTAATGAAAGTCTTAATAAAAAGATATCGTCTAATGATAAAATGCTTGAAGACATAAACACCAAACTTGAGAATTTATCTTCTACTGTAATTAATCAATTGAGCTTAAATAAAAAGGTTGAAAAACAATTGTCACATTTAGCAACTTACATTCCTATTAATCAAGATGGAAAAATCCTAGTCAACCTACGGAAAAGGTTAATGCAACGGGCCACGGAGGAGCGATAAGTCTACTCGTGATCCACCATATCCTAAACAATACACAGAAAAAACTCTCGGCAATCCCAAAGAAACCACGACAAGACGTTGTGGACACTCCACCAATCGAAGAAGAAGAAGGAGGAAAGGATTACAACTCAAACTTATGGGGACACAAACTTCATGCCCTTTCCTTCCAGGAAGAGAAAAATCAACCGTGGATGAACAATTTGCCCGGTTTGTTGAGATGATCAAGATACATTGGATGTACCATTAATGGATGTACTCCACATGCCATCTTACGCCAAATTTGTCAAAGCCATCATCAACAATAAGTGGCCCCTACCAAACCGAGGTGGTAAAACTAAGGGAAGCATGTAGCGCAGACTATACTAAACAAAGGGTGAGAAGAAGAAAGACCCGGGATGTCCCACCATCACTGTTCAATAGGGACTCAAAGGATTGAGCATGCCCTATGCGACACGGGGCAAGCGTCATGTCATGTCCAAAGTTGTTTGACAAGATGAACTTCACCAACTTGGCACCAACATCCATGTTGCTCAAGGGAAGGGTCGACTCCACAATTCAGGGGAGTAGGTAAGATGCCTATTAGAATGGATACACTTCGTAAGAGTTGACTTTGTGGTGCTAGAAATGGAAACCACTAAGGAAACACCTTTGATCTTGGGAGGACCCCCCGAAAGCGGTGGGGCACAAAACCAAAGAGGAAGGAAAAACCGCTTCAACATCAATGGAAAGGAGGAAATCTTCAACTTCCGCCCCCCAAGCCCGAACAATGTTCCATGGTCACGCCAAGCACAAGCCTACCTTGAAGGAAGATACACCTACCACGTCACCATCCAAAAATACGAAGAAGGCATGGCGTGTGAAGCGTGCCTAAAGGTAAGCTTCACTAAAGGTAAGAAATAAATATTTTCCTTCTATAAATTTATTTTCCTCATATTAAACTATTTTTAATATTTGAATTCAAAACCTCTTTAATTAATTAATTTCCTTTTTATTACCATATTCTTTAATATTAAAATAATTCCTTTTTATATTTTAATCCCATTGCCATATTTCCCATGTCAATTAAAATATAAAAATAATAATATAAATAAAATATATATATTGATAAGATTTTATAAATAATGCCATATTCTGAATAAAACTTTATTCCAAAAAATTCTTAAACTTTTATAAAATGAGAGAAAATGAAAAAACAAAGTTTTCGGTCGAACCCGACCGTTGCACCATCGCACAACGGTCGGATTCGACCGCTTGAATGCACTCGCCAAAGTAGGGCGACAGAGGGCCCGGGATGGGGCCGGCCGCATTGGGCCGGCCGCCCCCGGCGGCGCCCTGTCACGGGCCAAACGGCGACATCGCCCTAGCCGTTGCCCTCGTCCGAGTGTCGGGGTGCATCGGGCTATAAATTCGCGAGGTGGCCGGGAGAGCTCTCCACCCCTCTCATTCTCACTCCCTCACTCTCTCTCATTTTGCTACTTGCTCACTTCTTGCATTCCACAAAGCATTCCCAAGCTTTAGTGCAAGAACACCACACACTCTCTCTCGCAAGCTCTCTCTCCCAAGTCCTCTCCAAGAGTAAGCACTTGTTTCCATTCTGTTCGCTTTTTGTTCGCTAACATGTTCAGGAAAGCGGCAAGCGCGATCAAGAAGGGCGTGAGAAGAAGCGCGAGGCTCTCCCAAGGAAGTTCGGGTACACACTTCGACAACGCCGAAGCATACGAAGAAGACGCACCCTCGCAAGAGCAAGAGCAAGAACAAGCACCCACGGGGATGACGATCGAGGAAGCCGATGCACCGCACCTCGACCTGGAAGGAGAACGGGAGATGCAAGCCTACAACATCCTCAAGAACCGAGACTTCGCTCCCGCTCCTCGCTTCCCCGACGACATCCTCGAAAAACTAGGTATGGACAACGAATTCCCCATCATTTGGAAAACTGTCGGATGGTCCTGATTGCTCCCTGGATGAGACAGGCTCTCGCCTCCTCACCATCCAATTTCTAGGATCTTTGGAAGTTCATGATCGTGGTGTTAGCTTCGGACTTTTTAGTCAATATCACTATTACACTTGGCAAGAACTAGCTAGGCACATAAGCTTTGATGCTAAGAAATGTTGCACAAACCTAGTTGTTTTTTACCGATTTTAATCGTGCCGCCTTTTTCATCGAAATCTCCACCATAGTTCCTACATATCCTAGGTTTCGTCCTACTAATGCCAACATACATCACCCAACATTGAAATTTATGCAAAAATGGATTGCCATAACTTTGTTCCCTAGGCAAGAATTTCGTCGTCTTTTGGATGTTGAGATGCAATGCCTCTTTGCCATAGTTCACAAGAGAAAGATTGCTCCTGTAAAAGAAATCATAAAATGCATGCTTAGCAATTTTAAACAATCCACACCTGTTTATTGTACCTCTCTTGTGACAAGGATTGCTAGTAACATTGGTGCATTGCAAGGCGAGAATGTCACATACCTAGATACTCCACCTCTAGAAATTTCATTATCACACCTGATGCAAGGGCACATAATAAAATTTGATGAGAATGACCACGAGAAGATTATCTATTATTTTTCGGGATATATAAATGAGATTCCGCTCCCTAACCCGGAACTCTCATTATATAAATCCCCATCACTCACCTTCGCTCTAGTTGAGCTAGACAAAGCAGCACACAGGAGTTACGTTTCTCGCAGGTCATCACGAAGGAGAGCTACGGGTGAGGCAAGTGGTTCACGGATGCCACAGCCTACACCCGTACCAGTGCCCACGCCCGGGTTCTTTACACCAACGCTGAACCCCGGGCTCACACCCACCTTCCAGAGTATGAGGGGATGTTCACACCTCATCCGACCAAGAGGAGGGTCAGCATGGCATGAGACACACACGGTGTCCTCCGACTCGAAGGGATGCCACCACCACGTCACTCTACGGTGGACCCCGAGAGCGCTCCAAGAGATCAACACCCGACTCGGGAATATGGAACTCCGCACAGGTGAGACTGCGCAGTCACTCACTAGTTTTGTGCGGGTTTCCGATCAACGCCATCGCCAGCATACCGCAACACCAAGCGAGGAGGCGGAACGAGACGGCGGGAGCACGAGGCACGGTTGGCGTTCGGGCGCCACATGGGGTACTACCCCCTAACCCATAGGCCATTAGCTAGCTTGGGGAGGACCCCCACGGAGGTAAGTACCTACCTTCCCTATCATTTTATTTTATCTCTTAGTTTTTCATTTTCATTTCCTTTAAAAATAATGAAAAGAATAAAAATATGATTCCACTCCAATATGTAGTATAAGGATGCTTAATTTCTCTAAAGTTGAAATGACGAATAGTTGCTCTGTCTATAGTTCAATTTGCACCTAGTTCATAACATTGTATTCCCCAATGTTTAAGTTTATTGGCTCAACTTGTCTTGTCCTAAAACTTAATGAATTGTGGGTTTGCAAACACATGATTCTTCTCTAAGCTATTGCCGGATATGATATGGTAAAAAAGAATCTACTATGATTTTGTTCTAAGAGAGATTCATCATTCGGAGAATAATTTCCAAAATTCCTTAATGATCAAAATTCTCATGATAGCCTATGTGAGACACCCTGTCATACGCTTTTGATCAAGATTCACATTCACATTGCCAAAAATAGGTTATGGGCTAAGCTAGAAAAAAAAATGGACGTGTCCGAAAAAATAAAACAATGGGTACTTCGATACCCGCCTCTAAAAAAAAAAAAAAAAAGAGAGAGAAGAATAATGGACAAGTGTCCGAGGGCGAGTAGAGCCCACTTCTCTAAAAAAGAAATAAGAGCTAGCCCATACCTTATCAAAAAGAAATAAAATTTCACTTGCACATCTTGATCAAGGCTTATGACTTGTTTCTCCTTA
The DNA here is from genome assembly GCA_015847255.1 of Hyparrhenia diplandra. Lineage (NCBI taxonomy): Eukaryota > Viridiplantae > Streptophyta > Magnoliopsida > Poales > Poaceae > Hyparrhenia > Hyparrhenia diplandra. Next base: position 27,936 of record JADLZK010008288.1, read on the forward strand.
TGGTTTGCACACTGAGATGATTTAAGGAATCATTACAAAAATCTCCGCATGAATGATCAATCAAAGAATGAATGACTAGTGTTTCTATGAAAACCGTTCTATCTTGCAATAACCCAAGAGTTTGGAGAATGTTATAAGCCCCATATGATTTAAGTAAACAAGGATAGATAAAAAAATGCCAATTTATTTAAACAACGGAAGAATACTTTATCATGAGCATGGTACATTTTGAAATATATCGGCATTGTAGCAACTCCCGATCAACAACCAAACACTTAGCTATTTGCTCGGGACGAGCAAAGGTTAAGCTTGGGGACTTGTTGGCGGTCATTATCGAAAGTATATTATACCGCCAACCTTTATCCAATTCATGAGAAAGGAGCAAACTTATGTTACATATACCTTTACTTCTAACCTAGTTCCACTTGTATTCGTAGAAATTATGTTTTGCAGGTATAAGAGTGGAAACAGTACAAAGTCGTTAAATAAGTTAGGAAGCGCATTGAATAAAAAGACGCCAAGGAAAGGATCAAACAAGAGGACCAAACTCCGCACGGACAATTCAGCCCATGCACCAGCATAGGCCCAACATATGAGGGCCCAAACGCGCAAGCAGAGAAGGCCGGGGCCGGGGAGGCCCGGGCAGGGGGGCGGCCGGCGCACTGCGGCGGCCGGCTCAAATTTTCGCCCTCTGTTCCCGCCCTTTCTCTGGCGGTATGGAGCGATCTTCACGCGGCGGTTGCATGCGGTGCAAACTTTCGTTCCCGCCAAATTGCCCTCGAAGCAAGGAGCACCCTCCATTTCCCTCCTCCTCTCCACTATATAAAGAGGGGCACTCCTCCCTTACACACACACACACACACACACACAACACATTACACATTGTTACATCCTCACCTTGAGCTCTACTCTCTCCACTTCATTAGTTTAGTAGTAGGATTCGAGTTAGGCAAAGCTTCAAGGAGGGCTTGTCTCCTTGGAAGGATCTTTTGGTAATTTACTATGAAGTTCTTTTCTTTATTCAAGTCTCATTATTTATATCGCAATGCATATGAACTAGAGTATAGTTATCCTCATGTTATATTCATATTGTGCCAACTAGAGTATAGTTAGTATGATGTGATAATTAACATGACTAACTTTAGGCTAATTGAATCATATATCGTTCTTGGAACGTAGTAGAACTAAGCTCGGGTGATGGTCTGGTGTACCTTCGGGTTTACCTTTACTCTTGCCATGTCGATCCGTAGGGTTGGGGTACCTAGGGGGGTTTAGGTAGTTTTCTATAAACGTAAGCGTGGTGCTTAGGTCTATAGAGAATCATCTGGGAAATGCCGGCATCCCACGGTAGTGAGGTAGGCGGCAGATGGTGACAGCTCTGTTCGTCCTTCGCACTCCTCCACGTCCGGTGTCGGGTTGGAGTCTTATCAGTGTCACCGGCCGGCATATACCACCCAGGCATCTCCTCATCACTTTAGCCCATCTCTGCAATGAACCATGAATGACATATGTAGACTATAGTCTGACGCATTGGCGATATTAGAATAGCCAACTCAACATAGATTTTCCCTTTCTTGTTATTTCCTATTTATTCCTTCTAGTGCTCAAGAAGTGTGTGTGTCACCACTATCTCCAATATTATTGTCACTTACCCCAGTACATGATTAGTGGCTATCCATACATACATTGTGGGCTATCATCATCATATTAAATCTAAACCTGCCTTCCCATGGGAAAATATAAATGAACGATACCCGAATACTCCCGGGTGAAATGCTACGATGATAGATCCGTGCTTTTGCGGGTTGACCCTTGCAATATTCAATTTATCTATCACCGGACGCTCTCTCGACGTTATCATTAAGGATAATATTTATTCTTAGTGATTGCGTTAAGAAACGCCAACAAGGACGGCAGGGCACCCGGTGCACCAAGAGCCGGTCGAAGATGCGCGTAGAACCGGTGGTGCCGAGACCCGAGGCCACGCCCATGGTCATCCGCCCCGAATCCCCGACGGACGACATCCAAATCTTGGATGGTGATCAAGAGATGGAACATGCGGACGGCTGGTACGGCCGCCGAGGCTCCAGTGCCCCAGGTGGAGCAGGACTGGCCTGAAGTCGAAGAGGAAGACGAGCCGACCCGCATAGCCCGCCAAGTAGAGGAGGGAGTCACCGCCGCGGCAAGTACTCGACCACCTTGTTTTTGCACCGTGATCCCCGCCATAGACATCCTGTGATTGCATATTGTTGTGTAGCATATCCATAATGAGGAAATCCGCCAATTGCGCGAAGAGCCGAGCAGTGCCGGGGGCCCCGTTTGAGGCCGACAGCGCTGGATGAGCTCTCCCGTGAGCGCGACCGTTTGCCGAGGAGCGAAGCGGTCTGCGGTCGAGAGGGACCGTCGTTGGCCGGCAACGGACGCCCACGCCACGCCTTTGCACAGGAGAGAACGGCACCGCCGCCGAGCGTGAAGTCCTTGAGGTGGAGCCGAACCCGCCTACGGATCGTGAAGCCGCCCGGATTGCCCGGGAGGGTAAGGCCCTTGAAGAGGACGCGCACGCCTGCCGCCGACCGCAAGTGCGGAGGAGGAGGAGCGCCGTGGAACTCATCGCACACAGAGCGGCCGGGCACGCCATGAGGCCCAAACCCAAATACTTGGTATGTACAATGATTGCTTGAATAGTCGACCAAGACATCTTTGCAAGAACGGTTAGTAATAAAAATGATTAAAATGGCGGTTTTATGATACCTTGCGAGCATGAAGCGCCCATTGAGACCCCGCAGCGGCGGTGGTGATGGCGAACCAACCGACGGGCGAGCCGCGCTGAGGAGCTCCGGAATACCACCGCCGATCGTGACGGTATACCCTTACGCCGTAGAATAATACCGCTCAAAAAACTATTTGAACGATTTGTGCTTACCGTGATATTTTTGGCGGCGAGGCGTGCAGCCTCCGTTATCGGATTCGCGATCCGGAGGCTGGATATGCTCTATGGAGGAATCACACACAAAGTCTCCTACAAGGTGTCGGGCCGGGCCCTCGACGCCATCCATGGCTACGTTGTTGGGGGCCAATCCGAGGGAGCGCCGCCAACCGACGCCCAGAACATGGAGCAACGCAAAGGCGGCGGCCCGGCAAACTTCATGGAGTTCACCCGCCAGGCTACTCGCGACACGGCTCGACATGCTCGGGCGGTGGGCGCTCCCATCATCCCGAGGTGCGTTTTGAGCACGCCCGCCTAGGGCTACGACTCGGGACAACGGAGGTCGGTGCGCTAAACTCGCATGAGGCGGCCGACGAGGCGGCGACAACACTTGCCGATGAGATGAATCCACTCCGTGAGCCGTTTGAAAGGTAAAGTCCTGGGTGAAGTTGCCCTGTGCATGATACTTTGCTTCTTTTGGCCATAGCAAGAAAGATTAGTGAAAAAAAAAGAAAAACACTTGAAATTTAGCCGAGCCACGCCCGGATGTGGGTGGCATAATTAGCTTAATACTTTGTTTTTATCTCACAATCGCTTTAGCATGCATACGATTATGGTAGACGATGAAGTGTAGACCGAAGACGAGAAGGGGGTCACTTATGGTAGACGCCGCCCCTAGCCTTACCGCGCCCGTATAGCCGCAAAGAAGGAGACGCGATGCTCGTGCAAGCTATTGGGCTGTTCGACTACGGTAAGGAGTCATCCGCGGCCGTCGGCCTATGCGGGAGTACACCAGTCACGCATACTGCGAAACGACCAAGTACAGAGACGGCTCTAGGGGGTCCAGTGACTTATGAGTGTAGTCGAGCATGGAAATAAATTGTTACGTCGGTCGAAAGAAAATATAACCATGTCAACATACTCGAATAAACTTTATTAATATGCGACAGCAGAAAATAAGAAACGATACAAGCTGGCTTACAGAGTCCCCGAGATTACGGGAAAAATCGTCGTAGGTGCTCAATGTTCCAGGAGTTGGGGATGTCGACATCTTCCATAGTCGTCAACCGGTATGCTCCTGGCCGGGTAACCTCTTTAACTTTGAAAGGGCCTTCCCAATGAGATCCCAGCTTGTGCACGCTCTTACGCTTCCTTCGGAGGACCAGGTCGCCAACCGCAAAGGCTCTTCCACGGACATTGCGATTGTAATATCTTCGAATGCCCTCAAGGTATTTAGCGTTCGCGTGCAAAGCATTGCGGGCGGGTTTCCTCGAGGCGACAAGCTCATCTTCTCGAGTAGCGCCCTCGAAGTTTCTTCATTATAATTCTCGACGCGGGGAGCGAAAGGCGATGTCGGCCGGGAGGACCGCTTCGACCCAAATACCATGAAGTACGGGGAAACACCTGTACTGCGGCTAGGTTGAGTTCGGAGTCCCCAGATAACGGCAGGTAACTCTTTAAGCCATCGACCGTGGTATTTCCCATCCGCCGGAAGAGTCGCTTCCGCAATGCTTCTAATATCATGCCGTTTGCTCGCTCGGCCTGTCCGTTAGCACGAGGATGGGCAACAAACACATATTTCACCTGGATGCCTTTGTCTTCGCAATAATCCCAAAAATGACCGCCTCGTGAAACGCGTGCTGCCCGGATCGGTAATGATGGAGTTGGGGATGCGAAACGATGGACCACCTCATCCAACATCTCGACGGCTTTGTATTGGTTGGCGTCGACCGGAGGGAGATATTCGATCCACTTGGAGAACTTGTCGACCATAACGAATATCCACTTGAAGCCACCGGGAGTCGCTTTGAAAGGACCGGATAGCGTCAAGTCCCCAAAGACGAAAGGCCATCTTTGCCGGTATAGTGCGGAGCTCATGTGCCGGGCACGTCGCGTGCGCCCGCGGCGAAGAATTGACACTTCTCCAAAGGCCGCACTGGTGTTACGCATCGCCGATCGCCGGCCGCCGAAAAAATCCTGCCCGAACGCCTTCCGACTATGGTGCAAGAAGCCGCGTGATTGCCACAGATCCCACCATGGATTTCATCGAGCAGCTTTATACCATCGTCTTCGGAAATGCACTTTTGCAGGACCCGGTCTCCGATACTCTTCCGCATGAGGAAACCGTCGACTAGGACATAATTCTTACTTTGCCTGATAAGTCGCTCCTGTTCCGTCCTGTCTTCTGGCACGAGAGCCTCCTGCAGATATTTGATTATCGGGACTCGCCAGTCTTCATCAACGGTATTGGATAGGGTGGCGACAATGTGCTCAGCTGTCTCAAGTGGAGGGCCGGGCGCAGGATCACAGATGGTCGGTTTCCACAAATCTTCGACGAAGACACCGGCCGGTATCTTTGCCCGAGAAGAGCCGAGCTTGGAAAGTTCATCGGCGGCTTGGTTGTAGTCCCGAACCACGTGATCAAAACTGAGCCCGTAGAACTTGCCTTCCAACTTTCGTATGGCCGCCACATACGCATCCATCTTCTCACTCTTGCAATCCCAATCTTTGTTGACCTGCTTGATTACCAATGCCGAGTCACCGAATACTTGCAGTCGGCGAATCCCGAGCTGAACAGCAATACGGAGGCCGTGAAGAGCAGCCTCGCACTCCGCGGCATTGTTGGATGCCGGGAAGTGGATCCGGAGAACATACCGGAGCGTATCCCCGGAAGGTGATATAATATAGACGCCAGCTCCGGGCCCATCGATGTTCAACGAACCGTCGAAGTACATTGTCCAGCGTTCACGGCTGGTGTCTTCGAGGGGAGTCTCCAGATCCGTCCACTCGCAAACGAAATCTGCCAATGCTTGCGATTTGATGGTACTCCTATTCTTGTAGTCAATTGTGAACAGGCTGAGCTCGATCGCCCACTTGCATATACGACCATTGGCGTCCTTATTGCGCAGGACGTCGCCCAATGGGTAGTCCGACACCACGGTGATCGGGTGAAGGTTGAAGTAATGACGTAGCTTGCGAGACGTGATGAGGATCCCGTAGAGCAATTTCTGTATGTGAAGATACCTTTGTTTGGAGTCGTTGAGTACCTCGCTAACAAAGTAGACCGGCCGTTGGACGGGGTATACGTGCCCTTCTTCCGCACGCTCGACAACCAAGGCAGTGCTAACCACCCGGTTAGTCACGGCGATGTAGAGCAGGATCGTTTCCGCGTCGTTCGGGGCCACCAACACTAGGGGTGTGGTAAGAAACTTCTTGAAGCCGCTGAAGGCCTCTTGAGCCTCGTTGGTCCACCTGAAAGCTTCTCCTGCACGAAGGAGTTTAAAGAACGGTAGTCCCTTCTCGCCGAGCCGCGGCGATCTAATCGCGGCGCCGCCGCCATGCATCCGATCAATTTCGGACATCCTTGATGTTTTGGGGCGCTTTCATCCGCATGATGGCGCTGATTTTCTTCGGGTTTGGCTCGATGCCATGCCGGCTAACAATGTTGCCGAGCAAGTTACCGGAGGGGATGCCGAAAACACACTTTCCCGGATTAAGTTTCCATTGGTACTCATTGAGCTTGGCGAAGACCCTTGCAAGATCGTCGACCGGGGGAGAGAGCACTCGGGGGTTTACCACGGACGTCGTCGACATAAGCCCGAGCGAGGTCGGGGATAAGGTTCCCTAGGCAGCCCCAGATAGCCCGGGCCGGGTAGGTGGCTCCGGCATTCTTAAGCCCGAACGACATGGTAGTATAGTAGTAGGCGCCAAACGGAGTGATGAAGGAAGTCTTCTCCTGGTCTTCGACCGCGAGGGCAATCTGATGATAGCCCGAATAGCAATCCAGGAAGCTAAGGAGCTCGCAACCTGCAGTGGAGTCGACAACCTGATCGATACGTGGAAGACCAAAGGGGTCTTTAGGGCAAGCCCTATTGAGATTGGTATAATCAACGCACATCCTCCATTCATTATTGTTCTTTCTTACAAGGACCGGATTAGCTATCCAGTCAGGATGATACACTTCGCGGATAAAGCCAGCAGCTGGCAATCTAGTTACTTCTGCTTTAATGGCAGCGGACTTTTCTTTATTAAAGCGGCGTATTTTCTGGGCGCACGGCCTGGCCGTCGGCTTGACACGTAGGCGGTGCTCGATCCGGCTCCGAGGTACTCCGGGCATATCAGCGGGTTTCCACGTGAAAATGCTCACGTTATCCCTCAGGAACCGGACGAGCGCGTCTTCCTATTTGGGGTCAAGGTTTACGCCTATCTTCATCGTCTTGGACGCGTCTCCTTCCACCAGCTGGATATCCTTGGTATCCGATGGCTTGGTGGTCTTCTTCGTCCGCTCTTCCTCGGGTATCTCGAGGTCGGAGGGGTTCAGCTTCTTCGCGTTCTTGATGACCTCCTCTTGCCGGACCGACTGGAGGATGAACTCACGCTTGTCGAGGCCCTCCTTCTCGCAGACATAGGCCATGTGTACATTGGCCCGGCATGTGAGGACCACCTTCTCCGTGGGGATCTTGAGGATGAGGTAACCGTAGTGCGGGACCGCCATGAGCCTGGTCAATCCTGGCCGTCCGATAATAGCATGGTACGATGACTCGAAGTTGGCGACGACGAAGTTCATGTACTGGATGCGATGGTGCTTGGCGTCGCCGAACTGCACACGAAGCGTGACCTGCCCGAGAGGGGTTGACGACTCTCCGGGAAGGATCCCCCAGAACGGGTGCTCGTATGGCTTGAGGTCGTCCTTCGTGATGTCCAAGGCTTTCATTGAGCTCCGGAACAACATGTTCAGGGCGCTCCCTCCGTCGATGAGGACCTTCTCGGAGCGCAGTCGCCCGATCACCGGGTCGAGGACGAGGGGGAATCGCCCAGGGTACGGGTTGTTACACCACTGGTCGTCACGACTGAAAGTTATGACCCGCTCGGAGAAGGTAGGCCATATCGGATCCGTGATCCCTTCGCTGAAGTCTTTGACGGTCAGGACATTACGGGCGGAGATCTTGCGATCTCGCCCCACCTCGCAGCCGTAGTGCCCGCCCATGATCGTGTGAACGACGGCGTCCTCGGCACGGTAGCGGTGCCTGGGATCGGCGTCCTCGTCTGGGTTCTTCCTCCTGGTTGTTGCGGGCGATTTTGGGTGCTTCCTCTGGCTGCTCGTCGGTGATCTTGAGCTTTTTGCGTTCGCTCTCATACTCGGCATTAAAGTGCCGACACTCCGCCAGACTATGGTTCAAGTCCGGGTGTCGGGGGCACTTGCCATGTAGGAGCTTTTGGATCGGGTCCCGCCAATTGAGCGCCTTCTTCTTGCCACCGGCCTTGACGTTGTTGATGCCGCCTCCCCGACGGTTCCGATCACGATGGCGCTCGCGATAGTTGCCGCGCCCCTCTTCCCGGCGAACCACGTCGCGGGAGTCGTCAGGGCGGCGGTTATCATGACGCTCGTCGCGCCGTTTGTCGTCACGGGGAGCCTCGCGTCGAGGGAATATTCTCGGCGGGCAGAGTAGCTGTAATCTTTATGGAAGACGTACTCGGCCTCATCTTGCCCGGCGAACCTCTCGCGCCACATCCGCCAGCTTTGACATGGTGGTGATTTTGGACTGTGGAAGCTTTTTTCCGTAGCTCTTGGGCCGCGGCGTTACCATTAGAGACGAGGCCCTTGGTGAACGCGCCGACGCACTCCTCGCCGGTGATGTCCGGATCGCCAGCGGACCTCGAGAAGCGGCGAATGTACTCCCGAGCGGCTCGTTGCGCCGAGACGCAACCGCTCCAGTCGCACTTGGTACCGCATTGCTTGCACGTGGACTTGTAGGTGCCGATGAAGATATCCTGACGTCTTGCCACGCGGCGTAGCCTGCCTTCGAGGAGGGGGGTGGAGTTGGTTGGCCGCTCGGTCGAGGCTGATCGGGAAGTAGTTTGCCATGACGTCTTCCCTCCTCAGGCCGACCGATCGCAATTTCGTAAATCATGACCCAGCCCGGGATCTTGGTCGCCGGTGTACTTTGAGAGAGCATTGGTGCCTTTGAAGCCTAACGGCCACCGACCCCGCGAGATCCGGGTGGTAGGGCGGATCGTAGTGATCGTGGAGGTTCCGGTCGGGTTCCCGTACATCATGTTGTACTCTTCACACCGTTGGATCTTGGTGTTCGCGAGCCGGGCGGGCTGGGCGGTGATGCGGCAGCCGAGCATCTCGGGCAATCTCGATGCCTGCCGCGAAGGTCGGGGGACACCGGTTTTCGATCTGGGCGGACGCCGGGGTAGGTCCACCCGCGCCACCGGCCGGAGCACCACCGCGCACAACCCCGCCCCGCTCGGCGACCATCTTGGCCCGCGTTTTGCCCCGCCGGATGTGCCGCGCCGAGGGTGCCTCCGTCGCGCCGCTGGGGCGGGGTTTGCCCCCTTGGCATGGAGGATGCCTCTTCCTCGCCTTGGGTGTTGCGACTCCTCATGGCGATGACGCGGCGAGACGACCGGCGCGAGGGGAGCAGATGAACTCGAGACGGGATTGGCGAGCGTGGGTGGCGTAGATGTATCCCCCGGACGCCTTCGATAGTGGTGTTACGCCGAGCGGGAGAGCCGCCGCCATGGCGATGTTACGCTCCGGCGTCTTGTGAACCGGGATTCCTTTCACCTCGTCGAATTGAGGCAGTAGATTCCGGAGAGTCCCGGGCTAACTGGGAAGCCCGGGTGGTACCGCCGGCCGAGCCTCGAGCGGCCGGCATCTCGCTCCGCTGCCGGCGACGGCAAGGCCGATCGGCGTTGCGCCCTTCCCGAGCAACACGGAGCTTTTTCGATTTCCCCCTTTGGGGGCGAATCCTCGCCGACGAAGATCCCCCGCCGCAGGTCTCCGAGGAGCGGTACCTCGGTCGAACAGCGGGTAGTCGTAGCCGATCTCGAGCTCCATCGGGTCCTGGAGCATAGTAGTGGTGGCGTCGGATGAAGTCAGGGAGGCGGTACGGCCATCACGGGGCTCGGTACTCTCCTCCTCTTCCTCGGCGCCCTCCAGGATCGGAGAGAGCTTAGCCATGCAGACGTGGTCGCGGGTTGTCGACGAAGCACCTTCGCGGTATGTTGGTGCGTTGATGAAGTCGTAGGGTCCGGGGCGATCCTCCGACCAATCCCGCAGCCCCCCGCTTGACCTCCGCGGATGATGAGAAGCGGACGACCCGCCCTCGGGGAGTAGAAGTGACGACCAGACCCTGGCCGAGGGGCGGGTGGCCCTCGACCAGATCTATTTCTCCCCGAGGGAGCGTCGGGCAGCCCGTGTCGTGGTCGACGTTGTTCCTGTTGGCAGAGAGCGACATGGTCGAATCAACCAAAGGGGAAGACTCACTTGTACCCGATCTTGAATTTGTCGAAGTCGCCGAGTAGATTGTCGACGTCATGGACGGCGCCGCGTGTACGGCACGAACGGATGGGTGAGCCTGATTGGGGGTCCGAGCGGCCCCGGCCCCGAAGTTGAGATTGGTGCTGGTGCCGTAGCAGCAGATGCCGGCGCAGATTGAATCTGAGCCGGTGCAGAGTTGTTGACGCCGAGCGTGGCGCCGTTGTTCCAGACGAGCGTCCCGAATTGGATGTCCTCCATCGGGTCGACCGCCATGGAATCGTGGAAGATCACCATCTTGTTAGCCATGGCGCCCGTGCACACCCCTACCCGGGCGCGCCAACCGTGCCGCCGGTTTATCGGGCGATAGTCTAGGGGGGTATGCCTGGCTAGTAGATTGAGTGGTTAGGGATGCGCGAGACGACTAACGAGGCGTTAAGCGTAACGAGCGAAGGACAAAACACACGGGTTTTACCTGTGTTCGCCGCCTTGATGTCGTAAAACCTACGTCCCGCTTAGTTGTATTGATTGATTAAGAATTATCTCGTCCCTCGGGGGATCCCTCGCTCTCCTTATATAGTCCGGGGAGCGGGGGTTACAGTCGGATCCGTCCGACAAGAGCTATCCCGATCGGTTACAATAGGAAAGTGTATAGTGATTACGATTGAACTATACTAGGAAACTATCTTGACGGCCAAGTTTAGGCCGTAATCTCCGATAATCTCGGTCTTCTATCGCCAAGGGCTTCATCCGCCATCCCGGGCCGGCCCGAGAGGCCTAACCCAAAGTGACCCGTGAGGGGATAGGGTTTATCCCCCCACACCGCTCACCGCCGGTGGGCCCCAGCTCATGGCTCATGCCTTCGGGTGTCTTCCTCGGAATGTTCTTACGTGGGTTTCAAGTTGGATTGCTTCACGGATACGCCTTTATGGCGTAGGGCTTGCAAACTCTTAGGCTTTTCTTTGCTTTTATCCATTTAGTCCCCTCGAAAATATATAAATCACCAAAACTCGTGGAATTATGTCAAGTAAAGCCCTATACTATGTTGATATTCATTTTAAGCCCTTATTTCAGTTTTAAAACCTCTATATTTTATGCTATAAGAGATATCAACATTGATGTAATTGCGCACTAGATCGCTTTTGTAGGTCCTAAAACTTTTTCCTACCACCGCCACACAGCCTTTTAAATGCTTTGTCCTTTGAGCTCAATGGACACTCCAACTCCAATGAATTACGGACACACTCCTCAAATAATTCTTTCTTGACTTGAGGACTTAAGGAACAGATCGAACCTATGAGCAAGGGGACCCTTTGTCTAGCAATCGACTAGCAAGTCTCCTCATTCTTAGCTTGCCCTCCTTAGTAGTGGGAAACCCGTCCGAACCGAGCTCCGCCACAACTATCTTATTCTCGGCCACTTTGTGATGGTCCCGACCCTCCCCTTTCGCACCGACGGCCGGATGATCGCCCCTCTGCAGTATAAACTCCCGAATTCAGCCCTATAGTAGCGTCATCTCATCTCATGCGCCTGTCTCTTCATATGTATCTCTCGACCATCCTCTAGAGAATTAGTTGTTTCACGCCGGATGATGTTGCACATGTGTCATCATCGACGCCTATATCAAAATGATTGTAGTTACACGAGAGAAGTCAACGCCTAGCACTCAAAAAGCTAACCATAAGCAAGGTTTGTATATCACATAGCCGCAGCCTTACCATTTTCGAGCGTCGTCAAGCGCCAAACACACACGACAAAGCTTCACCGGCATCCCGAGGGGGTAAGGACAGAAGCGATCATTGTTCTATCTTGAACACGCGTATATTCATCTATAAAGAAAATAAGCAAAAGAGAATTTGTTGCGATTTCCTATGACAACAACACATGGATGACAACATTATAGTAGCAAATCGGGTGTCAAGTTCAAGATATCTACAACTCGATATATCCATTTGAGGATAAAATAATACTGATTCAATTACGTAATAGGCTTTGCTTTCTTTCCAACACAACCGTAGTAGGCTTTTTATGAGGACTAAACAAACCACCGAGGCAAGTAGAACAAATAAAATGTAGTTCAGAATATAGGACTATAAACAAACCGTAGTACGTTCATTTAATCGGCACATTTTTGTAAGACAAGATAGTAGTAGTGCTCGACAGCTTGATCATTGTTCTTGAGCATGTATATTCACCTTTCCTCCCCGGCCCACCAACCCCCCGGTCGGTGTCAAGTTCGGTTTCTACAAATCTATATATCCATCCGAGGATACAATTCACCTTTCCTCACATATCTAAATATTTCTATTCGATATTGGTTCAGCTTTGAGTTTAAACATAAGATTAAATAATCTTTATGCCAATGAGTATGTACTTGTTTCATACATTTAAGTTCTTCGTTACTAACTCTGTTTCTAACCCGCACAAAGTAATTCGCTCAATAGCTAATTGTGATCGATTTCTTAGCGATTACAATTCTTCTTCGTTTTTGAGATTACACAAGACAACAATTTAATCCTTTAACAATTTTTCCTACCCAAGCAGAACGCGAAGGGAAAATTCTCGCTAATATTTATACAGTTCAATCCTATAATAGGCAGTCTATAAGGACTACACAATCAACAAGAGGTACAGATCACAAAAAAAATGTAGTTCGGGAATAGAGGGATATAAACAAAGCGTAGTTTAGTAACAGTTCATTTAATAGGCAAATTTGTTTTGGTTGCAGTTTCCTATGACAAAACACACAGTAACGACATTATAGTAGCGGTCGGTGTCAAGTTCACTTTCTACAACTCTATATATCCATCCGAGGATACAATTATCACCTTTCCTCACTAGCTTACGAGAAAAATTCAGGTCATTGTGTTGATGCCAATTTGTTGGATGGAATTCACTCAAATAGCTTTGTCACCGAACAGATTTGAAAATTTCACCACTGAAACTAGCAGTCCCTAATATTTATACATTCAATCTTGTAATAGGCGGTCTATGAGGACTACACAATCCACGAGGCACGGATCACAAAAAAATGTAGTTCAGGAATAGAGGGATATAAACAAACCGTAGTTTAGTAACAGTTCATTTAGTAGGAACATTTTTGTAAGACAAGATAGCAACATTATAGTAGCGATTAGGGTGTCAATTTCGGTATGTACAACTCAAAATATCCATGTGACGATTGAATTATACAGATTCAATTTTACAATAGGCGGTCTATGAGGACTACACAAACCAAAGGCGGAGAACAAAAAAAAATATACTTCAGGAGAAGAGGGATACAAACAAACCGTAGTTTAGTAACAGTTCATTTAATAGGCACATTTTTATAAGACAAGATAGTAATAGTGCTCGACGAGCGATCATTGTTCTTGAGCATGTATATCTACTACACCTATGTAGAGAACCCCCACTAAAGAGTTCTCTCGACTTGCAAGCATGCCACCATGATCATCCAATGGCGGCCCCACTCGCTTGAACTAACTAAAATAATATTGTAACTCACAAACCAAAAAAACTAATTAAATTCTGATTATACCATTGAATTCCTTTTAATAAATCCTTCAAAACAAGATCTCATATGGATATATTTTGATAAAATTATAAGTGGGTCCCAAGAATAGTAGTTGGTATATATAGAGCAAAGTAAAAAATAAAAAATAAGAGACTCGAAAAAAAGGGAAAAAAAAGAATATGATGGTGATAGTAATATTTTAACTCATAGATTTCTCCTTCATACCATGCAACGCTTTTGAAGCTCTAGATTATACATATTCCCATTAGGATGGATATGGTCACATCGCTCACAAACTAAATTGTTGATTGACTTTATATATCATTAGGAATGTCTCGTTCATATGTTTTTCTCCATTGATCTCTAAATATACATTATCCAAAATAACTTTAGATTATCATCTATATATCATAACCTTAAAATCTTAGTGATTAACATCATAACCTATTTATATTCCATCTTCATACCCGCGGCAACACGCGGGAATCCTTCTAGTTCATCTATAAAGAAAATAAGCAATGAATTTGGTTGCGGTTTCCTATGACAAAATACATGTGTAACGACATTTACAAGAGTGAAAAGTGTCAAGTTCAGTTTCTACAACTCTATATATCCATCCGAGGATACAATTATCACCTTTCCTCACCGGCGATGTAAAAAATTTAGGCCGCTATGTTGATGCTGTTTGTTGGATGGAATTCACTCAAGTAGCTTCGTCACCCGAACAGATTCGAAAATTTGGTCAATTGAAACTAGCTAGCCCCTAATATTTATCTGATTCAATCCTCGTAATAGGCGGTCTATGAGGACTACACAATCCACGAAGCACAGATCACAAAAAAAATATAGTTCGAAAAAGAGGGATACAAACAAACTGTAGTTTAGTAACAGTTCATTTAGTAGGAACATTTTTGTAAGACAAGATAGCAACATTATAGTAGCGTTAGGTGTCAATTTCAGTATGTACAACTCAAAATATCCATGTGACTATAGAATTATATAGTTCAATTTTGCAATAGGCGGTCTATGAGGACTACACAAACCAAAGGCGGAGGAGAACAAAAAAAAATGTACTTCAGGAGAAGAGGGATACAAACAAACTGTAGTTTAGTAAAGTTCATTTAATAGGCACATTTTTATAAGACAAGATAGTAATAGTGCTCGATTGAGCAGTCATTGTTCTTGAGCATGTATATCTACTACACCTATGTAGAGAACCTCCACTAAGGAGTTCTCTCGACTTGCAAGCATGCCACCATGATCATCCAATGGCGGCCCCAATCGTTTGAACTAACTAAAATAATATTGTAACTCACAAACCAAAAAAACAAATTAAATTCTCGATTATACCATTGAATTCCTTTTAATAAATCCTTCAAAACAAGATCTCACATGGATATATTTTGATAAAATTATAAGTGGGTCCCCAGTAATAGTGGTTGGTATATATAGAGCAAAGTAAAAAATAAAAAAATAAGAGAATGAAAAAAAAAGGGGAAAAAAAAAGAATATGAGGGTGATAGTAATATTTTAACTCATAGATTTCTCCTTCATACCCGCAAAGAACGCGGAAGCTCTAGATTATACATATTCCCATTAGGATGGATTTGGTCACATCGTTCTCACAAACTAAATTGTTGATTGACTTTATATATCATTAGGAATGTCTCGTTCATATGTTTTCTCCATTGATCTCTAAATATACATTATCCAAAATAACTTTAGATTATCATCTATATATCATAACCTTAAAATCTTAGTGATTAACATCATAACCTATTTATATTCCATCTTCATACCCGCGGCAACACGCGGAATCCTTCTAGTTCATCTATAAAGAAAATAAGCAATGAATTTGGTTTGCGTTTCCTATGACAAAATACACAGTAACGACATTTACAAGAGTCGGGTGTCAAGTTCAGTTTCTACAACTCTATATATCCATCCGAGGATACAATTATCACCTTTCCTCACCGGGCGACGTAAAAAAATTTAGGCCGCTATGTTGATGCCAAACTGTTGGATGGAATTCACTCAAGTAGCTTCGTCACCGAACAGATTCGAAAATTTCGGTCACACGGAAACTAGCTAGCCCCTAATATTTATACAAAGTTCAATCCTGTAATAGGCGGTCTATGAGGACTACACAATCCACAGAAGCACAGATCACAAAAAAATATAGTTCGAAAAAAGAGGGATACAAACAAACTGTAGTTTAGTAACAGTTCATTTAGTAGGAACATTTTTGTAAGACAAGATAGCAACATTATAGTAGCGGTTAGGTGTCAATTTCGGTATGTACAACTCAAAATATCCATGTGACTATAGAATTATATAGTTCAATTTTGCAATAGGCGGTCTATGAGGACTACACAAACCAAAGGCGGAGAACAAAAAAAAAATGTACTTCAGGAGAAGAGGGATACAAACAAACTGTAGTTTAGTAACAGATTCATTTAATAGGCACATTTTTATAAGACAAGATAGTAATAGTGCTCGACGAGAGCAGCCATTGTTCTTGAGCATGTATATCTACTACACCTATGTAGAGAACCTCCACTAAGGAGTTCTCTCGACTTTGCAAGCATGCCACCATGATCATCCAATGGCGGCCCCATCGTTTTGAACTAACTAAAATAATATTGTAACTCACAAACCAAAAAACAAATTAAATTCTGATTATACCATTGAATTCCTTTTAATAAATCCTTCAAAACAAGATCTCACATGGATATATTTTGATAAAATTATAAGTGGGTCCCCAGTAATAGTGGTTGGTATATATAGAGCAAAGTAAAAAAAAAAAATAAGAGACTGAAAAAAAAGGGAAAAAAAAAGAATATGAGGGTGATAGTAATATTTTAACTCATAGATTTCTCCTTCATACCCGAAGAACGCTTGGAAGCTCTAGATTATACATATTCCCATTAGGATGGATTTGGTCACATCGTTCACAAACTAAATTGTTGATTGACTTTATATATCATTAGGAATGTCTCGTTCATATGTTTTCTCCATTGATCTCTAAATATACATTATCCAACATAACTTTAGATTATCATCTATATATCATAACCTTAAAATCTTAGTGATTAACACCATAACCAATTTATATTCCACCTTCATACCCGCGGCAACACGCGGGAATCCTTCTAGTTCATCTATAAAGAAAATAAGCGGCGGAATTTGGTTGCAGTTTCCTATGACAAAATACCGCAGTAACGACATTATAAGAGCTTGGTCAGGTGTCAAGTTCAGTTTCTACAACTCTATATATCCATCCGAGGATACAATTATCACCTTTCCTCGGGCGACAGAAAAATTTAGGCCGCTATGTTGATGCCAATTTGTTGGATGGAATTCACTCAAGTAGCTTCGTCACCCGAGCAGATTCAAAAATTTCAGTCACACGGAAACTAGCAAGCCCCTAATATTTATACTGATTCAATCCTGTAATAGGCGGTCTATGAGGACTACACAATCCACTGAAGCACAGATCACAAAAAAATATAGTTCGAAAAAGAGGGATACAAACAAAGCGTAGTTTAGTAACGGTTCATTTAGTAGGAACATTTTTGTAAGACAAGATAGCAACATTATAGTAGTAGTTAGGTGTCAATTTCGGTATGTACAACTCAAAATATCCATGTGACTATAGAATTATATAGTTCAATTTTGCAATAGGCGGTCTATGAGGACTACACAAACCAAAAGGAGAACAAAAAAAAATGTACTTCAGGAGAAGAGGGATACAAACAAACTGTAGTTTAGTAGCAGTTCATTTAATAGGCACATTTTTATAAGACAAGATAGTAATAGTGCTCGACAGAAGCTTTCCATTGTTCTTGAGCATGTATATCTACTACACCTATGTAGAGAACCTCCACTAAGGAGTTCTCTCGACTTGCAAGCATGCCACCATGATCATCCAATGGCGGCCCCTTTGTTTGAACTAACTAAAATAATATTGTAACTCACAAACCAAAAAAAAACAAATTAAATTCTGATTATACCATTGAATTCCTTTTAATAAATCCTTCAAAACAAGATCTCACATGGATATATTTTGATAAAATTATAAGTGGGTCCCAGTAATAGTGGTTGGTATATATAGAGCAAAGTAAAAAATAAAAAATAAGAGATCAAAAAAAAAAGGGAAAAAAAAGAATATGAGGGTGATAGTAATATTTTAACTCATAGATTTCTCCTTCATACCCGCTGCAACGCGGGAGCTCTAGATTATACATATTCCCATTAGGATGGATTTGGTCACATCGTTCACAAACTAAATTGTTGATTGACTTTATATATCATTAGGAATGTCTCGTTCATATGTTTTCTCCATTGATCTCTAAATATACATTATCCAACATAACTTTAGATTATCATCTATATATCATAACCTTAAAATCTTAGTGATTAACACCATAACCAATTTATATTCCACCTTCATACCCGCGGCAACACGCGGGAATCCTTCTAGTTCATCTATAAAGAAAATAAGCAGCGGAATTTGGTTGCAGTTTCCTATGACAAAACACGGATAATGACATTGTAGTAGCAATCACGTGTCAAGTTCAGTTTCTACAACTCTATATATCCATCCGAGGATACAATTATCACCTTTCCTCACAGCGATGAGAAAAATTCAGGCCATTTGTGTTGATGCGTATTTGTTGGATGGAATTCACTCAAGTAGCTTCGTCACTGAGCAGATTCAAAAAATTTCAGTCACACCGAAACTAGCAAGCCCCTAATATTTATACAGTTCAATCCTGTAATAGGCGGTCTATGAGGACGACACAATCCCCGAGAGGCACAGATCACAAAAAAAATGTAGTTCGGGAATAGAGGGATATAAACAAAGCGTAGTTTAGTAACAGTTCATTTAGTAGGAACATTTTTGTAAGACAAGATAGCAACATTATAGTAGCAGATAGGTGTCAATTTCAGTATGTACAACTCAAAATATCCATGTGACGATTGAATTATACAGTTCAATTTTGCAATAGGCGGTTTATGAGGACTACACAAACCAAAGGCGGAGAACAAAAAAATGTACTTCAGGAGAAGAGGGATACAAACAAACTGTAGTTTAGTAACAGTTCATTATCGTTATAGTACCGGTCAGTGTCAAGTTTAGTACCTACAACTCAAAATATCCATGTGAGGATAATTATACAGTTCAAATTTGTAATAGACAGTCTATGAGGGACTACACAATCCATAGAGGCCAGATTACCAAAAAAAGTTCACGAATAGAGGAATATAAACAAACAAAAGAGTTTGGCCTTGATTCATTTAGGGCATGTTCGGTTTGCGTTTCCTATGAGAAAGGCGCAGAGGAAGTCTATGAGGACTACCCAATCCACGTGAGGCACGAGATCACAAGAAAATGTAGTTCAGGAAAAGAGGCAATGACAAGATTGATGGGCTACATATCGAACCGTAGAATCGCCGGGTGGAGGAAGAAGCCGCGGAGGAGAAGGTGGTCGTGGGCGGAAGCGGCCGGCTTGAATGGCGCCGGACGAAGTCGGTTTTGAATGGCGCGGACGAGTCGGCGGTGGCGATGACGGCGGGCGATGAGGCGGCCGGGAACCCTAGAATCACCTGTGAGGAGGACGAGTAATGAAATGAATCGCCTCGCGTGAGGGGATAAAGAATGAAATGAATCGCCCAGGGAGGGGGAGAGGCGGGGTTTTTCAATTTCGCGAAAGCTTCGGGCGCCAAAAATTTCGCAAAAAACGCAAATCCGCCACATACCCGCCCCGAAAAGGGAGTCTCGATCGCTTCGCCCAATCGATGACACTTCGCGGTCTACACCGACGTGTGTAGGATACACAAAGGATTCGCATTCATTGCAAAGGTCGTGGATATGACCAAAGACGTGTCACGGAGACAAGTCCGATTACTAATTTCGAAACACGACGCGCCGCATTATATATAACGCTTTTTAATCTGATTTTTCTTTTTAATCTGTGGCCAAGACTTGTGACTAGTCTTTCTCCCTCATAGTAACTCCAAATATGATGGTTTTTCTTACTAAAATTTTTTAAAATCATGGTGTGTCAAGCTATTGTATTCTTACCGCTTTTACTTTTGTTGAAATGCGCACCACTCATACTAGTACTACTACTAAAAACCCGTATTTTTCGCCCACTAATTTGATCGAGCGTGAACTGTTCATCTTCCTTTTCCCCGGACCAAGAGCGCGCACTGAGATCCTCGCGAAAAACCGCGGCCGCCGCGCGCCGAGCCATGGAGAACCTTCCGCAGAGGTGCTTGAGCACATAGCGCTCCGGGTCGCCATGTCCGTAGAGCATTCTATGGAGGGCCTCATGAATCTAAGGGCCACCTTTTCCCGGGCACGAGAGGCGTGCCGCCTCGCCATAGTGGGATGGAGCATCCCGGCGGACTTTGGTCTTGGACCGGCAGACGAACGGGGGCGCCGTACTACTCGCGCCAGCCGGCGAGTCTCATCACCGACCTCGCCAAGTTCGGCAACACGGAGGCGTGTTTCAAAGCGGTGCATGTCCGCCGTGTTCGTTGAAGGCCGCGGCACCGTCTCGCCGCCGCTCGACTTGCTGGAACAAGCCGCCAACTCAGGCATGAACTCGCTCGGTATGTGCACGCTCTTGCGCTCTACAGCGAACGCGCCCGCCGCCGATGATGACCATGCCGAGAGGTGTTGCGAGTGTGGAGCGCGACACGGCGGCGGCGATGGCTCCTGGAGGACCGAGAACTATGCAATGCTCTGCGGACAGGCAGGGTGTCTTGCACGACGACGACTGGTGGTGTCCCATGCGGTGAGGCCGCATCTTCCTCCTCGGCCAAACGGCGCCTCGGACGGGCATCGGGCATCTGCGAAAGGGCGAGGAACGTGCGGCGCCATGAACACGTGGGTGGAGGGCGTGGCAGCGGCACTCCTCGTCATCTGCGCGGAGGAGTGTAGGATCGCGGCGAGTGTAGGAGGTTGTTTGTGCAAGCACAAGCGGTGGTGGTGGGCATGAGTAGCGAGTGGACTCGCATGAATCTATGTATATGTTGATGATGATGACAATGCACCCATGCATTGCATTATGTGATCTATCTTACTTTTGGTGCGTGATGGATGATTATGTGGTAATTCGTGCTATATTCATTCATGTTTGCGATGATCGCCACCCGCGACCATGCAGCCATGGCGCCCGCGAGCACCTCGGTGTTGCTAGCTAGCTAGCCGCCTCCGTTCACGAACTCTCTCCCTTCTTTCTTACCTTGCCACCTCGAGGCTCGTCGGCTTGAGCGGTTATGCTCGTGCCGTTAATGGCGCCTTGGAACGTTGTCGTGTCCACCGGTTCACGCCCGTCGCGGTCAATCGTTCTCCACGGCGGCAACCCCTCTCGGACCGCCCCTGCATCGCCTCGAAGTCTTCAAAAGCGTCTACACTGCGTTTCGATGCTTTCCATCCCGTCCATTTAACCTCGGCCAGTCCTCGTCGGCCGGAGTGTCGCTCCCGCTCCGCCGTGCCCTTCGCCACCGCCGGCGTCAAACTCGGTACCGCCTAAACCCGCTCATCCGATAGCAAAGATAGGAACGCTTGGTTCTCACGGGGATCACGGTGGTGGTCCTCCCGTCGCTAGAGGCCTCATCTCCCGTGACATGCATGCACGCCGGTGTGCCACCATGTCGGAGACCTCCGGGCTCAAGAACCCTAATTTTTCTTTTTTTCTTTTTATTATAATCTATGGTTACAACTTGTAATTGGTCTTTCTCCCTCATCGTAACTCCAAATGTAATGATTTTTCTTTCTACGATTTTGTAAAATAATGATGTGTCAAGCTATTTGTATTCTTCTTGCTACTACTTTTGCCACGTTTGGTGGATAACATTTGAAATTTGAATTTCAAAAATTACAACTTCACGTAACATTTTTGGAGCATCTAATGATTTCAAAGCATAAGAAGTCATGAACATAAAAGTTGAAGAATAATTCTTAAGCTGCACATCTTTTATGTTGGTTATTTCTTCATCCCCAAGTAACATTGTTCACAAGATTTACACATGTCTCGTAGAGTTGACAAACCTTGTAGAGAGATTTCTAAGATTTGTGAACAATGTCACTAGCACTATGTCGAATGGGGAAACAACCAAAATAAGAATTGTAGATCTTGCTAAGTTATGAAACACTCTAATTTAAAACTTTTGATTTGTATTATCTTGTAAAGGAAAACTAGGTCTCAATTTCAAAAAAATGAAAATTGAAATTTAAATGTTTTTAGTGACCTCGAGATAGACAAGAAACCACGGATATAATGATTGCAGTTCTCAAATATCCATGAAACTTTGTAGTTTACAACTTTTTGATTTGAGATCATATGCATGATGTATAGCGCATGATGTAGCTCTGATGATCTCGATTGAACAAGCTTAATTTGATTTTGATCATATGCATGGTGAAAGTTGAAAAGATCCAGCTGAGTATGCATGAAAACTGAGATATTTTATTAGTTATAACCCTACATTGTGTTATATTTTTCCAAATTTGTGATGTTTGGATGTTTGATTTCAGTTGAAATGATTAGGGAACAGAGTCTTTGGAAAAAATACAACTCTCGTATAGTAAGTTTTACATACCCGTCTTTGGGAAAAACGTTTATCGGGTGTTAGCCGGTCGGTGCTGATTTGTTGTGAGAGAAAAAAAAATAATCTTTGGTCCGGGTGGCAGTCTGGATAGGGTTCTGGACCTGTTTATGGGGAGAATTATAGAAAAAAAAGAGCCGCACCGGGTTCCGCCTCCAACTTGGATGCGTAGGCGTGGAGTACGGAGCATCCGGGACTGGGCCACGTCGGACAAGCAAAGGGAACAAGTATGCGCACGGGAGGCAGGGACCACCAGTGGTGGGCCCCATGATTTCAACTACCTACAAAATGTTATACTCCAAACCAAAAGCGAAATTAAATTTTGATTACACCATTGAATTTGAATAAATCCTTCGAAACAAGATCTCACATGGATATATTTAGATAAAATTATAAGTGGACCCCACTGATGGTAGTTGATATAGTAGAGTAGAGATATATCGGCACTCATATGTTCCTTTATTTACTTGGAACAATTGTGCAACTGCCCCTTTTCTGGAGTCTAATTGCTCGTTTGCCCCTATTTGGGGCATTTGCAGTGGAGTGGAAAACCAAAAACAGGGGCAAACGAGCAAAGTTTAAAAAACAGGGGCAAACGGGCAATTAGACTCCAGAATAGGGAACCTCTATACATCCTGGTGTGGTAAGATTCTCTCCTTTACAGCACTTTCTCCCGCACCCATCTCTTCTATATCTCTATACCAATAATTGCTAGGTCCACTTATAATTTTATCTAAATATATTCATGTGTGATCCTGTTTTGAAGGATTTATTGAAACAAATTTAATTTGGATTTTTGGTTTGTGAGTTATAACGTTTTTAAGTTTGGTTCTTGGGACTAGGGACTAGAGATTAGTCCCTAGTCTCTCCCAAGAGTCTTTTGAAATTGGGACTAATTGGGACTAAAAATTAGTCCCTACTAGTCCTCATGTTTGGTAATTTAGGGACTTAAATGAGACTAAAAATTACAGGCAATACTTAAAATCATGGAGCCCATCTTTGGCGCTCTCTCTCAACCTTTTCCCTCCTCACTCACGCATCTTGTATTAGAGGGACCGTAGCGGGCCCGCGCCTCGACATGAGTGCGGATAGATGTTGTGAGAGAAAAGCACTTTGTTGAACGGCCCGGCCCGAACACAATTTGGGACCCGAACGACAAGTGGCGGGGCGTGGGCCCTATTCTAGAACGAGGTGCGTAGGATACGCAGAGGATTCGCATGCAAGGGTGTGTGGTGTGGCGGAGAGGCGGGCGGCCGAGGAGCTCGGCGTCAGCGCGGGGACGCCCCGTGGAGGAGCCGGCGTGTGACATTGTTCACAAGATTTACACTTTTTTTTTTTTTGCGGGAGTTCACATTCACAAGATTTACACTATTTTTGTTCGTATTTGTCGAATCCGTTTTTCGATGCGTTAGTAGAAACAGGGGTTTTCCGTCCGTTCCGAGTAAGCCCGTTTCCACCCGAAATTGACCCGTATTTAACTGTTTTTCAAGGCGTTTTTAATCTCCATAAGTTAGTAGTATGTCTAAAAATTTATATGTTCAAAAACATTATAATCAGCGATTATGCACGTTAACATGCTAACACAAGACGTACCATTGAATATTGGACTAATAACTTCGTATGTGTACATTATTTTATGACTTTGTCCATGTATACTCGAGAATATTTGATCGCGTTATTCTTTCCGGCTCAACTTCCGTATTGGTTCATTTCCGTACTTTACGCATATTCCGATTCTGTTTCCGTACCCGCATTTTCCGAACTCGATCCCGCCCGTACAAATGAGGGTTTTCCGTCCGTTTTCATCTGTAGGGCCAACACCGGTGTTGCGGGAGATCGAAGGCGACCACCAGGCGAACTGGCGAAGGCGCGACTCGGCGGTTTAAGGTGTATACAGATATCGCGGGACCCGTTGGCAATTAAAAAATCATCAAAACCTGTTCTTCACTTTCGTCCGAAGCATCACGAAACCTCCCGCCACACCATTTATAGAATAAAAACGAGTGCAGTAGTATTCTCTCGTCCACTCGTTTCCAAATTTGTCTTTGTTTGGATTGGAAAAAAAATATACTATAGTATAGTACAACACCCGTAAATACGCCTATCTTTGTATGGAGTGCTAAGTTACGAGACTCGTCTTTGGGAAAAGGAGTGCAGTATGCGTAGGGAGTACTGATAGTACTAGGCCGTAGGCGTCCGTCGCTTCGTTCTCGTCTTCCGGTCGATGCCTCGTCATTCGAGAGGCGGGCATCCATCCGGTGCGATTGCGGTCGCGGATGCGAGCAACTGCGCCGCGCACGCACACGTGGGCCCTATTCTACGAAGGATTCGCATGCAAGGGTGTGGATATGATCAAGACGTGTCACGGTTATAGAGGCGCTTCGCTTAGGTGTACACCTAGTCACGCGTCGCAAGAAAAGGCGCCGCCCTAATTTTTCGATGTGACGGGTCGTGTCGCATCGCTACCGAGTGCACCGCCCGCCCCCGCCATGGTCCTTCCGCAAGGCCTTCCCACTCAAGAACTCGATTTTTTTTTTTTAACTGCGTGGCCAAAACTTGTGACTAGTCTTTCTCCCTCGTAGTAACTCCAAATGTGATGGTTTTTCTTTCTATTTCCTTTAAAAAATGCTTTACCGGGATATTGTATTCTTCTTTGCTATTACTTTTGTCATGTTTTATTGGAAACATTTGAAATTTGAATTTCAAAAATTACCACCACTTGAGACAACATTTTTGGAGCATCGATGATTTCGAGTAGAAGAAGTCAAGCACATAAAAGTTGTATAACTTCTTAAGATGTACCCTCGGATTCGAAATTATAGTTCGTTTGACTTTTTGACCTAAGTTTGACCACTCGTCTTATTCAAAAAATTTGCACAAAAAAGCAGTCAAATTTAAGTCATTCTTAAATACCATTTGTTAATAAAGCAAGCTATAACAAAATAAGAGATATTTTGCATAAATGTTTGAATAAGGCGAGTGGTCAAAGTTGGGGTTGAAAAAGTCAAACAAACTACAATTTGGAACGGATTTAGTACACCTTTTTATATATATTGGCCATTTCTTCATCCGACGATGTCGCGGTAACATTGTTCACATGATTTACACATTCTCATATATAGTTGATGAAACTAGGAGGAGAGATTTCTAAGATTTGTGACCAATGTCACTAGCACTATGTCGGATGGGGAAACAACCAAAAATAAGAATTGTAGATCATGCTAAGTTATGAAACTCTACGGTTTCAAACTTTTTGTTTTGACATTACTCCATCTTGTAAAGGAAAACTAGGTCTCAATTTTAAAAAATGAAAAATTGAAATTTAAATGTTTTAATTGACCAAGGATGCACAAACCACCAATATAATTAACGATTGTCGTTCTCAAATATCCATGAAACTTTTCTAGTTTACGTACATCTTTTTGATTTGGGATTTGAGATCATCTTGTCATGGAAAACAAATGTACTAATAGTTTGAAAACATTTATCTTCTGGACTCGCACTTGGATAGCGCGTCCCGCCCATTTCCTTCGCTCCACCTCGCCGCCGGCCGTCTCACTTTTAAAATCACCACGTCTCCCTACATCGGGACACACACCTTTTGCATTATTGCCGCTCACATCCGAGAGCGGTTGCTCTTTACCGGGCCGTCGCCGGTGACATCGACGGGATGGAGGAGGGGCTTCAAGTGGAATCGCCCTTTGGACTTTGCTACTAAGAGCTTCCACAAAAAAAAACACCCTGTCGTGCCACCAAGTCCACGGAGCCATTCCACTTCATGCCCCTCCGATACCCTCCGCGTTCGATTGCACGCCGCCTCGATTCTAGTCTTTCTTTGGCAAGTCGGGGCGTTGTAGTCTACATCCACTCGTGAACGCCGGTGATTGGGTGGCTGTTGGTGTTTCTTAAGCGTAAGCGAGAATAGTCCGCAAGCGCACGGAAATGCCGTTGTAGCACTTCACCGGAAGTGTTCAGGGTATCGATTTCCACGGGGAAGGGGTGTTAAGTCGGGTTTGACTAGCTACCGGGATGAAGATGGAAAGGGTGAACGGGTAGTGAGTTTCTACTACAGATTATCCTAAAGCCAAATTACTTCTTTTCTTATCGTTCACGTAGCCACGGCTCTCCCGGGGGTCCGCGAGGAAGGGTCCGGCCTCGGACTACCGCCCGGCCGGACGTGGAGGAATACTAAGGTCAAAAGGGCTGTCACCACGCCGCCTACCTCACTACCGTGGGTGATTGGCAAGCGAGGGTGACTCGTAGTTTAGACACCACGTCTACACTACTTATCACGTACTCTAGCGTCGGCCGGGGAACATCCGTCTTCATCGAGTCCTCTACTACTAGAGCATCTACCGATATGGTAAACAACGAACCGGTGAACGTATAATTAAAGTAATAACTCAAACTCAAAGATAATTCTGTAATTAGAACACGGACCTCTTACTCCAAACCCGGTAGGATGATCCGTAGAGGTACAAATGCGGAGACGGAGGGGCGGCGGGTTGAACTCCGTCTACGAGGCGGAGGGGTCGCTACTCCTCTTCTCCACACTTCCTCCTCTCTCACTCCCTTCTAATTCTAACTTAGCTCCTTTCCTCTACTCCAATGTGTACTAAGTGTGAGTGGTGGAGTGGAGTGTGTGAGTGAAACAATGAGTGAGTGAATGGTTGTGTGTGTGGATGAATAGAGGGGGGTGTGCCCTCTATTTATACATGAGGTGAGGCCAAATTTGGGTACTTTGGCGGGAGAAAACGGCGCCAAAAAACGAATTTTGCACCATCCTTTGCCGCGTTAGTATTTCGGCATGTGGAAGTCGGCCGAAGACGGGCGGGATCGGGGCCAAGCTTGCGCCCGACGCCCGCAGGGGCGGCCGGCCCAGGTTTGGCCGGTTCGAGCCGGGCTTTTTCGTGTGTCACCTCTTGGCCCATTTTGGCTCATTTTCCGTAGGTGCATCGGCCCATTTTGCCCGATTCCGGCCTGTTGGCCCTCCCTTGACAAAGCGCAATCTGGTTTTGTGCTTTCATTGTTTATTAGGCGTATTTGTACTGTTTCCACTTTTATACCTACAAAACATGTTTTCTACCAATACAAGTGGAACTAGGTTAGAAATAAATGCATATGCAGCATGAGATTGTTTATTTCCCTTGGAATGAACCTGAGTTGGCGGTATTAAATGCTTGATAATGACCGCCAACAACTCCCCAACACTTGGCTTTTACTCGTCCTCGAGTAAAGTCGAACTTTAGGTTTTTGTGAGGTTGTTTCCTTTGTCAATATTCAAAGTGTTCTACCACATTATCTTGAATGATCGTGCGATGGAGATAAGCAGGAGTTCTTTCTTTCTACTTACACTGCACAAATAGACTTGGTTGTTTTTTCAAATTTTTGAAAAGAATTTGTGCTATGTTCCTGGGTTTAATCAAACTTGAGAGTACCAACAAAATTGCTTACTTCCTTGTATAAAATGTCAAGTCAAATTCTAGATTAATGGAGGGAAGTGTCATATTCCTAGATCAAAGATGTGCATATGATAAATGTTCTTTTTAGTTATGATGCCTCTTTGCTTTTAAAGAGTCATGGGCTTCTTTGCTTTTTTTTTAATTGGAGAAGTGGGCTCTACTCGCCCTTGGACACTTGTCCATTATTTCTTCTCCCTTTTTTTTTTTTATTTGGAGAAGTGGGCTCTACTCGCCCTCGGACACTTGTCCATTATTTCTTCTCTCTTTTTTTTTTTTTAGATAGGCGGGCATCGACGTACCCATTGTTTTTGTTTATATGCGGGCACGTGCCCATTTTTTTAGCATAGCCCATGTCTTTGAAGCATAAAGGTTTCATCATATTTAGAACACCAATTTATTTGTGCACATGTGTTTCGATCTTGGGACCATGAAACTTTCTCAAACATTAATCTTTGAATTTGACGAGATGCAATAAATAAGGAAGTAGCTATTTTGTTTGAATACTAGTTCAGGTTTTGATTATCCGGGAACATGATTTTGGGTTATTTTTCAATAGGAAAAACCAAGTCTTATTTTATGCAGGGAAGGAGAAATTCAAGTAATAATGCTATCTCTCAAAGCACAAAAATTCAGATAATGTGTGGTTCTTTTTAATAGATTGTGAGAAAAGGATAAAGTTTGTCTATGTTTTTAAGTTGGGCATTATGGCATATGAATTTTATCTCCCCACACTTGTTTCTTTTCACGAAGTTAACAAAAAAATACATAGAGAAACAAGTGCACAATGAAATATTCAAAGACAAACTTTATTGATCTTGAGACAATTACAATGTAAATAAAAATAAATGCGAGGAATTTAAAAGCCTGAAGCAATTAGTGATTTCGAGCCCCCTCTTTATTGTCTCCGCTAGGCGGTCTAATCTCTCATTAAACCCGCGACGCATAGTCGAAAGGGAATCTTCTAGATTTTTCACTTCTAAATTCGCTCTGACTACTTCGTTATGAATTTTCTCTATTCTTGTTTGTAGGCTGTTGATCCTTGTGTTGACCCTTTTGCAAGTGTAGTTTTCTTCTTAGGTTTTTCTTCCTCACTATCTTTGAAGAAACCCGGGGGCTGTCCTCTAATAGGGGGCTCCCTAGTGGTGGTCTAATTCTTTTGACTACAGCGTCTTTGGTTTCTTGAGGGCGACTTTTTCTATCGGCGGCTTCCTTTGTGCGGGGAGTTGTGGTTGATTTGGATGGCGGTTTCACGGAGATGAGTTTTTGCGTTGGGTTTCTTTGTTTCCCGGGAGGTTTATGAAGCTGGATCGTGCTAGGTGAACCCTTGTTCCTGATTGGGAAGGATGGCACGGGAGTTTTGATAGGTGGTAAGATTGCCAGTGGTTGAGCTGACACGAACATGGCTTCATCTATTTCATCCGGGTTTTCTTGAAATGGCTCAATGTCTAATCCTAAGGAGAGGTACAAGGCTTTGTTGTTTCCCATGGATAGGTTGAGCAAGTATTTAAAATGAGGGAGAAGTGAGATGGCTTGGTGTGATCTTCCAATGGGGGATTGGAGCTCAATTTATAGCCCTCGGCGGTGAATTGTGGCCGTGCACCGCAGGTACTGGGATAGGCTCGGTGGATCGAGTCGTGCGAGAAGACTGGGCGCGAGGGGCCGCAAGAGGGGGGCCGGTCGCCCCGGTGCGCCGGCCGCCCCCGGTGCGCGTCTCGTGCGCGACCTTTTCCCCTCATCTCTATCTTATCAGAACATTAGCCCCACGGCGGTGCATCGGTGGAAAACCCGGTTTGGAGTGATGTTTTTCTTATTTAGGAATAAAAATAAAATAGAGAAAAGGAAAAGAAAGGTTATGTGTTTTTGTATTTAATATTATTTTTATTGTGTTTTCTTTCCAATATGTTGGTAGCAATTGTTGAGTTGTTTTATATTGTTCAAAATCTACCAACATTATTTTTCTCTATATATTTATTTGGAGAAGGCTCGAGGAAAATTTTCAAACGTTGGCCATTTACCTTTGATAAATTACCCGAGTAAATGCTGTGATGGTGATTGCGCCATGGGGTGTGGCGTCGACGGCGGTGTATGGCCCTTTCCATTTGCTCATGACTTTCCTCCACCGAATAGCTTCACACGAGAGTTAAAAGAGTAGTACCTTGTCTCCTTCGTGGAAAGTTTTTTGTTGGATTCGGTGGTCATGCCATCTTTTTGTTCTTTCTTTGTATAGCTTGGCCTTGTGATACGCCTTCTCCCTCCATTCCTCTAGCTCGGTTAATTGTTTTTGTATTTTTTTCCCGGCTAGCTTAAGGTCCATGTTCCATGTCTTGATTGCCCGGTAGGCTCGATGTTCGAGTTCTCTTGGCAAGTGGCAACTTTTTTCCGTAGACCGGTTGGAATGGTGTCATGTCGATGGGGGTTTTTATAGGCTGTCTGTATGCCCGAGTGCATCGGGTAGCTTGTCTTTCCGGCCCTTCCCCATTACATTGACAGTTTTCTGAGAATGTTTTTGATTTGTTTGTTTGACGTTTACGCTTGGCGCTTGTGCGAGGATGGTAAGGTGTGGCTATATTGTGCTAAGATCCCAGCTCGCAAGAAAGCTCGAAAGGATCCGTCTATGAAGTGTGATCCTCCATCACTTATGACCATCCTTGGTGTTCCAAACCTTGGAAAAATGATCTCATGGAACATTTTTACGGCATGTTTGGCATCGGCGCGGGGCATGCGAGCTTCAACCCACTTGGACACGTGAGTCGATTGCGATGAGGATGTATTCACTATCATGGGACTTTGGAAAATGTCCCATGAAGTCGATACCCCAAACATCGAAGACTTCCACTTGGAGATTGTAGTTGAGGGGCATTGCATTTCTTGACGTAATTCCTCCTTGCGGTGACACTTTTGGCATCTTCGATGAATTCTTTTTGTGTCTCGGTACATCGTTGGCGGAAGAATCCGCCTTTGCCAAATTTTGGCTTGAGTGCGATGTACTCCATAATGGCCTCCGTACGGGGCTGCATGGCATTTTTTGATGATTTGCTGTCCCTCTTTGGTGGGTACACATCTCCTTAGCATGCCGTCAGCACATAATCGGTATAGGTACGGATCATCCCACAGGTGGCGGCGACTCTCAACTTGTAACTTGTGCCTTGATTCGCCGTGTGGTGCGTAACACGAAACCATGTAATTCACAATATCTCGCATACCATGGGGTTACGTCCTCCACCTTGAGGAGCATGTCGTCGCGTAGGAAATCATTGATAGGTAACTCCTGCATGTTAGTGAATTGCAAACGCGACAAATGATCCGCAACAGTGTTCTCTACTCCTTTCTTGTCTTTAATTTCTAAATCAAATTCTTGGAGTAAGAGAATCCATCTTATTAGTCTGGGTTTAGCGTCTTTCTTAGTGAGCAAGTATTTCAATGCCGCATGATCAGTGTAGACAATCACTTTGGATCCCACTAAGTAAGACCTAAACTTATCAATAGCAAACACGACAGCTAGGAGCTCTTTTTCAGTTGTGGCGTAATTTAATTGAGCTCCATTTAGCGTTTTGCTAGCATAGGCGATCGCGTGATGCTTTTTATCTTTGGTTTGGCCAAGGACCGCACCAACGGCGTAATCACTAGCATCACACATGATCTCAAAAGGCAGCGACCAATCCGGTGGTTGAATGATTGGTCTTTGAGATGAGTGCTTTCTTAATGGTAAGAAAAGCTTTCATGCACTCATCGGTGAACTTAAAAGGTACATCCTTAGCTAGCGAGGCTTGTTAACGGTCTAGAAGTTTGTGAAAAATCTTTTATGAACCGTCTATAAAATCTGCGTGGCCTAGAAAAACTACGGATTCCTTTTACATTCACGAGGGGGAGGTAGTTTTTCAATCACTTCAATTTTTGCTTTATCTACCTCAATCCCCTCTCGGACACTAGGTGTCCAAGGGCGATGCCCTCTCGGACCATGAAATGGCACTTTTCCCAATTTAGTACCAGGTCCTTCTCTTGGCATCGTTGCAAGACTCGGTCTAAATTCTCAAGGCAGTTGTCAAAGGTTTTTCCATAGGCGGAGAAATCGTCCATGAATACCTCCATGATTTCTTCAATCATGTGCGAGAATATCGACATCATGCACCGTTGGAATGATGCGGGTGCATTACACAACCCGAAGCGACATTCTCCTATAAGCGTATGTTCCATACAGGCATGTGAAAGTTGTCTTGCTTTGATCATCGGGGTGGATGGGAATTTGGTGATAACCTGAATACCCATCGAGGAAACGAGAAGAAGGAATGTTTCGCTAACCGCTCCAACATTTCATCAATGAAGGGGAGCGGAAAGTGATCTTTCTTTGTTGCCGCACCGCTTGAGTTTTCGGTAGTCAATGCACATTCTCCACCCTGTGACACTTATTTGTGGAATTAATTCATTTTTAGCGTTTTCAATCACCGTCATGCCTCCTTTCTTTGGTACCCACAGGCGGGGCTAACCCGGTCATTTGTGGTGGTGCGGGATAGATTATCCCGGCGTGAAGAAGTTTGAGGACTTCCTTCTTCACGACTTCTCTCATCTCATTATTGAGCCGGCGTTGTGGTTGGCGTGAGGGTGACTTTTTAGGGTCAACGAGGGATGCGATGAGAGCAAATTAGAGGGCTAATCCCTTTTAAATCATGCAATGAATACCCGAAGACCGTCCTATGTTTTTCTAGTATTTTGATCAATTTGGATGACTCCTCGTCGGTTAATTTATCACCGATAATTACGGGGAGCATTTTTGTCATTGTTTAGGAAAACATAGCGTAATCCTTCGAGGAAGGGCTTTTTAGCTCAATGGGAGGTGGTGTCGTTTCTTCTTCTTTAGGGAGATCGATAAATTCATCTATCTCGCTAATTTCTTCAATGAAGAATTTGGAGTCTTTTTCTAAAGATTCTTCGGGGGAGTTTCAAAAGGCATTTTGACACCACCTCTATGGTTGTTATCTCGGGGGGACGGGGGTTCAGCTATTGTGTTTTTGGATTGTTGTATGGGTAGCGTGAACATGTCCCTACCTAATTTGACATCTAACTCCCCTGTGTTTGGTGGATCGCGAATAACTTTTCTAGGGGATGGCCAATTAGAATGTCGAAATCCTCAATGTCAAAAATGTGGAAATCAAGGCTCATTCCGACACCTTCATGGTAAAGAGAAACATTATGTAGAACCCCAACCCTTGGAGAGTTGAGCATATCAGCTCTAAAAGTCTTTATTGTGGGCCAGCGTTGCTCTTCCTCAAAATAAGTTTGGGCATAGGTTTGTGACATGATGTTAATGCCCACGTTGGGTTATACAATACCGTTTCTGTTTTCTTTTTATTATGCATTGAATGGGGAGCGAGGGAGTACGAATCGAATTTCTTGAAGGCGACTCGTTCTCGTGTACCCATTCACGCTTTGCTCATGATAAACGTTAACCCCTTGATTGACTCTCATAGAGAGTCTATGCTTAAAAAGGTTCTCTAGGGGTGACGAGGCTGGTGGTCTCTTTACCGACTTGTATTTCGAGGTATTTTCGAAATCTTCAAGAAATATGTCCTCGATATACGGGAGGTCTCCCGAAGGGGTTCCTCCTTTGGTTCGGTGCAGTATTTTTCGAGGAGGTTCGGCTTGAAGCGACGAAACCTCGTCGGTCACCGGCTCAACACGGACGGGTTCTAGAGGAGGGGTGTTTTCAAGTATTCGGTCTAAAAAGGGCTTCCCCTTCCTCTGTGGTTTTGTGTGTAAGCGACCCTCCCGCGGCCGTGTCTAGCTGAGGGCGAGGACTCTTTAGTCAAACCCGGCCCGAAATGCTTTGAAAGCACATGGCTGGGAATGGATAGTTCGGACCGGACCTCGTTAAAATTGAGAATCGTCCCCGGGCTGCACCTAACGACTCCTTCTCCCCTTGTCGGGGCGAGTATCTCTTAACGGAGGGAAGCAATTCGGGATATAGGGAAGAAAGCTTGGCAAAACCTTGCTCGCAATTCTTCCCAATCACCGCTACCTTCCCTACGTTGTGGTCGAACCACTGTTTCGCTCTCTCCTCAAGTGAGAAAGGGAATAGCTTCCATCTCAACGTGTCTTGTGACATGCCTTCAATGGTGAGGCAAGCACGAGAGTTGCTCAAACTCCCTCAGGTGATGGTATGGATTTTTGTAATCATAACCCGAGAAGGATTGATCCTGTTGACATTTCTTAACGCAATCACAAAAAAGATGGATCTAAGACCCAACCCTAGGATGGCGCCAGAAATGTATAAGGGGATCTATCTAATAAGTTAGCTTGGATGTGGAGTTAATCTCACATTCCAATAAAAGTTAGAATGGGAAGTTAGTTATGGTGTGTGACTCTGTAACATTATCTATGGTAGAGTTAATCTCACCATGATAGGCACAAAAGCTATACCATACATTCTAGCATTGCCTACGAAACTAGTCTGTCACCCTAGCTCACAACGCTAAGAAATGCACGATGGTATTCTTAATGACACTTGATTCTCTTGCAATAAATATGAATGTGATATCTGCAAGCGCACAGATAGAATAACCCATTGTAGCACTTCACCAGGAGTCTATCCAGGTATCATATTTATATGTTCCACAGGGAAGGGGTAGGTTATGGGTAGATTGGTTGAGGTCACATGCAGTGTGGTAAAGTAGAGTAACCATATGTAATCTAACTACTCGAGCGAGGGGGTAAGTCATATAAAGATAATAAAGATAAATGATAAGTGCCAAGTCAAAGATCATCGTATGCCACTAGAATCTATCATAAAAGGGCAAATAGATGGTATAGGTAGCATAGACAGAATATTCCTATGTTACTCCTACTTATATGTCAATGCCTACTAAGATTAGTGCAATACACCTAGCAATCATGGCAGGAAAGCAATATATCTACACATGGTGAATATTACTAAGGAAGATTAGGAACAAAACCAACCTACCATAGTAACAAAGTTCAACTAGCCCTACATTCGGGGGGTGGACTCCAAAGGACTCAATGGGAGTATCACATCCACGATCTACCACACGCCCGAGAATATAGGGTGATGTCGCGGGCAAGCGTTGTATAAACACCACGTTTACACATTGTTGACCACTCACCCAAGATATCATTAAGTGAGCGCTATACGACTCCATGCTTGAATATAAAGACAATCTAGCTATACTAAGCATATAATCATAATAAACATTAAAACATATAACTAAGAATATAATCATTAAATAGAATAAAGTCATGGCAATTGTATTCTAACAAATACTTACAAATGAGATACAAGAGAGAAGCCACGTGAAGCTTGGCTCCTCGCTACTTCTTGACTATCCAGGAATCCAAGACAAACCTTGACTTCTGTAGAACTAGCCTAGATAGCTAATGCTCTAATATGGTGGAACTAGGGCTTGGGATCTTGACTTGATGACTTGGAGTTGGAATGAATGAGAATGAATTAGGGTTTCACCCGAGGGGTCGGGGGGTTTTGTTATATAGCCCTAGGCGTGCACGGACACCCTTGGATCAAACCGACCTTGATGGATGGACTAGATTGCTCCTCATAGGCGGTTGTGAACCGACCTTGAATGGGAGGCGGAGGGGGCCCCACCAGGCGGCCGCCGCCATGCCCTAAGTGGGCGCCCGCTGGCGCTGCTGTGTGGGCCCGCCCCTCTTCTCGGTGCTCTCTCGGTCTCTTCGGAATGTTCTAGTTTATGTTCCACGTTGGGTTACGTCACGGATACGTCTTTATGTCGTAGGGCTTGCAAACTCTTGGGCATTTTTGTTTAATCCCCTCGAAAAATATATAAATCACCAAAACTAGTGGAATCATGTTAGTTAAGCCCCTATACTATGTTGATATTCATTTTAAGCCCTTATTTTCGTTTTAAAAACCTATATATTTTATGCTATAAGGTATACCAACAATCCGAACCATGGCCAGTGAGGCCGGGGCGGAGCTCATAACTTCGAAGCTATGATGGGCTTCGAGGAAGATGGGCGTTCTAAGAGCTCGCCACTCGGAGCGCACAGTTTTGCAATAGTTGAGTGCTCCATAATTTTTTAGATTTTTTTGTTTTAATGGCGGGGTGGAAATGGATAATGTAGGATACACGGGTAGACTAGGTTCGAAGACTATAACGACAACCGTTCCGCAGAACGGCGCCCGAAATGCTTGTTGGTGTTTCTTAGCGTAAGCGCAGAATAGTCATAGCGCACGGAAATACCATTGTAGCACTTCACCCGGAAGTGTTCGGGGTATCGATTTCCACGAGGAACGGGTGTTAAGTCGGGTTTGACTAGCTACCGGGATGAAGATGGAAAGGGTGAACTGGGGGTAGTGAGTTTCTACTATAGCAGATTATCCTAAAGCCAAATTACTTCTTTTCTTATCGTTCACGTAGCCACCGGCTCTCCCCTGGTACGCGGGAAGGGTCCGCCTCAAACTAACGCGACAGTAGGACGTGGAGGAATACTAAGGTCAAACGGGGCTGTCACCACCACCGCCTACCTCACTACCGTGGACCGATTGGCAAACGAGGGTGACTCGTAGTTTAGACACCACGTCTACACTACTTATCACGTACTCTAGCGTCGGCCGGGAACATCCGTCTTCATCGAGTCCTCTACTAGAGCATCTACCGATATGGTAAACAACGAACCGCGAACGTATAATTAAAGTAATAACTCAAACTCAAAGATAATTCATCGTAATTAGAACACGGACCTCTTACTCCAAACCGGTAGGATGATCCGTAGAGGTACAAATGCGGAGACGGGGAGCCGTGGGTTCGAACTCCGTCTACCCGAGGCGGAGGGGTCGCTACTCCTCTTCTCCACACTTCCTCCTCTCTCACTCCCTTCTAATTCTAACTTAGCTCCTTTCCTCTACTCCAATGTGTACTAAGTGTGAGTGGTGGAGTGGAGTGTGTGAGTGAAACAATGAGTGAGTGAATGGTTGTGTGTGTGGATGAATAGAGGGGGGGTGTGCCCCTCTATTTATACATGAGGTGAGGCCAAATTTGGGTACTTTGGCGGGAGAAAAACGGCGCCAAACGAATTTTGCACCATCCTTTCCCGCGTTAGTATTTCGGCATGTGGAAGTCAGCGAAGGCGCGGCGGGATCGGGGCCAAGCTTTGCGCCGACCGCCCCCGCAGGGGCCGGCCGGCCCAGTTTGGCCGGTTTGAGCCGGGCTTTCGTGTGTCACCTCTTGGCCCATTTTGGCTCATTTTCCCGTAGGTGCATCGGCCCATTTTGCCCGATTCCGGCTGTTGGCCCTCCCCTTGACAAAGCGCAATCTCGGTTTTGTGCTTTCATTGTTTATTAGGCGTATTTGTACCTGTTTCCACTTTTATACCTACAAAACATGTTTCCTACCAATACAAGTGGAACTAGGTTAGAAATAAATGCATATGCACCATGAGATTGTTTATTTCCCTTGGAATGAACTCCGAGTTGGCGGTATTAAATCTTTGGATAATGACCGCCAACGGTGGGCTCGCGATATGCCGTGCCGAGCTCCCGCGCCCAACCCACAAGGGCGCCGCCCGTCGGCACACCACAAGCTACCCGATCACCGGAGTTCAGGAGAGTGTAGCCCTCTGGAATGTTGAACAACGATGAGTGTAGATTTGCCCTTGCTTGAAGGTCTACTTGATTGTGCTAGCTTCCGGTCATCTTTTAGCAATCAGGCCGACGTGCGCCGTCGGGTCAGGGCATGAAACCGCCAAATATGCTCTTACTCAGGGCAACGTAACACCGGGTGCCCTTGGGACGTCGACCGTACCGGTAGGTGTGTTGTGCGCGGGAGATCAAAGGCAACCACCGGGCGATTTGGGACGCGGAAGAACATCCATTCTTGTACACATTATGGAATTTTAGGTCGGGCGACTTGGCGGCGATATGATCCGTGGCGCACGACCCGCTCTATAGCCCAAATGGTGCCTCGCCATGACGGGCATCGGGGATGATGAAAACCGACATGCGTTTTATTAGTTGTGATAACGTGTAATACTATTGTCAAAAAAAAAAAAACCGTGTATAATACGTAGTACATGTGTGCATGTGTGATTGCTACCGCCAATTTGATGGAAGTCGTTCAAAGACGATCACGATCACGCATGCACGCGGAGGTCAAAGGCTGCCATGCCATGAGGCCCCCTCGCGTTGCCGACGGACGTGTGAGGAGCCGGGAAGGCGCCGACTCGGCGGTTTTGTGTGTGCATGAACAAGGGCTCGCGCCCCGTCCGGCCCTTCGTCCTCGACCGGCCCATCAATCGGTGCCTCGCCCGATCGAGACCGATCGATCGATGATGACAGGGGCGATGGCAAACGTGCGCCCAGTTTGCAGCGAGGTGTGTAGGATACGCAAAGGATACGCATGCAAAGGTGTGTGCATGTCTCATGGAAACAAAATTATAGACTCTAGTTTAATTTGGAAACGTAAGTATTATTTCTATGAAAAAATGTTGCGTCGGGTAGTAAATGGCGCCGCCCTAAATTGCTTATTTGCAGCGCGTTTTCAAGGGTCATGTCGTCCCTCGATCTCTCGCCCACCGGACGCCGCACCAAACATTTGATTTCGCATACGCCCACCAATTCCGGCCGGTTGCTAACAAAAACAACCGACGGTCACATGAAGATGCATATTATGTTCAACATAAGGAAGACATAAACACACGTAGTACATTACAATATAATAAATATTACGTTCAACATAATGTAAACACAAGTAGTAGTATATACTACATTACAATATATACTATCAAATAAAGTTGAAGAACTAGCTAATGATATCAAATCGATCGCTCTCAGTGAGCGCCGCCGCCGCCGCCCGGCGCGTCGTCATCGATCTCACATCCTGGCCGACGCGTACATCATCGTGCTCTCAAGGCCCCGCGTCCGAGGAGGTCAAACTCATGCATGATGCGGCGACCGAGCCGCGCACGGACGACTTTGGGGGTGAGTGGGCTCGGGCCCATACCTCTTGCATCCCTCCGGCCATGTCTCGGCACGTGGCTATCCTTGGTGAGCGGCGTGACCCCATTCCGCCGCGGTAAAGGAAACCTTGGGCCACGGAGCGCAATGTCCTCGAGGTCCCGCTGACCTTGGTGCGCCGCGTGTCGAAGGCCCTCCCACCGCCGTCGGGGAGCGGGCCGGCGCCGCCGATGATTCCATGGAGCAGCACCCGGCGTCGGGTGCGTGGGGTTCGACGGTACTTTAGCATCGCCAAGAAGTAAGCCGCGGGGTCCCCGGCGTCCTTGGCTTGCTTGACGAGCTTCAGCAATCCGCGGATCCGCGGCTGGGCCAGGTCTTTCGCGCCGACCGACCAGCCCGCCGCCGTGTCCATCAACCCTCGCATCCCGGCGTAGCATATGGCCTCCGGATGGCCGCCTCGAGGGCGCTTCTCCAATTGCTCCCCGGCTCGAGGACTTCCCAGCGTGGTCGCGCCTACCGCGTAGATTACGAAGATGACGGAGCGACACGAGCCGGATCATGTCGTCCACGGTCGGTGAAGAGGATCCACAACTTCCGTGAGACTTGGCGAATGTACAAGTAGAGCCATGGAGAAAGAAACCGTCGGGCTCCTTGCAGTGCACGAAGATCTCGTCACAATGAGATCATCCGGCAAAGCATCAAAGGAAGCAAGTCGTCGCCGCCCGCCTTGCCTTGCCTTCTTGTGTGGCCTTTCCGCCATTCTTGGATCAATCGACTAGCTGGCCTAGCCGGCTTCACCCCTCCCGCCCGTTCTTTTTGCTTGTATTTAACATCTACGAAACGGCGCCTCCTCCGAGAACGATTGGGAGGTGTGCGTTCCAAGCCGAACCGGGCGGGCGGTTCGGGGGCAACCAACCCGGTCAATGTAATTGGATTTTTTTTATAATAAATAAGAAACGAAACACTACAAAAGGAAAAATAAAGTAAAAAAGAGTTGGTTCCCATCTCTACACCATGTGTTTACAAAAAAATAACCGTCTCTACGGTCATGTTTTGAAACTTGATTAACACGTGCATCCCGCTCTACCGTACTCGTAAAGAAAGAAAGAGTGATGCCGCCGGTGCAACACATTCCTCTCCACTCCAAACTCAAGTCGTGCTCGTGCTTATTCCCTCCGTTCCACAAAACATGCAACTATGGGTTTCGTGTCCATAAAAACTAGTATTTGTACTCCCTCTGCTCCAAAAAAGCTTGCCACTATGGGAGCGTGCCGATCAAACTTTCTCGGCTTTGACTAGGTTTATAGAAAATACACCCTCCGTCCCACAACTAAAAGTTCGTTTTTGACCTCTACAATTCTTGTTTAATCATTCGTCTTATTTTAAATATTTATCCAATTAATAAAATAAATAAATTATTATGAAAGCATCTCTAACGATAAAACAAGTCATAACAAAATAACAAAAAAATTTAAAACTTTTTTTGAATAAGACAGACGGTCAAACAAGGATTGTCGAAGTAAAAAATGGACATTTTACGTGCAACATTTATATCTCCAAATAAATTTATTAAAAAACTAGACTTAAAGATCTTTCCGATGATACTAATTACTTAGTAAAATATTAATATATTTTAATATATAATTGCCGGCAGTTTAAATACATTGACTTCTTGGGAAACGAGAATTGCATTTTTTTTACGGTACGAAGGGAGTACTAAATACTACTCTATTGATCACATTCAGATTAATTTATTAAAAAAAATACATCTCATAATCAATCTAATGATATTTATTTCATAACATAAATAATAACAGTTTGTTTGATCAACCGATCTTATGCACTTTTTGGCGCTATTATTCAAGCTAGCTAAGCTCAAATAGTGTCATACCGCGCTATTGTGGTATTTGTTGACAAATTGATCAGCCTAGCCCAATTGTTAGTGATTGAGTGATTTCAGTAACTTTATGGTTGTTTGCTTATGTACTTGACTTAATGCTTTTATGGTTGTTTGCTTTGAGGATAAGAACTTTATTATATGGTTATCAGTATCACTTATCAAATTATAACTTATCAGATTATAATTATACACTTGTCCTGATTTCCTATTTTTCGAAACAAATAGCGTGCTATAAGCGGCGCTATTGCGTGAAACATCATGCCGACGCCTACGTTGCAAATAGCGCTATAGCGGCAATAGTGACCGAAACAGTGCCGCCGCTCAATTTCATAGCGCACAATCTAAAACGTGGGTTGTGATATACCGTTATAATACATGTGTTATACGTTTCCAAATTTGTGTGCATGTTTGATTGTTGTTGAAATGATGAGTGAACAGAGGGACATGCAACCGAAATATGTCCAAGTTTCGTTTAGATTCTAGATTTTTAAAATTTAGATTCGGATGGATTTCCAAAATCCGGACTCTAAATAAAATCAAATTTCCTATTGGGATCACGGATTCTAGTAGCTGATTTCATCTCTTTTTTTACCCAGATTCCTTTTATGTCCTTCATTCTCTCGCACTTCCTACAATATGGATGAGGGGCAAAATGGTAAAATGAAACTCGAATCTTTGGAAGCGGCTCATGTTTCTACATTGGTTTTTTTTTCTCTAGGATTCTTGAATCCAAGGTGATTTGTTGTGAGAGAAAAAAATACCGCCGGGCCGGATGGATGGTGCCGATTTGTTGTGAGAGAAAAGCATCATTGGATCGGTGGCTGAACTAGCCGACCGAACAAGCCGCCACCTTTGTCGCGAACGATGGCGGGACGTCGCGCCGTGTTGGCGGCGAGGTGTGTAGGAACTAGGATACGCATGCAAGGTGTGTGGATATGATCAACACGTCTCATGGAAAAAATACTAGTATACTAGTACTATATGGAAAGGTCGCTCGGTAGTAAATGGCGCCGCCCTAAATTACGCCGCTGCTTTCACCGGTGAGGGTCCATCCATCTCTCTGCGCCCACTCATACTAGTACTAGGAGTACTAAAACCCGCATTTTTCGCCCACCAATTTTGATCGAGCGCGAATCGTTCATCTTCCTTTTCCCGGACCAAGAGCGTGCGTAGAAAACCGTGCGGCGCGCGCCCTCGAGCCATGGAGAACCTTCCGGGAGTTGCTTGAGCACATTGCGCTCCACGCCGCCATGGCCGCAGAGCATCCTATGGAGGGCCTCATGAATCTAAGGGCCACCTGCATTCGGCACGAGGCGTGCCGCCCGCCTTAGTGGGATGGAGCATCCCCCCGGACTCGTGCTTTCGGGCGGACGAACCGGGGCGCCGACTACCGCGCGCGAAGTTTCGCGCGAGTCTCATCACCGACCTCGCCAAGTTCGGCAACACGGAGGCGTCTTTTCGAGCAGGCATGTTCGCCGTGTTCGTGGAAGGGCGGCACCGTCTCGCCGCCGACTTGCTGGAACAAGCCGCCAACTCAGGGCATGAACCGCTCGGTATGTGCACGCTCTGCGCCCACAGCGGAACGCCGCCCGCCGATGATGACCATGCCCGAGAGGTGTTGCGGGAGGTGGAGCGCGGCCGCCGACGATGGCCCCTCGGAAGACCAAGAACCGTGCAATGCCCGCGGGACAGCAATGGCGTCTTGCACGACGACCTGGTGGTGCCCCATGCGGTGAGGCCGCATCTTCCTCCTCCGGCCAAACCGGCGCCTCTCCCGGGCGGGCATCGCGAAGGGGCGCAGAACATGCGGCGCCATCGACCGGTGGGTGGAGGGAGCATGGCAAAGAAAGACATGCATCAGAGCGAGGAGTGTAGATCCGCGACAAGTGTAGGAGGTTGTTTGTGCCGGTGGTGGGCATGAGAAGCGAGTGGACTCGCATGAATCTATGTATATGTTGATGATGATGACAATGCACCCATGCATTGCATTATGTGATCTATCTTACTTTTGGTGCGTGATGGATGATTATGTGGTAATTCGTGTTATATTCATTCATGTTTGCGATGACCGCCACCCGCGACCATGCAGCCATGGCCACCGCTGAGCACCTCGGCGTTGCTAGCTATGTGCCGTTGACGGCGCCTTTGAACGCTGCCGTGTCCGCCGGTTCACGCCCGCCCGCGTTCAATCGTTCTCCACGGGCGCAACCCCTCGACCGGACCCCTCCCCCGCATCGCCGAAGTCTTCAAAAGCGTCTACCTTGCTTTTTGATGCTTTCCATCCCGCCCATTTAACCTCGGCCAGTCCCGTCGGCCGGAGTGTCGCTTTCCCCCGCTCCGCCGTGCCGCGCCGCCACCGCCGGGCGTCAAACTCGGTGCCGCCTAAACCCGCTCATCCGATAGCAAAGATAGGAACGCTAGGTTCTCAGGGGATCACGGTGGTGGTCCTCCCGTCGCTAGAGGCCTCATCTCCCAGTGACATCCACGCACGCCCGGTGTGCCGCCATGTCGGAGACCTCCGTGGCTCAAGAACCCTAATTTTTCTTTTTTCTTTTTATTAATCTATAGTTACAACTTGTAACCGGTCTTTTCTCCCTCATTGTAACTCCGGATGTGATGATTTTTCTTTTCTACGATTTTGTAAAATAATGATGTGTCAACCTATTGTATTCTTACTGCTAATCCATTCCAAATTGTAGGTCGTTTTACTTTTTCAACCCTAACTTTGACCACTCGTCTTATTCAAAATTTTATGCAAAATATCACTTCTTTTGTTATGGCATGCTTTATTATCAAATGTTCTTTCAGAATGACTTAAACTTGACTGTTTTGCACAAATTTTTTTGAATAAGACGAAAGTGGTCAAACTTGAGGTAAAAAAAGTCAAACGAACTATAATTTGAAACGGAGTACTACTTTTGTCACGTTTGGTGGATATTATTTGAAAGTTGAATTTCAAATATTTGAAGAGTTAACATTTGAAATTTGAAGTACTAGTATGGAGATAAGTAAGATGCAAAACCATGGGGCCATGGGGCCATGGAGTACATTATTAACATAGGGCGGGTGCCCATGGGGCCATATGGTGTCTCGAACACTCTGCGTAGTAGTAGTACTACTACTAGTACACATATTGTCTCTCTCTGCTTTCTCGTAGTCTCTCCGGCCTCTTCCTTCTCCCATACTCCAACTATACTAGTAGTAGTACTACTACTCTTCTCCCCCTCTTTCGCTCACTTCCAAACTCTCTTCGAGAACCAAACAAGAGTAGAGAGCGGTCCGACACAGGTGTCTGCCTCGCCTTCGCCTTCGTCTCCATCCAGGTGCACCTCTTTTATCACATCCATTTAGCTAGATTTGGTTTTTCCTGTGGTTCTAGAAACAACAAATACAGAAGTTTTTGTTCGGTGGTTGCAGATCTGGGGTCCTTCGCGGGGCCTCCTGGTGGCGGCTACGGCGAGGTCGCGCCATCGTCTTGACTTCCTGACCGGGGATCCCGACCGGCGGGGAGCGCGGGCAAATGAACGAGGCGTTTATCGCTGGGCGTTCGCCGCTCGGATCTCTTGGTGTTCTGTTACAGCGGGAGGTCGAAAAAGATGTTGCAAGAGAAGCACATCTTCTTGGGTAAGCACCGGAATCTAGATTGTAAAGTGCATTATCCTTCCTTTTTTTGAGGGTTTTTTTGAATGGCTCTAAAAGGTTTTGTTTTGTCCTCCATATCTATGTGACTCGTGCTATCTATAAGCTTGTACAACATTGCTCAATAGTTTTGTTTTCTTATACCTTTTCCCGATTCATCCTAGGACACCTAGGTACAAACACAAAGACCTACGCGGGGAGATTATAAAAGGATGGGGAGGAGGCCGAAGAAAATGTCCACATCTTCTTTGGTAAACGCCCTCATCGGCTCATCCCTGGTTGAGCTTGGCAACCACCGTGGCGTGTTCACTCATGAGCTTGGCAACCAC
Organism: Hyparrhenia diplandra; assembly: GCA_015847255.1. Lineage (NCBI taxonomy): Eukaryota > Viridiplantae > Streptophyta > Magnoliopsida > Poales > Poaceae > Hyparrhenia > Hyparrhenia diplandra. Next base: position 72,534 of record JADLZK010008288.1, read on the forward strand.
GGCGGTGTGCGCTCCCGGTTTTCGTACTAGTTCGCTTGCTTGGAGCTCATTCTCCACCCCTACGTTGGCCTTCTTCATCCAGTGCAACGGGGTGAGTTATCTTAAATTTTTTTTAAACAACTAAACAATCGATATGAGCCAAGACAAAAAGCGTAGACAAAAACGGATCGATGAAGAAGAATTTGTATTTCCACATCGTACGGGCATCTTGCCGGTGAAGAGGCAGCGGCGTGCCACCGCTTCCTGAATCCAAAGAGCGTATCGGACGGGCTTGAAGTGAATCCACCCCCCGGGCTTGCCTTTCAAAGTGCGAGGATGTGAAACAAAGCAATATCTCGAATGTTGTACGATATTGAAGGTATGCAAGACGTTGATATCTACTCAATGGTGCACTTCTTCATGCATGTAAACAACTATGTACTGATCTAAAATTTGTCCTTTGTGTTAGCAAAGTGACCATATGTATTGCTAATGGACAGTCATTAAGAAGTATTGCATCTAAGAATATTCCAAGGCCATATTTTCTCGAGCCATACCATACAAAGAGATTGCTTTTTAGTTTTTTTTTTTATTCTATCTTCACCGACTTAGTTATCTAGGATTAAATGTGGCAAGTATTGAAACAATTGCATATTACTGGGGTATTGGCATTTAGGATCTTGATAAGAAGTTGGTCCTATAAAAATGCCGCCTAAGTGGATGTTTAATTCAACATTTAGGCGGGGCTTTCATTTTTCATATGTATGCCACTTGTTCATTAGCATTTTTACTTTGTATTTCGTTTATAGCGAAGAAATCTAATGTCCAATTCATGAATTGGTGTCAACTCTTTTGTAGGTTTTCATGTGAGTGTTAAGAACAATTCATGAATTGGCATCGCTTTTCTGTAACACTCCCATTTCAATTTAAGGTTGGCTGCAACAAGGTAATAACCTGAAAATTGTCACTTTCGTGGTTGGACTGTAGTTACCTATGAATTAACCTAACATAGCATTGCAAAATATGACAAATTTTAGTTGCCTAATATAGCACGGCAAAATATATGACAGATTTACGCTATTCTTATATAGCTTTTGGGTCCGATTTTTTTTTACGTGTAGTTACCTAATGCTTAAATCTCGTTCGCTGAAGGGGATTCAAGGGGGTGCTACATCCGTGGTGTGGAGGAGCTGTGCTAGGCCTACAAATGTACCGTGCTGCCGGTATGGTTCCTCTACAAAGGCGGTTCTACATATAAGCGAAGCTTTTAGTTATTAGATTGCATTTCCTCGTTGTGCGCATTTCTGGTTTAGTTGAGTTATTTTTCAGTTGCTTCTTTGGTTAGGTATTGTAAATTGGGTTCAAGTTAGTTTTTGTTTGTTGCAGTGGGGAATAGTTACATTGGATGGATTTGGTTATGTTTATGCCAATTAGTTTTTATTCGACCTACTAGTAAATTTACCACTAAGCTTATGAAAATGGCTTAATTTCAGAGTTGCAAACGGTGACAAAATTATAGTCCTTTCACATGGGCGGTTTTGGCTTTTGCTTGCTGATTTTTTGTTGGACGGTAAGTATTAGCAAGGGGCGGGGTTAGCAATAGCAAAGCAAGGAGGTGTTTGGACAGTCTAGCAAAGCAATTGGTCATCTGCATTGTTTATTGAGATGAAATAGTAGCAAGGTAGGTTAACTATAGCAAAGAAGAAGTGGGTTTAATAGCACAATGACTATTATAAATTTATTTTGCTATACTTCATACATAATGATTTACATACATGGAAATTTGTTAGAACTGACAATATTCAGTGTTGCATAGATAAACTATGTGCTGGTACTGCAGACACTAGGTCCTCAATTTTAAGACATCTGTTTTACTCGTGTGGCTTTCCTTTACAGCAATTTGTGAGCATTAGATTCACAGCAACAGGCAAAAGCCATATGGTTGAACCTCTGTTGCCCAGTGTATATTTGCAGAATTAGCTTTTCACATATATATCGTATCCATGCGTTAGTTACATGTCTTCTCTAGAGGTAGTCAAACCATTTTTATTCCATTTATTTCCAACCTGAATCATAATTTTGGTGAGCCGATCCCTCGTTGCTTGTGTTTGTGTTGTTCGTGATTCAGCGGTTGCAAAAATAGAATCTTGTGTTTCACGGCGCACTAGGACACAAATAGCTATATTTAATTTTATTGTTGCATACATGCCTTTTTTGTTTTACATCGCCTGATGCATCATGCATGTTAAGATGAAAATTATTTACATACTAATTCGAGAATTGTAATGTGCTATGACAGCCTACATTCTCTACCATTTATAACATACTTTTAATTTGGTTCTATGCAGGTAGATCCGTTGCTTGGTACTGAGAAAAATGGCTCTGGTGCAATGCAGTATGGTAAAGAGATAGCTAAAAAAATCCCTGGAAGTGTTTCGTCTCCATTTGTGAACTTGCGCAGTCAGGTTATGTGGGTGTGGGATGCTTCATGGTCTACTTTTTTGTATGCAATGTAAGAAAATTGGGCCCTAGATTTGTATTTCAAGAACTTGATTACGTGCACGCCTAGCGACACTTGCTTCATCTTCACGACTACTACCTAACACGCTCCCTAAACTCGAAGATTCTCTTTTTTTGCATCGAAGTTGTCATGTGAGGGATGCCCCATGAATATGAACAATGGTATATTGTTGGCTTATCGAGATCAATGTATCCCTGTAATGTATTATATTTTGTATCAAGTTGGTCGTATCCATCCCGGCATTACCAATTGGAGTTGCAATGATTTCATACCCGCATGACTTTATCATTTTTTGTGGTTCGCTAGATTTAGGTTATGCAAGAACAAAATGCTGTATCATCATGCGCCACGTGGTGTGCCCTAAACACTTGTTGTGTTGAGGTGAAACCCGACTTAGCCCTTTACGTATGATAGTTGTGTTACGGCGTTTCGGGACCTTAGCGATCACGGTTTGTTTTTTTTTATGTATGCATAATATCAATGCTTTTGGTGGCACCCAGCTCTATCACAAACCAGTAAGTTCATGTTATGCAACTATGACTGTCTCTCGACTCTCGGTGCCATTACACACTGTCGGTCCATTGTTTTCCATAGGTAAGCAAGCGCGCGCCCTAAGATATATATATATATATATATATATATATATATATATATATATATATATATATATATATATATATATATATATATATATATATATATATATATGCGTACGTCGTCGTCGCCTATCTTTACGCCACTCCTTCCCTTCGCCTCTCCACTCTTCTACGCACAGAGCCTTCCTCGCGTCGTGCTTGCCGCGCCCGCGGGCCCTAGCCTCTTCCCCCGCCACGTGCGTCGCCACCTCCATTCCCTCCTCGCCCTCTCCCCCCTCCCGCCGCCGGCCGAAGATGAATACGGGGAGGTTCGCCCCCGGTTCCTCGTCCGGTGGAAACGGTGGTGAGGACTTCGCCAAGGTTCAACAAGGGCGTCCCGCCGCCTCCACGGGTACAAGAAGCAAGGCATCCCGGCCGCTCCACGGGTACAAGAAGCAAGGCATCCGGCCGCCTCGTTGGGGAGGAAAGACCGGAATCGCCTCGCTCACTAGTAACATGGAAACCCCAGCGACGATGGACGCCAGAGGGAGTATCGTCGGGAGCTTAAGCGATGGAGGAAAGAGGACATGCCTAGATTTCGCTTCTTCAACGACGCCGTTGCCGAAGTCCTCCTTCCTTGCCCTCGGAAGCGGCGTCGTTGAGTCCTCGTCCTCACGCCGGGAAGAGGCGTCGTTTCAGGTGCCTCCGGCCGAAGGCGCGCGACGCGAGGGCGAAGGAAAAGTCCCGGCGGCAAATGCGCGAGGAAAGGAGCCAGAAGCGGGAGGCGGAGGCGAGGGCGAAGGAGAAGTCCTCGGTAGCGCATCGAGGCAAGGAGCCGTGAAGCTGGAGGCGACGAAGGAGATGGAAGCAAGATCGTCGTTTGGCGTAGGTATTAATGCCATATGAAGACCAATTTTAGTACTCCCTCGTTCCACAATACTTGCAATTCTTTGACTCATATAAAGCGTATTGGATCGCTTCGTCTTATTCAAAATTTTTATGTAAATTATAAAACAAACAAAACGTCATTACAATATCTTTAGTGATGTAAGAAGTCATAACAAAAGTGGTAATATTTATTAAAAAAAGTTGAATAAGATGAGAGGTCAAACACGCTTTATATGAGTCAAAGAATTGCAAGTATTGTGGAAACGGAGGGAGTATACCAAGAGCTTCGTTATACTACTAGTTTCAGTTTTCGATGGCGGCTGAATTGAGAAAACCCATTTTGGCTTGGCCAAGGCCAACTGTTTTGGCATACTTCGAGAATAATGGTAGTTCTCGCCGCCAGTTTTTGCCGCTTTTGGCATAGTTCACTTACATGCATGCTTTGTTTAAATTGAGAAAACCAATTTTGGCCTCTTTGTTTTGGCATAGATCCGTGAATATAATGGTAGTTCCCTAGCCACCAGTTTTGGCATAGTTCACTTTGCATGCATGCATGCTTTATTTCACTACAAACAGTTTCTCAATGACCAAATATATGAACGATGCTTGTGATTTGACGATCGCGTGACTTGTTTTTTGTCGGAATGATCTCATCTGGATCCCTCATATATATGTTCATGTAAGCTCTTTGAAGTTGTTTGGGCTGTTGAGGATCTCATCAAGAGGAAGGCCGAGAGCGAAGATGAGAGGCTCATGATGCATAGGCTCGCTTGCCGGGCTATTGAGGCTAGTGTTGAGTACCTAAAGCGTGGTGGCATGCCTACGATGCCGACAACACACACTAAACACTACAAGAAATCTGACATTCCAAGACAGATGAATTTTGTCATGTATAGCCCAAAAACTGTCACAAAAGTGTAGTTATGACGGAATCCGTACGTCCCGGGTTTTGTCATATAATCGGCGTCACAAAATGTCTCGTGACGGATTTTTGGTGTTCCGTCACAAAACATCAAAACATTTAGTGACGCTTTGCTGTCATATAATACTACATTTTGTGACACGGGTCAACGCGTCTTGTAATACAATCTTGTGTCATATATAGTGTTTTAACCATGGTTAAGAGGTCGGTTATGCTAGTTTTTGTGACGATAAGAACCTATCATGTATAGATATTTAACCATGGTTAGAAGTTGTCACATATTGTGAGGCCCTGCATCTAGGGTCCAGGCCCATATTAGGGGGCCCAACCAAATTGAAACCATAATAATAGGGATAATAATAAACCACAAAACCAATTATATTACCATAATGACCATACAAAAAGTGCTTGTTCCGAACACATGTTTCATACAAACATACAACAAAAACTTAAAAGAAAATGACTCGACCAACTAAATAAATTCCAACATCTAGGGCCAAGTTGTAGCCAACTCCAAGCACCAAGTTCCCGCACCATACAGGTTCCAACCCACCAGCAGCCATTGCAAGTTCAAGCCAGCAGCCATTGCAAGTTCCAGCCAGCAGCCTGTCAAACAAAAAAACAAAATAATGAAGTCACCAGGGAAAATGTACTATGCAAATAGTAACTAATGGAATCACACTTTTCATTTGATGGCATGAACTCATGTAACTCTAAAGCAATTTTCCAAAGTAATGAAAATCAATAGTATATTTTAATCATGTCAAAAAGAATCGGGTTTCGATTCCTAGTGCTACGTACCAACATATCTATCATCTATGAATGTACTCACCTTGCAAATGAATGTGCTGACTTGTAGCCACCATGTACTCCATATGTCATCACCATCACCTCGATACGCAATGGATTACACCAACAAAAAAATATATAATCAGATAACTAACCAAATAATAGTGACAATTAGACAAGAAACAGCCAGATAGAGTAGATCAACAAGATTACGGATGATAGGATTAGGAAAAAGGTAGGATTAGATATTGATAGGATTAGGTATGCTAGCCTCAGCTTGAATAGCCATAACATTCGTGCTCACATCCATCCCCCCGCCATCACTTAGATCAGCTCTAGTGTTGCATGAGTGGACGTTAACCACGGGTTCAATGGCAAATAAGTTCGCATCATAGGTCTATTAATTTCACTCAATATTGTAGAGGCCTCAAGATATGAATAACAACCATAAGTCAACACATGTCAAAATCGTATGTTCGGAATCATCCACCGTTTGCCGTCGGCTTGAGTTTGACACAACACAATTGTTGCATAACTGCGGATGATGTTAGAACATTCGACATCGACCACGTGAAGATAGCAACAAAGGTGCTCAGGCATCATTGGCCATAATTCAAAAAGAGGCGTCCGGCCGCAAATGACAACAAACCGATCAAAAGCCCCAACAAGTTCACATGATTAAGAGTTAATAGTTGACTCGGACAATGGTTTCATCACAATTCATGTTTTGGCTTGGAGCATAAGGATCAAAGCATAACTCTTGTTGCAAATACGACATCATTTAGGGGGGAAATCATCGAAAGCTTTTCAGCCTCGGGCATCAAGAAAGCTCACGAGTTCCTCACAAGTCCAATCTGGCCGAGGCATGTAAGTTTCTCGATGATTCGATGAACTAAATGAGAACAAACCACATTTGTACCTCACCTTTCCAGTCCTCACAAGCCTCAGCATAAAGTACCAACTCTCAAGCTCATAGTAGGCATGGAGCCATGGCTACATCCACTCCCAGCCATCCAGAATGGCAGTGACCATTCGGTTGCTTGGGAATGGACGTGAGCCATGGCATTATGACTACCATGAATTCAACATAAAGGAACCCAGGCACCTCAGATTATGCATCATTGGCAATAACAGTCTACTCAATTAGATGGAATGTTATTAGTTTGAGAACGCGGCATCGGATTGATAGGATTTAGTAAGTTACTCACCACTGTATCACAGGACTAGCTGCTGTAAAATAATGTTTTTGAGAAAGCAACATCAGTTTCATATGGGGAAAATAATGATTTGCTGCTGTAAAGAAACCTCTGATTCTACAAAGCAAGTTAAGACCTACAATGTACTGAAATTAGGACCTATACTAAAGATCTACAGATAACCAGCCTAATCTCGTATACCTGGACGGAGATTTCATACCTGAATGGCCAGCTGGAGCACGATGGCGAGCTGTGGTTGCCACGCAGCAAGATCTTGCAGAGTTCGGGGTCGCCTTCAAATCGATAGGGCTCGGGTGGCGCAGGGGTCGCGGGCGACGGTGGCCGGAGTTGCTTGCGAGGTCGATGCTGCGGACGACGAACGGGGTCCTGGCGCAGTGACTCCCGCGCGTGACCCGGCGGCGCTCCCACGGCCGGAGGAGGAGGAGGAGGGGAGGTCCGGTAGGCGGCGGGGTTCTGGCGGCCCACTACCCCGTCACGGACGGGGTCCCGCACGGTGGACCTTCTCTTCGGAACGACCATGGCGGTCGGCGCCAAAGCCGGGGAGTGGGCTACGGCGCCTGGGAGTGGGTGGTGGCGGAGGCGTCGGCGGAAACCCTAGGAGAGGAAGAGAGGAGCAGGTGAATGAATCGAGAGGAGGAGGGGCTGGGTAGGTGGGATGATAGGATAAGGTTACGAAATTTTTAGCTGCCCGCTCGTGAGCCCGTTCTGCCGCTCGTTTTGCGAAAAGAGAGGGAGAGGGAGAGGGCAGGGAGGGAGGGTTTCACTTTCATTTCAACCCTTGATCTCATCCATCCAATGGTGTAGATAGAGCTAGAGATCAAAATTTGAAATGGGGCCTTCGGGCCAGTTTTCGAAGCTCTAGATGGATCCAAATCGAAAAGTCATGAACACGTGTTTTGTAGGTCTCTTCAAGACCTACGTTCGGTATTAGAGTCAAATTTTCAGTTTTCGAACTTCTGACGGCTCGAATTTCGAATTTTCAAATTTTTGCGGCTCGGGACGAGTTTTCGGGGCCCTAGACGGCCTCCGTTTGAAAAGTCATGAACACGGAAAGTTCATAACTCATCGAGATCTACATTCCGTATTTAGGTGACTTTTGCATCCGAGCAAGCGTTCGGAAAGCGTAGTTCAAAAACCACTAGTCGCCCACAGAGTTGCATAAACTCTCTGTGAGATACGTGGATTTGCGACTAGGGTTCACCAGCACTTCCTCAAATGCAAAAAGTACCTATATATGGAATGTAGATCCTGACGAGTTCTATCAACTTCGTGTTCAAAAGTTTTTCATCCGAGGCCGTTTAGTGCTCCGTTTGGCCAAGGTTTGACCAAGTCAAACGTTGGTCAATTTGAAATCGGGGCCTTTGGGCCAGTTTTCGAAGCTCTAGATGGATCCAAATCGAAAAGTCATGAACACGTGTTTTGTAGGTCCCTTCAAGACCTACGTTCGGTATTAGAGTCAAATTTTCGACTTTTCGAACTTCCGACGGCTCGAGTTTTGAATTTTCAAATTTTTTTGCGGCTCGGGGACGAGTTTTGGGGCCCCCTAGACGGCCTCCGTTTGAAAAGTCATGAACACGGAAAGTTCATAACTCATCGAGATCTAAATTCTGTATTTAGGTGACTTTTGCATCCGAGCAAGCGTTCGGAAAGCGTAGTTCAAAAACCACTAGTCGTCGTTTTTTTTTATTTTTTGCCATTTTCTTCCTAGTCAAATGAGCAATGCATCCTTAATTTTGTGAGAGTTTTCTTCCTTTTCAACGAGGATCCAAATCGAAAAATTTAAAATTAACACAATAGTGTTTTGCCTTGGAATCTAAATTAAATGAGCAATTGACTATGAACTTAGAAACTCCAAATGCAAAAGAAAAGGGGAAGATCAATCACAACAAAGAATAATAATATACCAAAGTGAGCTAAAGACCGAATATATATATACGTACTAATACATATTAGTTGTTCTCCATCCCTACACTAGCACTAATATTAGTTGTTCTTCATCCATCCCTACATATATAATAATAAATAGGTGTTTTGCATCCATCCATGCGACCACATACATATACTAAGTTACTAACTAATCTAAAGATCAGTCCTGCATCCATCCATCCATCTAGCCAGCAATACATACACATTGTTCACAAAATAATAAGCCCACTAAACAATTGGGCTACCAAAAGGTCGCGCAGGGGTCATGCGGGGGTCTTGCGGGGAGGGGCTCGTGGGGACGCCATCACTTCTTGCCCAGCGGGCGCCATCCAAGGCCCCTTTGGAGGTGGCCAACCTTGGACTTGACGCCCTCCAGTCCTTGCCGAAGGCGCCCACCTTCTTCTCGGGTCGGGTCCTTCTCGACCGGTTCGGTGAGCTTCGGCCACCTTCGAGGAGGTAACGGCGAGCCTCCGGTTCAACGGCCTCGGTGGCGAGGCGTTGATGGCGCTCATGAGTGCGGTCTTGGAGATCCGGAAAGTCTAAACAAAAGCGGTGTTATTAGTTTGAGAAAGCAGGATCAGTTTGATAGGATATGGTAGGTTACTCACCAAACACAATGCTATATCATATGATAAATACATAAAGAGACAGATATTATACCAAAAACACATTTCTATATATCATAGGATAATCTAATGACTACATCTTTGTAAAATAATGAATTTGAGAAAGGAACATAAGTTTCATAGGGGGGAAAATAATGATTTCTTTGTTGTAAAAAACCCGAGTCCTCATTGGGCTAACAACACCGTAGCCCCCATTCCATCCTATGCCATCACTTAGATTAGATCTAGTGTTGCATTGATTGATGGTCCCCAACGGTCTTTGTAAAATCCGGATAAGGAATGCTTTTCCCAATTTGTACCACCGGGCGCTGCAAAATCGAAGCAAATCAATTATGTGAATACCGATCAAGCACATGCCTCTTAATTTGGTGTCCGCCTATTTCTTATATCTAATGACCGCCTTTTAATTGAAGACGAAACAAAAAATGAATGGGACAGCATGGAATATGCCTATTCTTCCATCGATCGACCATCGCCTTGAGTTAGGGGTTGATTGATTCCTAGCCACCATAATCCTTACACCCTTGGCATGTTGGCATTGGCATGTATATAATCATTAAACCGTTGCATGCATATAATCCTTGCACCCTTGCATGCATATATTCCTTACACCCTTCCATGTATATATTCCTTACACCCTTACACGCCAAACCTTGGTGGGGCACCAAACAACCATCCTAACCCAATTGTTCCGAACAATTGGTTGATACAAGCATATTGGATTACCGACATGAATAGAGAGATAGGTAGAAGAACTAGTGTTCACATAAAGGCAGCCATCTCATTATTGCATTCACTAAATTATGCACATGGCCAATAACAGTCTACTCAAATTAGAAACTACCAAATTATTAGCCATCTACCGAAATCATTATCCATCATTGGCCAATAACTTGGTCTACTAAAATTAGAAACTACCAAATCAAGAGCCATCTATCGAAATCATTATGCATCATTGGCCAAATCATTAGCTATCTACCTAATCATACCTCCGATTCTACAAACGAACTACCAAATCGGTAGCCATCTATGAAATCATTATGCATCATTGGCCAAATCTCTACCTCTCGCACTCGATTCTACAAATGAACTAATCTAGATTCTACAAATCAAGTTGGACTGAACACTTACCTCCTCCGGGCGAGGGGAGGGCCGCCGCTCCATGATGGCAAGCTAGAGCTGGGAACCGGGCCCGTGGAGCCGACGACACATGGAGTGCCGCCGCGCTCCGCCGGGCGGCACAGCAAGACTCCGGTAGCCCTCGAAGCACTCCCCGCAGATCTCCATCGCCGGAGGCGACGAAGTCTGCGATGCTCGCCGGCGCCTTGGCCTTGCCCGGCGGAAGCGTGGCCTTGGCCTTGGCCTTGGCCTTGCCCTTGCTCGTGGAAGCCCGCCTTGCCCCCCCCGACGCGCGCCATTGCCCTTGCCCCCGCCCCTTGCTCGTGGAAGCACCGCCCTTGCTCGCCGACGCCGCGCGGCCGTCTTCTTGGTCGAAGACGGGGGGGGGTTTTTTACCCCGGCCCCGTGGATCTTCCTCCTAGGCGTGCCCGCCGCCTCCATAGCACGGGCAACGGCCTCGCACGCTTGGTTGCCCGCACCGCCGGCGCTTCTTGGAGGCCGACGGCTTCCTCGAGGTGGAGGCCATGGTCGGCGGAGGACCCATAGGCGGCGGGGTCCGCCTCGGGGCACTCCACATCCCCGCCGCGGGTCCCGCACGCCCGCTTTCTCTGGGGACGGACCATGGCGGTCGGTGGCGGAGCCGGGGAGTGGGCTGCGGCGGCGGCGGCGGAAACCCTAGGAGAGGGGAGCAGGTGAATCTGAATCGAGAGGAGAGGAGGGGGAGTGAATGTGACGGTGTGACGGTGGGGGTGAAAACGCGTTAATGTGACGCGGTGAATAAGGATAGAGTGACTGACAGATGGGCCCACGGTCAACCCGACTCCGGTCTCGAATTTTAACACTCTATACTACACTCTGGACGAATGTTCCCACGTATCGCAATGGTCAAGGCGCGAAACCTCCATCCCGCTCGTCCTGGGTTCGAGACTCCCGCGCGCTGTTTTGCCTTTTTTTTTTGCTATTTATTTTACGTGACAGCGAATTCGTGTCACAAAACACCCAAATCCGGCATCATAAAAAAGCCCCTGCCGCATGGGTGCCCTACGCCCACAATATATGACGAAACGGGGTAGTATAATGTGACGACCATTTTTCAGGCGTCACAAATAGTCATGGTGTTTGCATTTTGTGACGACAACGTGTTTTTCCGTCGTATTATGACACATTATATGACGATTTTAGGCCCCGTCATGAGGTCGTTTTGTCATAAAAATCGGTATTCTTGTAGTGAAATAATGTGATTGATGTTATCTTTGTCTTGACTTACTTTTGGTGATCATGTACTAGCTAGGGTAGTATTAAAACAATGTGATGATGCAAACTCGATGACCGGTTGTTCGGTTTGAGAAAATATATGATGACTAGAAGCTTTGACTTACTTTTGGTGATCATGTACTAGCTAGGGTAGTATTAAAACAATGTGATGATGCAAACTCGATGACCTGGTTGTTCAGTTTGAGAAAATATATGATGACTAGAAGCTTGCATGTACAACTTGTTAACCACACATACATATGCCCGCATATGTAGGCGCCTAATAAAAACGGGGTTGCACAACGCGATTTTTTTTGAGAAGGAAAATGTATTTATCTCAACGCATTACACCGGCCCATTTACAAACAGGATCCACAAGAAAAGAAAAATTATAGAGAAGTAGAAAGCTCTGTTCATCTTCCTCGCAGACCTTCGGGAGATCCGTTCGTTACCGCCGCCGGCCGCTTTCCAATCGCCGTCGGGCACGTGAGCCAAACTCCACCGGTGGAGGCCACAGAGGAGGGCTTACTTCTAGGCGACATCGCCTCCCGGGCGCATCGGCCAACTCTCGCACCGATGACGCATCCACACCAAAACCACGCCTCGAACTTCGAAAAACGGATGCACCATTGCATCAATCCGTCATTTGAACTTCCACAACGATTAATGGATTGTTCACATGTTCCAACGGATGCAACTCAACCGACGCAACCATTCACGATCGGCAACCGCCGTTCGAGACCCCATCTACTTAAGAAGCGCACCGCTTTCTTTCCTCGGCAAAAACACAGAAATGGAGTCATCTCACAAAGAATCGGCAAAGACGATGCCCGAGAGACCGCGCACTTGCTGCCGAGATGTGGTCGCCACCGGCGATGATACCCGTGACATCGACACGACAAATCCACGTGCGATGCCGCGATCGTGGAGGACTTCATCAACAAAACTGAGGTAACCGTGTCCAAAGTCCAAACAGTGCAGGTATGCTCGTTGGCCTCGACTCGGAGTGGAGGATTCTTCCTCCCAACGAGTTTGGCAAAAAGCAGTTCAGGATCGCGCTGTTACAGCTGTGTGTTGGCCATCGATGCCTTGTATATCAAGTGCACCAGGCTGGGGGCCGGTTACCCCAGGTTTTGAACCACTTTCTTCAAGATGAGGGCCATGTGTTCACTGGGGCGGCCATAGGCAAGGACGTGGAATGCCTTGAAGTTGACTGCGGGGTCCGCCTCTCCAATCCACGCGACTTACAACTTATTGTGCCTGCTCTTGATGTTAACGAGTACAAGAATCTGGCAGAACCAGAGTGTCTCCCCTCGCTGGATACTCTAGCGTCGGCGGTTCTACAGATTCCTCGTCAAAAGAAGAAGAAGAAGAAGAAGAAGAAGCAGCAGAAGAAGGGCGACTTCATCGATCACCACCGATGGGGGGACTTTCAGTTGTCAGCGAATCGATTAACTACGCCAAAGATAGATGCCTTCCCGTCCTTTGAGATTGCTAATCGAGGTTCGGATCAAGCATGGTTATGACTTCCTTACGAATGCTAATGTACCATAAATCGTAAGTAATCTGTGTGCTGTAAAAGAACATTCGGCTTTGGGTAATGTATTATATAGAACTTTTTGTCTTTATCCAATGTCTGTAGGTGAGATACTCTAGTTACCAACACATACCACTACCAATTGTGCGCACTCATACAAAACGTCGAGGGATCAGGCGGGCATACGGTCCAATCGTCTGTAACAATCCATATATGTACGAGACCTGTTGCTATAAACCGTCTCTCGACAAACGTGCGATTTGTAATGGGACGTGATAGTTACAGCGCGCTTTGTACCGCCAAGCGTCGTATATTGACACGTGTCCCGCAATATTTCCGAATGTTTACATTTTTGTCCGGCTCGCACGTCTCTACATTATCACGCGTCTGTAAAACAGTTCGTGTATCACGGACACACTGGTGATACAAATCGTCTCTAACAAACGCTACGATCGTATCGCCGGTGCGAGTTACTGACACGTGCACCGCCACGCGTCGTTTTACCGGTCAATGTCCGCAATAGTTTCAAGCGGTATAGCACAGCTACCGTTCTCCGGCAACGGCGCTAGAAAGCTTGTTGGTATAAATTAACGCACACAGAAAAATCCGCAAGCGCACGGATACCGATGTAGCTTTCACCCGGGAGTATTCCAAGGTATCGATTTCCACGGGGAACGTGAAGTGCACTAATCAAGATAATAAGTTGTCCAAGGATAACTATGGGTTTGCGGGGAGAGGGAGAAAGTTTCTAAGGCTTCTCTAATAGATCTAGGAATCAAAGATACTTCAAGATTTATTTATTATGGGACATCAGAACACTAGCCACGGAATGGGATGAGAAGGGGGCTAGGAAGCTCCGACTACGGTCCTACAAACACCAATCCGAACGTGGTGGAATACGTCGGCCGTCAGGGCTGTCACCACCTGGGGCTACCACAAACTATCCGTGGGATTAGGTGCAATTCCAGGTAACCACTAGACTAAGCACCACGCCTAATCTAATAATTACTACTCTAGCGTTATAAAGACTAGAGCACTTGATGCAAGCGGGAATCTAATAAATAAAGTAGAAGTAAATGTTGAATGAAAGTAAATAGAGAGCTTAGAATTAATAAATGAAGAACCGGGAGATTCGTTGAAGACGAACTAGTTGCCGCAAGATTGCAATGTTGATGAAGATCCGACAAGTCCAGGCTCTTCAACTCTCTCTCCTCTTCTCTCTCCTTGATCTAATTACAACTAGATGAACTAGTTGAACTAGATGAACTAGATGAACTAGACAACTAGACAACTAGAGGGATCTCTCTTCTAATTGAAACCCTAACTTTTGCTCAGTAAATAACTAATGAAAGATAATGAGAGAGATAAGCCTTGGGGGTCGACCACAGGGGCCGCTTATATAGTCCTTGGCGATGAACGATAGCCCTTGGATCAAACCGACCTTGGCAACGGTGTCGATACAACCTCAAAGTCGGTTACAAACCGACCTACGAAGATGGGCTGGATTGGTTCTTGCAGCCCCGCGGCCGGCCCAAATGCCACCGGGCGGCCGCCAGTCAAAGTCTCCTCTCGGCCTCTCATCTCTTCCGTGTCTTACGGTATCTTCTAGAGTGTTTTAGTCCACTTTTCGGATTGAGTTACTTCACGGTCAAGTCTTGCCCTTGTATGAGATGTATATTCGGAAATTTCTCCATTCTTCTCTCGCATTTATACATTAAGTCCCTAAAATATACAAATCACCAAAGCTCATGGAATTATGTTAGTTAAACCCCTAGACTTATGTTGATATTCATTTTAAGCCCTTATTCATGTTTAGTTGACTAGTAATATTATGCTATAACAGGTGTCAACAAGCTTCCCCCAAGCTTACCCTTTGCTAGTCCCTAGCAAAGCCAAACTTAACAATGGATCGGGAGTTGCTACAATGCTTTCATGCCTCAAAAGTACACATGCTTTCAAACAAGAATTCTCCTCAAGAAATATTATTCTAACTTCAAACCTTTTTATCATGGGGCTTATAACCTTCACTTGGGTCTTAAGCAATTGAAAGATAGAACAATCAAGTCAAGCACTATGTCTCAAACTCTTAGATCAACTATTATCCCGGAGGTTTTGCAAGATTTTCAAAATAAAACCAGAGGTTCTGTGTATGAGAGTTTCGTGAGGGTCATATATGGTGAAAGTGGCATATGACGTAAATATGATGGTGATAAATGTGAAGCCCCATTTCTTTTTTGCTCCTTGAAACTATCTCTCCTTTGGATATGTTGGGGAGAACCTGGGTTGTATACTCTCTTTCTTTTTTTTTTTCTTCTTTTTTTTCGAGAGAGGTGGGCTCTACTCACCCTCGGACTTGTGTCCCTTTTTTCTCTCTCTTTTATTATTTTAGAGATGTGGGCTCTACTCGCCCTCGAACACTTGTTCATTTTTCATCTCTTAGGGAGGTAGGCTCTACTCGCCCGTAGGACACTTGTCCATTTTTCATCTCCCTTTTCTCTCTCTCTCTCTCTCTCTCTCTCTCTCTCTCTCTTTTGAATACAACCCAAGCCTCTTTTTTTTTTTCTTTTGGAGAGACAAGTAGCAAGAACTATGAGCATTATAGCAATGATGGGCTTTTTGTGGAATATGATGGATGCGCACTTCCAAGATAGAAGTAGCATATATGAGTGGAGTGTAGGTTGTAAGAGGTATATGGTAAGAACACTCTTCCATACAGAACTCATCATGTAGCAATTTTAATTTTAAAGAAAATTCTCCAGGACTCTAGTATCACTAGGAACATGATAAATAGCAGCTCAACTTTTCATATATCATATCCGTCAATCACCTAGACTTAGATCAAGCATTTGCTACCCACAAGTTTTTTTTTAAAAAAAAAATCAAAGTAAATCATGTGTCAAAACAGTTTTATATCGAAACTTGGGAGAATTCAAGGTTGAAAACTAGGTACGTTTAAGGAATTACGGCAGAGCAACTATTCATCATTTCCATACTTAAGGTTCATTTTATTTGAGCAAAAGCAAACTGGTGAATACTCCCTCCGGATCATTTATTCTCACACTCTAACAAAGACTCTTTTTAAACACTAGACTCTTATCAAACAAAGCAAAAAGATATATACACGATAATATATAGTAAAGAGATACTTATCGTGATAACTAGGGGTGCACTCCCCAAGCTAGATTGACATGTTGGGATGTTGATGATGTGGAAGTTGAGGTAGACAACGATGAGGGTGTCATCCTATCATGTCTTTCTCCCATGAATCCCGCAACACTCAAATAAACAACAAAACTTGTGGAACTGATTAAAGGTTAGGCAATTAAGCATTAGTTGTCTAGAGTGTTCTAATATAATAATCATATGAACTCAATTACATCTAGCTCCTCAACCATGTTGATCTGTGGCTCTAAGTAAACTTTCAAACGTTGTCCATTTACCTTGAACGTGTTACCTGTATCATCTTGGATGGTGATGGCTCCATGCATTGACGTGTCGACGACATTATATGGTCCATCCCACTTACTTCGCAACTTACCATGTCCAAAGAGCTTTACTCTTGAATTGAACAGTAGAACTTTGTCTCCAGGCTTAAACTCCTTATGCTTGATTCTCTTATCATGCCATCTTTTTGTTCTCTCTTTGTAGATCTTGGAGTTGTGATAAGCCTTTTCTCTCCATTCTTCTAGCTCAGATAGTTGCATCAGACGCTTCTCGCCAGCTAGGTGGAGATCCATGTTCCATTTCTTGATCGCCCAATGAGCCTTGAACTCCAATTCAACAGGCAAATGGCATGTTTTCCCATATACAAGTTGATAAGGTGACATGCCTATAGGTGTCTTGTATGCGATTCGATAAGCCCACAAGTGCATCCGAAGCTGGTCCTTCCATGTCTTCCCCATTTCATCTACGTCTTTTTGCAGAATATTTTTGATTTGTTTGTTAGATGTTTTCGCTTGACCGCTAGTTTGAGGATGGTATGGTGTTGCAACGTTATGACGAATTCCATGATACGCTAAATACTTTTCGGAAGACTTTATCGATGAAATGGGATCCTCCATCGCTTATGACCACCTGAGGTGTACCAAAACGAGGAAATATGATTTCATGGAACATTTTCTTTGCATGTTTTGAATCACTCGTTCGACATGGCATTGCTTCTACCCATTTGGATACATAGTCTACGGCCACCAAGATGTACTCGTAATTTCCAGACTTGGGAAATGGCCCCATATAATCAATCCCCCAAACATCAAATAGTTCAATTTGGAGATTATTTATGAGAGGCATTGCATTTCGTGTATTTATGTTTCCATGCTTTTGGCATCCGTGGCATCTTCGACAAATTCCTTTGTATACGCATACATCGTTGGGCGGAAAAACCACTTTGCCAGATCTTGGCATGTGTCCGAAATGCTCCATAATGTCCTCCATATGGCGAGGCATGACATCTTTCCATAATTTGAGTAGCCTCAGCCATAGGAACACATCTTCTCAATAACCCATCGGCGCAAACTCGGAAAAGATAAGGCTCATCCCATAGGTGATGACGACTCTCATAGACTAGTTTTCTTTTGTCTTCACCAGGTGGGACATAGCCTGTTACTATAAAGTTCACGATGTTTGCATACCATGGATCGGAGTGTGTTATCATGAGCAAAGTGTCATCCCTTAGATAATCATTGATGGGTAGCTCATATGTCTCCTTGTATGGAATCCTAGACAAGTGATCAGCTACCGAATTCTCTACTCCCTTTTTATCTCGGATTTCTAAGTCAAACTCTTGGAGTAGAAGAATCCATCGAAGTAGCCGAGGCTTAGCATCTTTCTTAGTGAGGAGGTACTTAAGAGCAGCATGGTGGCGTGTAAACTATTACCTTTGCCCCCACTAAATAAGATCTAAACTTGTCTATAGCAAAGACAACGACCAACGACTCTTTTTCGGTGGTATAATAATTGAGCTGTGCTCGGACAAGGTTTTGCTAGCATAGGATATAGCATAATGCTTCTTATCCTTGGTTTTGGCCTAAAAAACGGCACCAACCGCAAAGTCGCTAGCATCACACATGATCTCAAAAGGAAGATTATAATCGGTGGTTGAATAATTGGAGCTAAAGTGAGTGCTCTTTTAAGGATTTGGAATGATTCATGGCACTCATTACTAAAGATGAAAGGTGCATCTTTAGCTAAGAGACTAGTCGGGGTCTAGCGATTTGAGAAAAATCTTTGATAAAGCGCCTATAGAACCCCGCATGTCCCAAGAAACTTCGGACTCCTTTCACATTCGTGGGAGGTGGAAGTTGCTCAATAACTTCAATCTTTGCTCTATCCACCTCTATCCTACGTTCGGACACCTTGTGTCCAAGTACTATTCCTTCCCGAACCATAAAATGGCATTTCTCCCAGTTCAGGACTAAAGAATTTTCTTCACACCTTTGTAAGACTTTATCTAAATTCTCAAAACAATCATCGAAAGTTTTGCCATAGACAAAGTGAAATCGTCCATGAACACTTCCATGATTTTCTCGATCATATCGGAGAAAATAGACATCATGCACCGTTAGAAAGAAGCTGGAGCATTGCATAATCCAAACGACATTCGTCGGTATGCGTAAGTTCCATACGGGCATGTAAAAGTGGTCTTACTTTGGTCGGCCGGGGTGGATTGGAATTTGATGATAACGGAATAACCATCAAGGAAACAATAGAAAGAGTGATTTGCAAGCCGTTCCAACATTTCATCAATGAAGGGTAACGGGAAGTGATCTTTCCTTGTAGCCTTGTTGAGTTTTCGGTAATCAATGCACATGCGCCACCCTGTGATGGTTCGTTGAGGAAGAAGTTCATTCTTCTCATTCCTAACGACCGTCATTCCTCCCTTCTTTGGCACAACTTGGACAGGGCTAACCCACTCGCTATGTGGCGCCGGGATAAATAATCCCGTGCGTGTAGGAGCTTAAGGACTTCTTTATTAACAACTTCTCGCATAGCTGTTAAGTCTACGTTGTGGTTCCCTAGAAGGTGATGCATCCGGATCAATAGGGATACGATGTGTGCAGAGTTTGGGGCTAATCCCTATGAGGTCTCCAAGTAAGTAGCCTATGGCTTTTTTATGTCTTTCTAGGACAGTGACAAGTTTATCTATCTCTTCTTGGGAAAGCTTGTCACTAATAATGGCAGGAGTTTCTCGATTATTATGAAGGAAGACATATTTTAAGCCAGGAGGAAGTGGTTTTAGTTCTATTGGAGGAGGTGGAGGTTATTCAGTTTCGTCTAGCTCAATGGGTTCTACCAACTCTTCTTCTTCTTCTTCAACGAAGTGTTCAACGTCGCAGGATGGTTGGGCCATCTCTTGTAGAGATGCCATTAATACCTCCTCAATAGGGTCTTGTTCGGGTCTGGATTCTACTATCGTATTAATAGATCGATCAAGAGGAATAGTCATGGTGGAATTCCCAACCTTGAAGTCTAAGTGACCTCGCAATGGTTCTTCTGTAAAAGTCTCATGATTGGTTACGCCAATCAAAGAGATCAACTTCGAGATGTCATAAATATGAAAATCTAAACATAACTCAGAGTTGTTGATTCTAACAGGAATAGCCCTTAAAACTCCATGGCTTTCAAGAATAAATCCTGATGGGCCTTGTAGAAGTTTTTGTGATGGAGTTAAGGACGCGTCAGGATAAAGAATATCAGCCAACTCTTTTGAAATAATGTTTATCCCGACAGAAGAATTGTAGTGGACTTTTCTAGCAGACCCTCTAATTTGGCATAGAAGAATGGTTGAAGGGGAGGTGACTCGAGCAATCTCGGGTGATAACTCCGCTTCAGTTAGCCATTCATAACTCATAATTGCTGAAAGGCTTTTGAGGTGTTCTATTCTAACAGATTGTTCTATTAGATCATGTAGAGTGGTCTTTACTAGAGGTCTCGCTTGGATAGGAAAGTTCGAGGTGTTTCCATAATCTTCAAAGATATCTTCCTCGAATTCAAAGGGAAGCTCTAAAGGTGATGGTTCATCATCCTCTAATTGGCTTTGTATTCCCTTATCAGGAGGTGTTTCAACAACCAAAATATTAGAAGTGTCAACTGGAAGTTCCAATTCGGTTGCATGTTTCTCCTCTATTGGTTCAGGGCTTAACTCGACTTCTTCTTCAGGGAATTCATCATAGATGCCAGTGTATGGGGTATTTTCAAGGATTCTCTCAAGAATGGCTTTTCCCTCACTAGCAATTTTATGTGAGAATGAACTTCCTGAAGCGATGTCTAGATGCAGAGCAGCTTCCTTATTAAGGCCAAGGTAAAAATGATAGTACAGGACATGGTCTGGCAAGGAAAGGTTTGGGCCGGAATTGGTAAGGCTTGTGAATCTAGCCCAGGCTGCTCCTAGAGTCTCCTTCTCTTTTTGTTTAAATGTAAGCACTTCAATTCTAAGGTCTGCAATTTTATAAAGTGGGAAGAAAGCACGACAAAATTTTTCTAGAAGTTCATCCCAATTTCCATTTACGCTTCTTACAGAATGAGCATACCACTTTTTTGCTCTTCCCTTAAGGGAGAATGGAAATAACTTCCATTTAATGGTCTCTTGTGTCATGCCAGGAATACCCCGACAAGAACACAAGCGCTTTCGAATTCTTTAACGTGTGCGTATGGATCTTCATCTGCTAAACCAGAGAAGGATTGCTCTTGCACTTTGGCTATTAGAGCAGGGCGAAGCTCATAGCCATCTATAAGAATGGGGTGTGATGATGGTGGAGGCTCCAACAAGTCACCCTTTGGAGCAAAGAATTTATAGATTGGAGTGAAATCCATGTGGAAGGGATAGTGGTAAAAAGGAAAAGATAAAATAGACGAACTTGGTTCGAGATTAGCACGCCTATTGTTCCTAAACAACGGCGCCTTGAAAAGCTTGTTGGTATAAATTAACGCACCAGACAGGAAAAATCCATAAGCGCCACGGATACCGATGTAGCTTTCACGGGGAGTATTCCAAGGTATCGATTTCCACGGGGGAACGTGAAGTGCACTAATCAAGATAATAAGTTGTCCAAGGATAACTATGGGTTTGTGGGGAGAGGGAGAAAGTTTCTAAGGCTTCTCTAATAGATCTAGGAATCAAAGATACTTCAAGATTTATTTATTATGGGACATCGGAACACTAGCCACGGAATGGGATGAGAAGGGGGCTAGGAAGCTCCGACTACGGTCCTACAAACACCAATCCGAACGTGGTGGAATACGTCGGCCGTCAGGGCTGTCACCACCTGGGGCTACCACAAACTATCCGTGGGATTGGGTGCAATTCGGTAACCACTAGACTAAGCACCACGCCTAATCTAATAATTACTACTCTAGCGTTATAAAGACTAGAGCACTTGATGCAAGCGGGAATCTAATAAATAAAGTAGAAGTAAATGTTGAATGAAAGTAAATAGAGAGCTTAGAATTAATAAATGAAGAACACGGAGATTCGTTGAAGGCGAACTAGTTGCCGCAAGATTACAATGTTGATGAAGATCCGACAAGTCCGACTCTTCAACTCTCTCCTCTTCTCTCTCCTTGATCTAATTACAACTAGATGAACTAGTTGAACTAGATGAACTAGACAACTAGAGGGATCTCTCTTCTAATTGAAACCCTAACTTTTGCTCTGTAAATAACTAATGAAAGATAATGAGAGAGATAAGCCTTGGGGTCGACCCTGGGGCTGCTTATATAGTCCTTGCGATGAACAATAGCCCTTGGATCAAACCGACCTTGGCAACGGTGTAGATACGACCTCAAAGTCGGTTACAAACCGACCTACGAAGATGGGCTGGATTGGTTACTGTAGCCTAGCGGCCGGCCCAAATGCCACTGGCGGCCGCCAGGTCAGAGTCTCCTCTCGGCCTCTCGTCTCTTCTGGTGTCTTACGGTATCTTCTAGAGTGTTTTAGTCCACTTTTCGGATTGAGTTACTTCACGGTCAAGTCTTGCCCTTGTATGAGATGTATATTCCGGAACTTTCTCCATTCTTCTCTGCATTTATCTGTTAAGTCCCTGAAAATATACAAATCACCAAAGCTCGTGGAATTATGTTAGTTAAACCCCTAGACTTATGTTGATATTCATTTTAAGCCCTTATTCATGTTTAGTTGACTAGTAATATTATGCTATAACAGGTGTCAACAGTAACCCAGATGCCACGGCATCAAGGGCTCCTTAGTCTCGTATTCGAGTCCCGTGTTGTCTACATATCGCAGGGTTTGAAGCGAAGGAGGCCTCCAAGCCCTTTGGAGTGATCATTCACCACTCCTGGGAACCGTCAATATGACCTCTGGGATTCATGGGGATCAGACACTAGCACCTCCGCCGGCCCCAACGAACGGGCCAGGATCCCTGCTCGAATTTACCCGCTTGCAGCTCACCATATGCCTTAGGGTCGTCCCAACGAGGGAACCCACGAGCAACATCCAACCCTCCTCCTTTGCGGAAAGGATGCGCGAGGGAACGAACTGCAAGGTAACTGCAGCCTCGCTTATGCCTGGCCATGACGTCCTCCCGTTCGAAGGGTCCGACGAAGGGCATTGCTTCTTCAGGACAAGACCGACGAGCGCCGAGCGCGCCGAGAACTCCCCAAGAGGGAGCGGAGGACCAGGTCGCTATACAGGCCCTAATGGCTCCCCGTAAGCACCGCCCTCCTCATAGAAGAAACGAAGCAACAGGGCAAGTAACCTTCGAGGATCAAAATACCGATCTACCTGGCAACCCACCACCGCCTTAAAGGGTGAAACCGAAGACGGCTGGGAGCGTCGGGACCGGGCGCGTGGGATGGTAGAAGCAATGCGACGGGCTCGTGGAGAGCCCGCTCATGAGAAGAGGCAAACAAGTACATGCCTCACACCCTCAGGGATACGACCTGCATCGACCACCGAAGGCCCAGGTCACCCCGAGCCATAAGTCCACATATTACGTGGCAAAGTCTCGGACCAAAGAATGGATCCGAGTGCCGGACGTTCCTTGCTGCTCGAAGGGAACAAGCTCCAAGCCACCCTTGGGGGCTTACGAGCCGCCTCTTTAGGCAAATGAACTGGGACGCCAAACCGGTGACGGTTGCGGGCCTAGACACGGCCAAGGCATGAATCGTTGAAGACTCGGTACACCTTGCGCCGAAAGTCCACATATTCTGTGGCAAAGTCATGAACCCAAAGAATGGATCCAAAGCGCCAAAGACGTTCCCTTGCTCCGCAAGGGAACAAGCTCCAAGCCACCCCGGGGCTTGTGAGCCACCCTCTTCAGCAAACAAAGCTAGGACGCCAAATCGGTAACGGTTGCGGGCCCAGACACGACCAAGGTGTGAACCGTTGAAGACTCGGTACACCTTGCGCCGAAAGTCCACATATTATGTGGCAAAGTCTCGACTCGGATACGGATCCGTGCACTACCACATTCCCTTGCGGGAATAAGCTCCGAGCCACCTTAGGGGGCTCGCGAGCTGCCCGTTTGGGCAAACTAGTTGGGACACAGGCCGATGACGGGCAAGAGCTCGACAGCGGTCAAAGACTGAGTCTCCAGGGGCTCAGCACACCTCACATCAAAAGACCACACGGGCAGTTGGCACGGTCTCGGATAGGAGCCGAGCACCACATGTTTCTTTACAAAGAAACAAGCTCCAAGCCCCCCATAGGGGCTAGCGAGCCGACCCCTAGATAGTCGGATAGGGACATACCACCCGTAAGGGTGGTGGACCCAGACACGACGTGAAGCGCGAGTCACCATGAGACTCACGTCAAAAGACCACACGAGAAGTAACATGGTCTCGGGTAGGGCCTGAGTACCACTCGTTTCTTCACCCGGTGAAGAGATGGACTATCACTCATGTGAGCCGCTTACTTAATTTGTCAAAAAGAGAAGCGGCGCAAAAATGCAATCGAACCGAGTCCTTAGAAAATAGCCAACCCGTTGCAAGCCATTGGGTTGGGTCGGAAGTCGGGTAGCGTAAAAACCCGACATGCCATGAATAAAGAGGTCCTTGGATAACAAACCAAACGCGTTGCCATAGGACTGGCCTATTCCTGTGAAGCACGAAACGGCAAGACCGCAGACAACAACCCATGGAAAGAAGTATGCCCGAGGATGGGGCCACGGGGGCAGGACAATGCGGCCCTAGACGCTCGGGGGCGAGCCCCAAAGACCGATGCAACGGCCCAAAAGCTCAGTACGAGCGCGAAAGACGAAAACACGGAACTACCCGAGTCTCAGAACCAAGGGCACTCTTGACCGGATACGCCGAGGCTCTACATAGTCGAGAGTGTAGACCCCTAATTAAAGGATACGTGCACGGTTGCAGGGTAAAAAGATCTCGGGTTTTTGCCTGATAACTCCGCTTCCCAAGGGTGGGAAAAGAAAAAGAGGGGCATTGACATTGGAGGGACGCTTTCCTCGATCTATGTACAAAACACAGATAAAAATTGGGTATGACTCCCCGATCGGAAGAAGCTGAGCCTCGGGGAAAATCACTCCTCGCCAGCAACAAGAGCGTCGACATTGGCCGCTGCCACCACAACATCCTGTGCTCATGCATACTGAGGAATGGTGGCACGATAAGGATCCAAAGTCTCGTCGTGCCAAAACCCCTCCACATGGGTTATGCTATAACCCGTCAAGCCGATTCCACCATCGCCAAGGCAATGGCGGTCCCACGACGAAGACCCCGGATGACCGCCAACTCTTGCCGATGTTGGGCCCGGAGCTGCTCCATCTCTCGCAACGCTTTGAGGGCGAGAGATCTGATTAGACAAGAACCGAGACGCGATAAGAAAGCGGGCGGAAATAGGCGAATGCCCAACTTACCGTAGAGGCACGGTCGGCGTGCTCACATCGAAGGCGCATCATCTTGATGTGCTGCTCAAGCACATCAACCGACCCGCCACCATCCACCAAATGAGTGCTCACCTCCACAAGAAGAGTGCGGAGCTCCTTAAAGGTCCCGCCGGAAACGCTGGCCCCGTGGTAGCAACAGGAGCCGGCGGCTCCTGAGCCCCTGCTGCGGCAGCAGAAGGCAGGGCCGTACCCGCCGGTGAAGGAACGACCGCGACAACCGTAGGCACGGGAGCTGTGACCACCGGATCGGGGTCGATCGCGTTTGAGGTCCTTAGCAAGCCCCCCGCGCTAGGGGGGGAGCATGCGGCGCATGCGCATGCGACGCATTCCCTCTGCCTCGTCACGGCGGCAACGGTGCTCATCGCTGACCGGAGAGCCCATCGAGGAGGAAGAGGAAGAAGCAAAGGATGAATCCTCCATCCTAAGGAAAGCAAGGAATCGAGCAAGTGGGTTTTTTTCCTAGGGAGGTAGACAAGGGAGAAACCAGATGGCAAAGAGGTAGGCGCTTGGGGGCTTCTTATGGACGACTAATGAGCGGTCCTCGAAACTGCTCGATGCCCCCAAAAAATAAAGTGGGTCCTCTTGCATGCAGCGTCCGCCCACTTCCTCCCCAGTCAGAACACCTCGCGATAACCCCCCCTTGAAGTTCGAAAGGTGCGGGAGAGGATGGTTGCCTCCCCAGTCTTAAAATGAACGCCCCACATATACACATGGGGCCCGCCATGACGTGGCAGAAAAAGTAACGGAGACAGAATGGCCACCCCTCACCCGAGATGGAAACTGCCGCAAGACCCATACATACGGTCCGACCCTCAACGAAAGCCGAGATTAAGTAGCACAAAGGGCAGGAGCACCATTGGCTCTTAGGGGCCTGGGCCACACAAAGAAAGAATCTCAGCGCACAAGGAAGCACCACGCTCCCCGGCCGCTCGGGGGCCTCTTGTTGGGGTTCATAATAATAGACCCCTAAAAAGGGCCATCATGCTAAGGCCCAATGACCCATCGGAAGAAATGGTCACAACCAACAGGCTGGCAAAAGGAACAAGCATGAAGGAACCAAAGGACACGGCCTTGGTTCCAGCCCCAACTCGCCCGAGCCTTGAGTGCGGATCCAAGGCTCGGAGTGGGGATCCTTCCGCTAGAAGGATCGGGCAGGAAGGTATCGGCTCTCATTTGTTGACACCTGTTATAGCATAATATTAATAGTCAACTAAACATGAATAAGGGCTTAAAAGAAATATCGACATAGTTTAGGGGCCTGACTAACATAATTCCATGAGTTTTGGTGATTTATATATTTTTAGTTATTAAACAGAAAAATACCAGAGTTTGCAAGCCATACGACATAAGACTTGGCCACGACGCAACTCAACTTGAAACCCATGCAAGAAGACTCTAGAAGACACCAGAACACAAGACCCAGAAGAAGGGGCCCACTTGGCAGAGGGCCAGGGCGGCCGCGCCCTAGGTCCCACCAGTCAGACTCAACTTTGTACGTCGGTTCACTTGCGCCATGGAGATTAGATCTACGCCGCTCCTCAAGGTCTGTTCTATCCAAGGGCTATAGTGCATCCAATGGAAGACTCTAGAACATGTCCTGTGGGATTAATTGGGCCCAAATCTGAATTCGGCCCATCTTAGCCTATGTGCGAAGACATGGTGGAAGGCTTAGTACTACATTGCCTACTAAACTAGGAGGGAGGCCAGGAGACCCCTATATAACAAGACCCCCCGTCGCCAGGGTGAAACCCTAATGCATTCAATTCATATCCTTTGATCTGTTGATCATTGAGGTGTCCCAATGTGAGGACAACCTCTCCACTAGAGAATTAGGGCTAGCCTCTCCAATGTAGTAGATTAGCAACTAGAGAGTTAGGGAGAGCGGAGCTGCGCTCCGGTTCTAGAGGACTCTTCCGAGTTTGGTATGTCCTGTATCCTTTCTTTGTGAGACTTTGGATTTATATATTTAGCTTCTCCATTTACTTTCATGTCTTTCACATAGTTGGTTAGAATAGTTGTTATACAATTGCATGGGATCTCCGCTCGTATTGAGGGCTCTAGTTATTCACGATAGCTAGAGTTGTAATCGATAATACAGACTTGGTGTGTAGGCTATATTACTTGAGATTGCACCCAATTCTACGGATAGTTGTGGTAGCCCCAGGGGTGACAGCCCTGACTGGCCAATGTAATCCACCACGTTTGAGTTGCTGTTTCGTAGAGCTTTTGGCAACCTTCTCCCAACTACCTTCTTCCCAGTCTTCTTCGAGAGTTGGAAAGGACCTGCTGCTCCAAAGTGCTTTTACGTGATAGCTATCATAGAACCTAAGTAATAGAGAAGTACATAGCAACCTTGATCTCTCCCACTGTCCTCTCAACTTTCTACTACACATTTATCATAGGAATTCTCTAGTGTGTGATATTATTCATAACTCCTATCTAATGTCATTTACCCCATCACTTTAGTCTAGTGGTTTGCTAGGTTAGTAGATGCATGATTGTGAATTATTAAATTCTTTAGCCAAAGCTTCCCTATGGATACGATACTCTTGAATACTCTCCTAGGGAAAAGCTACAATGGTATTCTATGCGCTTGCAGAATCCTTCATATTCTTTTAGCACTTACTCCCTCCAGATGGTTTTCTTAAGCGTATCAGCAAAATCTCAGATACCAAGGAGAGTAGTAACCACGCATGCAAGCTCTTGGCTCAATACATTCAGCACAGAGAAACATATGGTCATTCAATGCATGCAAGTTGTGCCATGCAGCCAGAGTACCTAAATCGATAACCCACCGCGCGCTCACCCAATACCATGCAAGGCCATTTAAACATTTGACCTCGTACTTGCCGCCACGCCTAATATAGCTGCCAAACTCCAAAATGTGAGAATGCCTAACAAAACCGACCGGAGGGAGTAATAAATACCAACACTCGCCTACCCCTTTGTCAACATGACGCGACGCGTGCAAGGTCTAGCAAATCCTGACAGTCCGCGAATACCGCCGCATCATAGATAAATGTGTAGTAGCAAGTTGAGAGGACAACGAGAGAGATCAAGGTTCCTATGCACTTCTCTATTACTTTGGTTCTATGATAGCAATCACACTAATGCACTTTGGAGCAGTAGATTCATCCCAACTCTCGAGAAAGACAGGGAAGAAGGTAGTTGGGAGAAAGGCTACCAAAAGCTCTACGAAACACCAATCCAAACGTGGTGGACTACATCGACCCATCAGAGTTGTCACCTCTGGGGCTACCACAACTATCCGTAGGATTGGGCGCAATCTCAGGTAACCTATAGCCTAGACACCATGTCTATACTATTGATTACAACTCTAATTACCTAGAATAACTAGAGCCCTCAATACGAGCGGAGATCCCATGCAATTGTATAACAACTATACTAACCAAATATATGAAAGACATGGAAGTAATAGAGAAGATAAATATATAAATCATAAGTCTTACAAAGAAAGGGTACAAGACATACCAAACCCTGAAGACTTCTCTAGAATCGAAGCGCAGCTCAGCTCTCCCTAACTCCCTAATTGCTAATCTACTACATTGGAGAGTCTAGCCCTAATTCTCTAGTGGAGAGGTTGTCCTCACATTAGGACACCTCAATGACCAAATGTGTCGGAGATAATGAATGGAATGAATTAGGGTTTCACCTTGGGGGCATGGGGTCTCCAGACCTCCCTCCTAGTTCCGTAGGCAACGTGGTACTAAGCCTTCCACCATGTCTTATGATAATGCACATAGGCTTAGATGGGTCGAATTTGAGGTTTGGCCCTTCTAGAGTCTTCCATTGGATGCACCATAGCCCTTGGATCAACCGACCTTGATAGACGGCGTAGATTGCATGGCAATGGCGGTGGTGAACCGACCTATGAAGGTGAGGCTGTTCAGTGGGCCCCGGTGGCGGCCGCTCTCTCTGCGGGCGCTGCCCGCCCCGGCCCTCTGCCCGGTGGGCCCCATCTTGTGGGTCATGCCTTCGGTGTCTTCTAGAATGTTCTTGTGTGGGTTTCAAGTTGGATTGCTTCACGGATAAGTCTTTTTATGTCGTAGGGCTTGCAAACTCTTGGGCATATACTGTTTAATCCCTAAAAAAAAATATATAAATCACCAAAACTCGTGGAATTATGTTAGTTAGGCCTCTATTCTATGTTGATATTCATTTTAAGCCCTTATTTCAGTTTTAAAAGCCTATATATTTTATGCTATAACAGGTGTCAACAAGCTCCCCCAAGCTTAGCCTTTGCTAGTCCCTAGCAAAGCCAAACTTAGCAATGGATCAGGGGTTGCTACAACGCTTTCACACCTCAAAAGTACACATGCTTTCAAACAAAATTTCTCCTCCGGATTAGAATAAACCTTTTAAACTTTCAACTCACCCATATTACCTTTAACCATGGAGCTTACAACCTTTTCTTAGGATCTTGGGCAATTGAAAGATAGAACAATCAAGTCAAGCACCATGTCTCAAACTCGTTGTTCAACCATCATTCAGGAGTTTTTTGCAAGTTTCAAAATATAACTCAGAGTTCCTTAGTATGACCCTTTCTAGTCTCTCATTTGGGGTATTTGTGGATCCTCACGAGGCAATAATGTGTTGCCTTTCTCTCATAATATGTGGTATTTTGGGAATAAGGCAGTAGGACACTATGTCTTCTTCTCTCTCACCCTATATCTAAGGCTTATATGTGGAGCTCATAGGTGGGAGAAAACTAAATCTACTTACTAAGCATATATTGTAAAGTCAAGCAATGGATCCAAAGTCACGAGTCATACTGCATGTGCATGTGTATGTTGTAGTGAAATGATTTTGAAGGTAGGTGTATGAGGCAAATGAAGTTTAAGCCTAACTCTACTTTGCTCCTATAGGAAACATATCTCTCTTTTTTGGGACTTGGAAATCTTTGGGAGAACCACGGGTTGTATACACACTTTTTTTTTTTTTTTTTCATGGAGAGGCGGGCATCTAAGTACCCATTGTTTTTTATTGGACACTTGTCCATTTTTTACTCTCCTTTATTCTTATATATATATTTTCTAGGGAGGTAGGCTCTACTCGCCCGTAGGACACTTGTCCATTTTTCATCTCCCCTTTCTTCTTTCTCTCTTTCTTTCTTTTTTGACTATACAACCCAAGCCTCCTTTTGCAATAAACTTGTAGAGAGATACAAACAAGGATAAAAGAGCTTTATGAGATGTTGGCTAAGTGGATATGTGTGGGGAATATTTTTGGTTGTTCTCTCCTAAGAACATTTTTTTCGTGAATCTATGGTGGATGTTTGGTGGATGCGTACTTCTAGGGTAGAAGTAGCATAAGTGCAAGTGAATAGAGTGGAGTGGAGTGTGTGCATGGGTAGCAAGATGACAAGTTTCTATAGGTCAACAAAGATTGACCAAACTCAATACAAAGTAAGCGACCTATATATATCAAAAGGGGTTTTCCTAATCTAAGAAGCATGTATATATGGTCATTTGTAGGAATCAACACTCTATCATACAGAACTCATCATGTGCACTTTTAATTTTCAAAAGATAAATCTCCGTAACTCCACTAAGAGTAAGATAAATAGCAGCTCGAGACTCTCATATATCATATCCGTCAATCATCTAGACTTTAGAGCAAGCATTTGCTACCCACAGTTTTAGGTTTAGAGTAAATCTCAAGTCAAAGCAGTTGCGTTAAAAGCTCAAGAGAAATTAAGTTTGAAAGGTAGGTACTTGAAAGGAATTACGACGGAGCAACTATTCATCATCTCCAAACCTAGTGATTATCTTCAGAGTTTATTTTATTCTCACACTCTACTAAAGACTCTTTAATAAAGACTATATAGACTCTTTTTATTTGATTTCCTTAGTTATGCATCTTTTTATATCTTTCTAATAAAACAAAACATATCTAGCTAGTAGTAAATAGGATATGGAAAGAGATACTTATCTCGATAACTGGCTTGATTTTGAAGTGGCGGTTAATTGATGGTTGGAAGTAGAGGTAGATAGTGATGGTGGGCTGATCATCTCGATGATGGACGCCATGTGTGTCTTGTCTCTCTTCCTTGGGATCCTGTGTCTTGAACTCAAATAGACAACAAAGCTAGTGGAACTTGATTAAGCGTTAGGGTTAGCCACGTTGCTTTTGTCCGCACGGGAATCTTTCAAGTAGCATTAAATATTTTTGGGGTTTTATTATTTCTCTGCAAGAT
Organism: Hyparrhenia diplandra; assembly: GCA_015847255.1. Classification (NCBI taxonomy): domain Eukaryota; kingdom Viridiplantae; phylum Streptophyta; class Magnoliopsida; order Poales; family Poaceae; genus Hyparrhenia; species Hyparrhenia diplandra. The sequence goes on from JADLZK010008288.1 coordinate 103,965, forward strand.
AAAGAATGATGATGCATGCATATTTATTTTATTTTTATGCCACCATAGTAAATATCCCCAGGTTGTTACACGCCACAAAATTACTCATATGGGGCTTAGAGTTTTTTTTTTTCGTATGCAACAAACAAATATTTTTATTTTCTTTTCTAATGGAGTGCTAGTGTTGTAATGTAAATATGCTAAAGGAAAATGATTATGCCATGCAAGGAAGTAAATATGCTATGCAAGAAATATGGATAACTACCGATCTTACCTTTCAACGAGGGTTCAATGTTTTAAGTCCTCTCGAACAAGACTTCTTACCTCGTCGTTTGCTTGAGTGTATTATTTCATCTCGATAGCCGTGCTCGGATGGTGTCACCCATATTCTTTGCTGGTCTTGCAAGTTGGAGATGAGCATGGACGTAGGCAACATCTTGTTTAGTGCGCATGCTCGTAAGACATTCACTTGTTGAATTTTGGAGAGACCGATAGACTTCTCCACCTTTTTGCTCAAAGTGTGTCCTACTTGCAAAGTGAATGTAGAGATCAAGTGCATGGGCTCTGTTGGTGGGAAAACACCAATGTAACCAAAACCATAGGCACATTAAACAAGATAGAGTTGATTTCTTATATGGTTTGGTTAGTCCTAACTTGGGTGACAAGATCATAAGATTGAGCATGAATGTTGCAGCTTAAAACTTCCGATGGATAGAAACAAACTCCTTGACTCTTGGAAGGGTTTTCTTGTCTATACATGATGTATCAAAGGCTTGATTATCTTCTTCCAAAGCAAGATGTGCAACATTCTAGCTTACATGATTAGGACTATGAGATCAAGAGAGTGGTGAAAGGAACAATTAAAGAAACAAAACAAGTTGAGCTAATAAAAGATAGATCAAGCAAGGTTGTTACTCTAACATGTTTTGATTCTTTATTTAGGAACAAGCCATAATTAAGGTAAAGCTTAATTAATGACAACTTACCTCAAGATGTTACCTTATTATTGGAGTGTGACGGCATCGTAAGACCTTGTGGTGGTCCTTTTCTTCTGCTTGAACCTTTTCTTCTTTGGCCTCTTGTGTATCTTGTTCCTCACTTGTCTCCTTTATTGCATCGTCCTTCCTTTCTTGTTCTTTAAATTGCACTTGGACCTTTTTGCTCCTCTCATGATTTTATTCCTGCAGTATTAGTTGACAACACATACCCGAAGGAATATATAAGTAATTGTAAATAAGGGTAGAATTGTCACAGAGCTAAAGGTTGCTTCTATGCTAGAAAAAGTTTTGGTTGGATATTTTAATTAGAATTTATTCACTGTTACTTTTTCTCTAATGGGAAATTTTATTATATCTTAAGTTTGATTTTGATGTATGACATTTATAACCATTCAAACTTAGAGAGACAAAGTAACACCGAGTAGGGGATTGCAAACCAAAGATGTTAGAGTGACGGGAGCTTGAGAAGAGGAAGAGTAATGTCGGATGATCTTTAGAGGAGTCGACCTTCCTCCCCCATGCTCGAGCCTTCCTATCACTCGACACTTTAAGTGTGAATGTTGAACCATCCCTAATCGTGTGTTGTAATCAAACCATGTCCTTAGATGTTGTTCATCCTTCGTTCCTGCAAGGTTAGTGACCGAGAATACCCGAAGGGAACTTGTCCTGGGAACTTGTCCTAGGAACATGTTGTTGTTATTTTTTTAGCATGAGCCTTCATGTGCTTAGAGATATTTTATTATTTTATTTTTTAGAGAATATAAGACAAAAGTTGTATACAAATATGTGATTTATCACTATGTAAAAAGGCTCATAATCGCTAGTGCACCCAGAGACGCCGCTAATAACGAGTGTAATGGCGCGGACACACACCGACGCCGCGGTCCGGGCGAAGCCGGTAATAGGCGACGGCTGGTCCCCACGACCAAAAATGCGCCTCGTAATAGAAGGTAATTACCGACGCCAGATAAACCGGACACACGCCTACGTTTCCCGCTTCAGACGCGCTTTTTCATTCTCCGCATACGCACGCGCGACCGCGATGGATGCCTTTTCAAACCAAATGTCTACAAAATTCAAGATATCTCAGACACGCCGTTTGTCCACGGACGCATTCTCAAAGCCAATCATCCGTGGATGTGAACCATAATTCGGGGATGCGTGGTCGTATACGCACACCTTTTCAGCACCACAAGTCTGCATCGCTACGAGTATTACGCACACGTGTCGCATATACCGACGCTTGGAAGGTACAAGGGTCCGTAATAGTCACATACCTTAAAGTCGCGCGTTTAGTTTCAGACGAGTTGCGTCAGAAGACATCTCAACATAGCCGAACTATTAGCGACGCTCGACCATTTACAGACGTGTGTAGTCGATAGACGTCTATACTGTTTGAAATTATTGGAGACATGTGTCGGTAAACGAGACATGGGCGGGTGCGCCGCGTGCCTATAACTCTCACATGCGATATAGTCACACGTCTAGTTAGAGACGATAGATATCTACACATGTCTCAGTATATGTCGAAACCGTCACGCACACGTGTCAAGAAAGAGACGCTTCTCGGGTACACACACACACGATCGTAGTGTTAGCATGCACTATAGTCGCGTGTTTGCTTAGAGAGACGATCGTTTGTGGCGGCGTGGTAGACGCACGAAATGTCACATGCTCGGGGGTCGTTATTCTGACGCGGTGTAACGTATGCCCGTCTCTAAGATTGATCGTGATGTTCAATTGTTATAAACTCTTGGTAGTGCCGTAGTGGCACGTGTCTGAAATAGTATCTCACACAGACATGCGCCTGTAAGCGTAAAACCAATACAGGCGCGTACAGTTTTTTTTCTGTCGGTTTCGGCCCAAACCATAGGTGAAAATCGGACTCCCAAGCAACACGTTTTGAGTTGGGCCGGAAAAATTTTGGGGCCTGTAATTTACAAGAGTTTTAGCCTCAAAACTGCGGGCTCTCCAATATCTCCAAGTTATGGCTCGGCCCATTAACAACCAATTTAGGGCGCGGCAACTTGACAAGCAAGTCTGTAGTTCCTCAAAAAAAAAAAGACAGGCGAGTCTGTAACCGTAAAAGCAACTTTACAGGCCATGCCCCTCTACATGTCTGGAACATTGCACCGCGTTAAGTTTTTGAAGGGACGCCTTGTCAGGCCTACTTAAGGTAAGTGCATGCCCTTGGGAGCGCCGTGTGTGTGTACAGAAACACAATGGGGTCTTCTAGGAACCCTTGGGAGCGGCTCGAAGAACCTGTCGACGCCACGATTCTCGGCCGCAGCCCGCGGGCGGCGGTTATGCATGCCCGAGAGGATTAGGCCATCCACGAAGCAACAGGATGTTGTGTTCTTTCCAAAGCGATACAACATCGTACCATTGTGACATGTGATGTTTGCGGTGGTGGAGGATTTCATACTGTAAAATTAAAGGTAACAATGCTTGTAAAAATGGTATGTTGGTCGGTCTTGATACCGAGTGGCGCATCATCGGAAAGAACAAGTGTGGCAAAGACGTGTAAAAGATTGCCCCCGCTGCAGCTTGTGCGTTGGAAATCGATGTCTTGTCTATCAAGTTCAAAGGCCGGGGAGAGCTACCAAATGTTCTGAAACATTTTCTTGCTGATGGGGGACATGTTTTCTATGGAGCGCATATAAGCAATGATGTTCTTCGCTTGGAGGAGGATTGTGGTGTCATTCTTTCAAACCCGCAGGATTTGTAGCGCATAGTGCCTAACCTTGATGTAGAAGAGTATAAAGATCTAACTGGTCTAGGGCATCGGGCTTCTCTCCGCGAACATTGCATCGCCGGTTTTGGGACTTGATCGTATGCCGGGCGACGATACTTCGATCATACCGTTGGGGTTATTTTAACTGTCGAAAAAAACAGATTGAGTATCCGCCAAGGATGCATTCTTGTCGTAAGAGGTTGGGCATCGGGTTGAGAAGAAGCATGGTCATCGGTTTGTCACTAGGCGTTACTATTTGGATACGATATAGTGTATCCGTGTTGATGGCAATCAACAAGTTCAGTCCTATTTGGATATCGGTGTGAGTAGTTACTATTAATTATGATATGTTGGTTAATTGATTGTATATTATGACTTGTGTTGTGTTATCAAGACAAGTTAGTTTGATGTATATTATGAATGGATGATGTAAACTAAGAATTCAGTTTTAATTTATTGAGAATCAGTGTGTGTTGTTGTGTACTATTGATGATTGATTTGCTACACTCGGGCCGCTATATATTTGGATCGCCTCCTTGGTGTCGGGTATCTGCCGAAAACCCGCGGCGCACGTGACGAGGCTCCAAGTTGGAAGTTGTTCCTCCCGTTGGATGCAGCGCCGGAGGATCTTCTTTCTCGGCAGGTCCTCCCAAGAATCGCAACAGGAAGCACGTCGTCCACGACATCCGGAGCGGCATAGTTTCCCAGTTGAATGGAGGCTAGGGTTTTTGCTTACACCATACATGCTTCCCAAGAAGCAATCTCAACCATTGAATCCAACCGAGATCAACGGTGCACAAGCAATCGGGCTTGTCGCTGGTTTGGGCTGCTTTGTTGGGCTCCAAATTCATCATCCATGTGGAAGGATAGCCCAACAAAATCTGTTCCTCATCATCCACAAACTCACAAAGACGAGGTTTTTTGCCTCGCTTCATTTCATTGTAATCAATCCCCAAGCATCCGCAAATTCAGCATAGATAGCCTCCAATTTTGCGGTGCTTGTCCTCGAAAGTGTGGGGAAACAAAAAAACCTTCCGAATGACCCTTCATTCCAGTCTTGCTTCATTGCCATGATAAAGCTCAATCCGGACACACGAGAATGCATTGACAACACTAGCCTTCACACGACCAAAGTAATCACTACGGATGTGTACACAAAGAAATCGGGTTCCAAACCACAAGCGGTCATCTTGACGGCAAAGTTTCAATAAACCATAAAAGTGCACTATCAACCGCGGCAAATGAGTGCCATAGTAAACAAACTCTGTCATTAGTCTTATGAAGTCAAAGCATCTCAATTTTTAAAATATGACAAAAGAAAAAGATGACAAGCTTGACGCTCATGAGTAGAAGTTCCATCCATTGTAAACTCTCGACAATGTACAAAATACGACACAAAGAGTTTACAAAAAATGTTGGTCGTAATGCTCGGTCACACACAACGCATGCTCATAAAGATCAACAATACTCCTATCATGCATATCCCTGATGTGCACAATGTAAAGGTAGAGACCGCCACAAGGCAAAAATGTTACTTTTATGTCCTTAGAAGCGCCGACCTCTAGTTTCGCCGCTTGTCGTTCATCCACATATTCGAATCGCATTTGGCATGCTCTGTCCGAAATTCTATTTTCTCCGTAACTTTAGGAGATATACAGCACATCATCCTACTGGATATAGAACATTATTAGCTTTCGAACCCGAGTGTGGAATAATAGAACTGCCGAGTAGGGCTCAAATAAAAAATAAAACTTTCGAATGACCCTTCCATTCCAGTCTTGCTTCATGCCCATCATAATAAAGCTCAATCCAGACGGGCGTAATGCATTGACAACACTAGCGCTCACACAACCAAAGTAATCACTACCGATGCGCACACAAAGAAATTAGTTCCAAAACCACGCGAGCAAATCATCTTGACATCAAACTTCCAATAACCATAAAAGTGCACTATCAACCGTGCGAGAGTGCCACAAAGAAACAAACAAGTTCTCATTCATTAGTCTTATGGAGTCAAGATCTCAATTTTTAAAATATGAAAAAAAAAGATGACAAGCTAGACGTTCACACAATCAAATTTGACACATGAGTAGAAGTTCCATCCATTGTAAACTCTCCACAATGTACAATATATGACACGAGTTTACAAGCAACATAGGTCGTAATATGCTTGGTCACACACAATGGATGCTCATAAAGATCAACAATACTCATATCATGTGATGCATATCCTAATGTGCACACCGTCAAGGTAGAGACTACTACTATTCACTTGGAGCGCACCACACCTTGGACCTAGAACGCAAGATTTATTATCTTCAAATTACTCCAAAGAAGATAGATGAGTAGGAGGGCGCGGCTAAGGCCCAACATGAAGCCGACATTGCACATCAAAAGCAGGGCAATTGCGGCAAGCCAAGGCACAACATGAGGACGGTTGTGCAACTCAAGCAAAGAGCCCCGCTAAATGATGAGCCCCAAAAGGCAAAACAGGCCGAGGCCAACCGAGGAGCTGCAGATGGCAAAGACAGAGGTGGTTGCAAATATCAAAAAGGAGCACGCCGCTGTGGTTGCCAATCTCGAAAAAGAGCACACCAACCAGGATGTGCTTTTCACGCCTCCCATCCTTTTATAATCTCTCGCGTGGGTCTTTGGGTTTGTACCTAGGATCAATCGGAAAAAGGTATTTAAGACAACAAGATTATTGAGCAATGTTGTACAAGCTAGATAGCATGAGTCACACAGATATGCAAGACAAAACAAAACCTTTTTAGAGCCATTCAAAAAAACCTTCAAAAAAAGGAAGGATAATGCACTTTACAATCTAGATTTTGGTGCTCACCCAAGAAGATGTGCTTCTCTTGCGACATTTTTTTCAGCCTCCGCCCAGAACACCCAGAGATCAGAGTGGCCGAAACTTCACAGACGATGGCCGCGAGCCCCTCTCGTCGATGTTTCTCACCGATGTTAATAGGGACAATGAGTACCAACTACAACAACTACTACTATTCACTTGGACCGCACAACGCAAGATATATTATCTTCAAATTACTCCAACAGCATGGATGAGTAGGAGGGCGCGGCCAAGGCCGCACATGAAGCTGACATTGCACACACCATGTCGGCAGTGTTTGAATCGAGTTTGCAAACACCAAGGACAAGTGCAGGATGACTTGTATATTAATGAAATGGCTAGCACTTACACTAGGTGGATACATCATGGGGAACCATTGGAGGTTATACTATATGAAAATGAGGGCATTGCTGATGAACCAGACTAGTATCAATGATGATCTTGGCATGAATGTGGATAAAGAAGATGGCCAGGATGATGGAATTTATGATATGGTGCACGAGGGAATTGTATACAACTGAAGATGAAGGTAAAAGAAAAAGGTCTATGTTTGCAATTATATTGGAAGAGATGAAGCAAAGAACTCAAAGACGATAAGGGTGGCATCTCCACTAACGAGGATGAGTTTTTCATCCAGCTTTTCGCCCCAGTTTTTCTCCCTGAAAAAACAAGAGAGCTGCTAAACCATTACTTCCTAGCAGCTTCATTTTACAATTAACAGTAAAATGACAGCATATCCAAGAGTTCGCTAAACTAGTTTGCCATCCTTGGATTTTTGCAAACTAAAAAAACTTGGCTCCAACGAGAAGAGGTAGTTCTTGGACGACCCATCCGTCGTGCATGGGAACGTAAACCAACGAGAAGAGGTAAAGGAAGGGTGGAAATATAATTTAGTTTCACTCTCAGGGCTCCGGATGCAACTTTGCTAGAGTGGGAAGTTTGTAGATCTGGGATTGGTTTAGTTAGTGGAAAATGAAATGCACTTTGGGATTAGATTCAAGCATTTACCCAAGATGATGTGCCTTCAAAGAACGCTAGATCTTTCTCGTGCTTCTTGGCTCCCCCTATCCTTTTATAATCTCCCGTGTGGGTCTTTGGGTTTGTACCTAGGATCAATCATTAAAAAAGGTATTTAAGACGACAAAATTATTGAGCAATGTTGTACAAGCTAGATAGCATGAGTCACAATGGATATGCAAGAGAAAACAAAACCTTGTCTTAAAAATGTGCATATTAAATGAATGTTGCTAAACAACAGTTTGTTTATGTTCCTCCGTTCCTGAACTACATTTTTTTGTGATATCTGTGCCTCCGAGATATATGAACCCTATTTATTGTTAGCTTTTTGAGTGCTAGCCGTTGACTTCTCTGTTTTTTTTTTTTTTGACATAGGTGTGTCGACGATTGGGCGACTTTTGTTGCATAGAAGGGAAGGGATAGGTATGAGCTCACAGAGGCCCCGGGCACCACGTAGCGCACAAGGGCTCGTCTTCGGCAGAGAAGGTTTTAGAGAAGGCAGCCCGCCCTTCCGAGGGCACCGGTGTAAGGGAAAGAGATATGCTCACAGACGCCCCGGCACCTCGTAACGGGCGGGGCATGTGCGTGGGGTGTCTAGTTCATCTCGTTGGAAGGCTTGGCTAGAGTGCGCCGACATGTACAGAAAGAGGAAGCTCAGGGAGGTAATCGAAGGTCGAAGCACTTTAAGCAGAGCTTGCAGCTGCAATAGATGAGCTCAGGGCTGAGTTGGAGGCGATAAAATCGCAAGGACATTGTTCAACGCCCGTCAACACCGTAGCCTTGTAGGTGGTCCGGATAGCGATACGCCTTAGCCATGGATGCGCATTGCACCCGGATGCTACGCTTGAGATGGAATCACGAGGACATAGTTCACCGGCTGCCAACACCCCTAGCCCTGTAGGTGGTGAGAATGCAGAGAGTGGCTCGCCCCATTTTACCAGCGTGGCTTCGAATGCCCTTCAGTTCGCATAGGACAACCCTAAGTACTAGCATGGATCTCCAATACTATCACTCGAAGAGCTTCGTAAGGCAGGGCCTTCTTGTGCTGCTCTTCAAGAGTGGTACATGCAAGCCGCTGCAAACAGGCAATCGGTGGCGTTTACTGCATCGCCCGGGAAAGAGGCCTTTTGGAGTGACATAGATGAAGAGGCTATGATCAATGTGGGTTTCGACGACTTGTTTGACCTCATGGCACTAGATGTATTGGATGTGGCCATCCTTCGCTGCATGACACTGTGAGTACAAATTCTTTTATTCTAGACTCATTCAGGATGCCGCTTCATCTATTTGCTTGCTAAATTCGGGAAGGCTTATTTGGTTGACTCTCGCTCCGCTTAAAGTCAAACATCGGGTTCGTGAAAAGTGCAATAGACCAGTGAGTGTTTCCTAACGTACCACTGTGTTTCATATGTTTGCAGTGCCCATTGCAAACTGATGAAAAGACATGTGGGTTCTTCACGGCCCACCACATGATGGCTGCAATGAAATAAGTTCATTTGGATTGTCCTAAGGTAACTCCAAGTGCAGCTCCATCTTGTGCCTACCTTTGTTTGTCAATAAAGACCATGTGTACAACAAACACTTATGCCTACCTTTCTTTGTATTAGGAATTTAACTTGTCCGAAAATTCGATCAATTTGGAGGATATTAGAGAGAAGATCGCCAAGTTTCTTATGGAACAGATCATCAGCCCCGAAGGCAAGTATTTTGTTTAGTAAACCATGAGTTTCTTTCGTTTCCCTTTGCCGCATGACGACCCATTTGGATACATGCATGTGAACCGTGGTTATCGTTAACCTTGCCGCATATGACGATCAAGCATCAACGCATCATCCCGTGTCGCCTCGAATATATAGCAAAATGGATGAATAAAAAAGTCAAAGAGACTTACAATTTGGAACGGAGAGAGTGCAATTTTTGTAATCTGTGCCTCTCGTGGATTGTGTAGTCCTCGTGAGACTTCCTATTACAGAATTCAACCGTATAATATTAAGGCCTTCCTAATTTCCGTGTGACTGAAATTTTTAAATCTGTTTAGGTGACGGTTACTTCAGTGATTTCCATCCAACAAACGCAGGCATCAACGTGTCATCTAGTGTCGCCAGAATTTTTCAGTCGCCAAGAAGTGAGGAAAGGTGATAATTCGGCCGCTTATTTTCTTCATAGATGAATACACAAGCTCAAGAACACTGACTGCTCTGTCGAGTACTACTACTATCTTGTCTTACAAAAATTTTCCTACTAAATGAACTATTGCTAAACTACGGTTTGTTTATATTCCTCTATTCTCGAACTACTTCCTCCGTTTCAATTTTAAGTCGCTTTGACTATTTTGGTACATCCATTTAGCTATGTATCTAGATAAAATAATATGTCCGGATACATAGCAAAATGGATGAGCCAAAAAAGTCAAAGTGACTTACAATTTGGAACGGTGGGAGTGCAATTTTTGTGATCTTTGCCTCTGTAGATTGTGTAGTCCTCATAGACTTCCTATTATAGAATTGAACTGTATAAATATCAGGGCCTTGCTAATTTCCAGGTGACTGAAATTTTCAAATGTGTTCAGGCGATGAAACTTTTTTTTAGATAATGGATGAGAACATCCGGCCTCTACATCTAAGGATGTACACAGCCAATTATTACAAGTAGTGGATAAAAATGTAGAGCAAAACAAGTCTCTAAAACAGATAAAGAGAACTAAAGCAAATGATAAATGTGCTTCCACCCTCTATTGGGAAACTCCAAAGTAATCGCTTTTAGTTTTCTGCGAATTAGCGAGTGTGTGTTCTTGTCTTGTTCATCACACGCAATCGGGCCTCAGCATCGCAGCCAATAGGCTCCTCTAAAAATAACCTCATGCGACAACAAGAAAACTTTCATTTTGTTAAAGATAATATCGTTTCGACAGCGCCAAATGGCCCAGCATATAGCTGCGACGCCAACCCAAATCAAGTTTCTAATCCTTTTATTCTGATTAGTAAGCCATGTACCAAACATATGGCTTAGCCTTAACCTGAGTTTTGTTCCCATCTTTGATAATGAAGGAACCTTTGGCCATCACCTCATCTTTAATCCGCATGAGACCCCCTCCAAAAAATGTGAGTCATGGGGTTTAGTCTTAACCTCGAAAGTGAGTGATTTAGATCTTAGATATTTGTTTGTCAAGCAAAGTTTACCACATGCCATCAGTGTTTAGTAAATTTACCACCCATTTTGCTAATAAGCATTTATTTTTGTAGATTTAGATCTAAGATACCTGTTTTTTTGGTCCTTAGGTGGACACAAGATGTCCCATTTCGCGAGTCTATATTTATGTTTCTCCGAGGATCCTTGCCAAAAGAGTATTGATCTAAAATGGTCAAGATTTTTGAGGACTCCTTTGGGGATTTCAAAGAAGGACATCATAAACATGGGTAGGCCGCCAAGTACCGAATTAAGCGGGACCGGCCCCGCCTCCATAGGATAAGTACTTGGCTTTCCAACAAGAGAGTCTTTTCTCAAAGCGTTCTTCAACCTTTCTCCATTCGAATTGAGTTGTTTGTGGTGGATTGGAATCCCTAAGTATCTAAAAGGGTATTCGCCAATATTACAACCAAAGAGATCAAGTATAATATCGCTTTATGAAGCGACTTTTTAATGATTTCCATCCAACAAGCAGGCATCAACGCATCATCCAATGTTGCTTGAATTTTTCATCGCCAAGAAGTGAGGAAAGGCAATAATTCTCGCCGCTTATTTTCTTCATAGATGAATACACAAGCTCAAGAACATTGACTGCTCTGTCGAGTACTACTACTATCTTGTCTTACAAAAAAATTCCTACTAAACGAACTATTGCTAAACTATAGTTTGTTTATATTCCTCTATTCCTAAACTACTTCCTCCGTTTTAATTTGTAAGTCGCTTTGACTTCAAAATATCTATTCTTGGAGAAGGTCCTATTCCGAAAGGTCTTCCAAAAGTCAAAATGTTTGTAAAGATCGGACAACCCAAAGGCACAATATCAATGGGGACTCGGAAGCAATCGACAAAGAAAGCAAGTGGAATAGGATCTTGATCAACATTTTCACCATCCTTTGGACAATCATTAAGAGATTGAGACTCGAATAGATGTATCCCTAAAAAAAAAAAAATACTAAATTAGAGCGATGGAAAAAAAAAAAAAAGAAAAACACCAACAAAACAAATTATGTTAGAGATTAACAAGCTTATAGTTGGAGGAGGTAATCCTTGGTTCACATTCCTTTGACTCTAAAATGGTTCACCAATTACTGATTGTACCACCTTGAGGAAATGGCGCCTTGCTCATCCTAGGAAACAAATATGAATTCGCAAAATAAGGCTGACGCCTCAAGTTAAACATGGACTGAAATTGAACCTGGAAAAGACACAAACATTTACCACCTTGCTACAAAACATTACAATATGAAACAGATCAATAATTTAGCTGACATAACATGCATTGGCAGGGCCATCACCAGCATGGAATTGACCAAAGATTGATTGCATGTGAACTAGATCCATCCTTCACCTACATAAAACCAAGATAGACTATAACCGACCATACAAATGTAATGGTCATGATTAATATAAAGGTATGACACGTAACATTTACCACGAGCTACCGTTACCGCTAAAACAACGGGACGCCCGCAAATGTGATCTTCAATAACATTGCCTAAATTATCTTCAAAATCAAACATTCGAAAAGACGACATACTAGGACTATTGAAGTAAGGAATATTGTTCTTTCCAAAGAGTAAAGACAAATGATTGTTTGCCTATCGAGCATAAACAAAATTGCACAAATATTTAATTGCAATTCGGATAAAAAAGAAAGCGCAATCAAGCAAATACATCCTTACCTCCAAAGATGAAGAGCAGCAGTAGTATTAAGAACACCAAAGATCAACGGGACATCTACCAGCAAACGAATCAACGGGGGCACCACTAATCCTTTGGCCTTCAAAGAATAGTACCACCGAACCCAACAAACGGGACCAGATTCAATATTTACTTCACCTTGCGAGTTCGTTGGACTTGAACAGGATCGGATCGAGAAGCGGCGGCACAAGTAGGCCCAAAGAAGAATGTAACCGGGAGCACTACGCATCGAACTTCCCGAACAACAAAGAACCAATGCAAAAAAAGCCCGGCCAAGATGATATTACATAGAAATTTACTTCATAACTCAATAAAATGGAAAACAAGTATGCAAATAAATTCAAATACTCACATCATCTCTTAAGATCGCCCGCTCTCGAATGACTTTCTTATTTCGCTTTGGCCAGCCCTCAACAACCAAATGAATTATCAAAAGAAGCACTAGGTGCAAAAAGGAATCGAGAGACAGACGACTAACTTTACTTGTTGCGACCGACTCCTCCTAGCAACGCTATTCATAGGAAGAAAACCGTAACTTTTTCCTCTTCCTACTCCTCGCACTATCTTGTCGATCGCACTTCATGAACACTTTGAATAGAAGGAGAAGATACATCTACTATCGGTGGGTCCATATTTCCTCCCTCATTTTCCGTCCTCAGATTTCCTCCACCGATCCATCCAGAAAAACAAAGTTAAACACAACTCAAAAAGAAATAGAGTGGCGAAGAAATGAACAAAGATAAGAGTCCATTTACCTCCAACAGAATTGTTGCTGCCGCCAACATTTTTAGTTGCATCAGCAACACCTATATTTCCAACAGACTCTAAAATCTCAGTTGAAGAAAATTCAGCTTCTTGAGACATAGAAGGAAAACCATTTCCACCACCGCATTACTTGCAGCAACAAAACCTCTAGAAACAAGCACATCCTCTTCGCCAGCTCTATTACTTTCACCAACATTCACTCCACCACCGAAGACATCCTCACCAACTGTACCATGAACTGCAGAAGGCACTAGATCAACAATTTGTAGTGGGGCAACATCACCATCAGCATTTTCTTCCCGTACGAAGCATCTCTATTGGCAGAACTCGAGGACCAACCGCTCCATCAATAGGTGCGGCGAAGAAAGCAACATCATCCGAAACACCTCCATGCTCACGATGCATATATGTGAACATTTTGCCAACTAGCCACCAGGGACGTTTGTAACCATATCTTATATGGTGCTTGTCAAAAATACCACACATCTCTACTCTATCCTATAATACAAATATGTTAGCATCAAATCAAGTAATGGCAAATTGATCAAAAAGGTTATCAAACAAGACTAAATATACAACCCACATACATCGAGGATGAATGAAAGTACAACGCCCGGTCCAAAGTATCTTTAAAAGCAAAGCACAAGCATCCTCGGTAAAAGGTATTCATCATAGCTTGTGTCCTCATATTTTTTCAGCTACATCGAGAAGGTGTTAAATGTCGATCCATCGATCGGTTGAGCCTAGCAAACACAGAGAACACAACAACAATACAAGATATCAAACTCATCTGGGCGCTTTCCATAGATATTACCGTAAACACAATCATAAGAAGCAAACCTCCCAATCATATCACCCTTCCGGATGTGCGTCCTTGGAAGAGTATCATGGAACATCGCAGATCTTGTCAAGAGAATAACCAAAATCCACAAAATCAAGATAATAACCCTAAACACCATGGAACGCAAGAGAAAATAAACATCGGTTCATAAAAATCCAATGCACCATACTGATTACGAAAAAATTAATCAACTTACAACTAGAAAGTAAATGCACCCTCCAATAGTCTCTCGATTCTTCTTCCCCGTAGTTTGAGAATGATTTGAACAACCACTCAAAGATAAACTTGGACCGCCTCTCAATCTTTAGCGGTGGAAACATCAATCAATGGACCAAGATACTTTGTGGGCTAGGAACAAAAGAAGTCCAGAGTCCATAATAGTAGCACATCTCTTTGAATAAACATCCTAATTGTCCCAAATCCATACTCCACCCACACCAAAGCATACTATTTCTATTAAAACTTCATCACTCAACTCAACCCAACCTGCTGGTCCACCTCTCAGAACCAAACCAACACTATTTCTAGGAAGCAACTGAGCCACAGATTGGTTAGGTGAAGCAAGGCTATCACACATCGCATGGTGATGATTTGCGAGACTAATCAATCAGTTTCAGCTTCACCTTCAGTGAGTAGCGAAAACTACAACACATATTAGAACCCTACACTTCAGATACAATCACAATTCCATCCTCACAAGAACTACACATCCAGAATAGAACCCGACACCTACACCACAACAACTACACCATAGATCCACAAACAAACAAACCCTAGACCTACGATTTAAGAACAGAAAACCCTAGACCTACTCAGATTACAACACTAAACCTAATCAGATTCGACTCCGTCACCGAGAAGAAGAGAGAAAAGAGAGGGGGAACTGAACATCTTACAAATCGCAGGCTTGACACCGCCGTGGTGTAACACCCTAGGTGTTAAGCATCTTGAAAGCATGATCATTTGCATAGCATAATCATCATTTCATGCATCATCATGTCACTAGTGACATTCACTTTGATTTGACTCCATTTTATGCTTGATTGATCTAGCTACTATAGGATCTTTGCTATAATGATGTTTTGGACCTAGATTGTGCC
Source organism: Hyparrhenia diplandra (assembly GCA_015847255.1). Lineage (NCBI taxonomy): Eukaryota > Viridiplantae > Streptophyta > Magnoliopsida > Poales > Poaceae > Hyparrhenia > Hyparrhenia diplandra. The sequence goes on from JADLZK010008288.1 coordinate 119,140, forward strand.
TAGATATATTTTTGACATAATTTAGGACCATGTTTGAGCTTGAGTTTCAATTTAGAAATTTTTTATAAATTAGCCCTAGAGTGTCAAACCTCTTTGACCCATATTGAAACTCATTTCAAAAGTGCATGATAGAGTGGTTTATAGCAAAAAGTTTCTATAGATGAAATGTAGTACTTTTTTATGTAGTTCAAATGATCTTTTATGAGTTTCTTGTGAAAAGGTTTGGAAATGATTCAAATAGTGCCCAACAGTTTGGGTCAAATTTGAGTTGAATTCAAACTCTGTTTTGAATGGTTTGAGTTGACCTTGCTGTTTTTAATTTTTATCTCCAAATCTAGGCCGAATTAGAAAAAGTTCATATTGAGTGTTTTGTAGATTATGAAATTCTCTACAAAATCGGTGTTTTGACTTTTTCCAAATTCCACACGAATCTCGATGCACAGGCCAAAAACCAGGGCTGACTCAAAAAATGTGGGGGGGGACCTATCGGCTCGCCGGCCGACGACGCCCGGGCGACGTGGCCGTAGCGCAGACGCCGATGTACGGCCTGGATGGGGCGGTACCGGTCGCGCCGCATATAAAGGGCGGCAACGGGTTGCCCTAACCCTAGCCCCATTCCGCCCGGCGCCGCCACACGCCATTGCCGCCGTCCGCGAGCTCCGCCGCCGCGTTTCATCGCCGCCCGTCGCACCAAAACCCTCCAAACCCCGCCCCTAGCTCCGCTTACTTCATCCTCTACTCATAACCATCGCCGAATCGAGGTAAAGGTCGAGGTACGGACCCCATTTCCGCTTCCCGAACGCCGCTGAGCCCGCCATGGCCGCCGACGGGGCAAGCCCTCGTCACCGAGCTCGTTAATCGCGCTTAGCTCGTTCTTTCTCGCGCCCCAGAGCTGCCTAGGGTTGCTCGAGCTCTCGAGCTAGCTGGATGAGTGGATCCGGCCACCATTTCACCGAGACGCGCCATCGCCGACGTGCTGCCCGCGGAGCGCGCCGCGCCAGCGCGCGGCGTCTTATCGCCGTCGTTGTTCGTTGAGTCCCAAACCTCGCTTGCATGTCTTCGTTGAGCCGTAGAGTCGAGAATGGCCACCGGTTCGCCGTCTTTCGCCGGAGAACGGCTGGTCCGCCGATGTTCGCGCCGCCGCCAGCCGCATCTCCGCCGTCGTCGTTTCGACGGTTTCCGTGCAAGGGCAAAAACATCACCCTCTCGCCGCCAGATGCTTTTAGGCTAGGGCGGGCGCGCGATTTGGTCGCCGTCGGCAAAAATCCGCCCGCCGATCCACCGCCCGCGCCGCCGTGCCTCGTTCTCGTGTCGCCGACACGCGGGCCCCCGCCCCAATTTTCCTTTCTTTTTTTTTTTTCGTTTTCCGTAATTGAATGCAAAGCTTAGAAAATTCATAACTTGGTCATTTTGAGGTGTTTTTGAGTGAAACAAATTTTGGCATGCTTGTTAGATGATAGGCTACAGTATAAAATTATGAAACCTTATTTTCTGAGAACTTTTATATAGAGTTTTATTTATGGCCATAAATGCATGGAAATTGGGGAAAATCATATCTTTTAATTGGTGCAAGATAAAAATATGCTTTCTGTACAAAATGTGCTTGTTTTTGTGAGTAGAATCCAGGAAAAATATCATGCATGGTATGTTCCGTAGAAGAAATGTGATTTTCTATTTATGTGCTTTGTGCAAGGTGATCTTTAGAAATTCATAGAAAAATAAATATTAGGGTTTTGGATGTGAGCCTTGGTGTGTTTGTTTTTGGTAGGTTTTAGAAGCTATTCATACTCAGAAATCTGTTGTCCGACACTTTTCGTAGTACAAAGTATTTTCATGCCTAGTTTTATCACTGGCTTGTCATTTTTGTGTAGGGCTGTATGTGCACGATCTTGACATGAAATTTTTATGGTAGCTATTGTATATCAAGTAAGATGCCCTGGTAATTTTTGTAGATTTTCCTGAAGTAGTTATGTATTTATCATATTTGTGGTGCATGGAAATTAGACTAGAAATACATGTTTATATGAAGGAAGTGTGTGTTAGCGTTTTTATTATGTGTTCCTAGCATGAATAGGATCTGTTGGTAAGCTTAGTTGGGTAAGCTTGGTAGTTTTGTCAATTTGCTATTCCTAGCATTTATATGCTTTATAGTGTGCTTGTGTAGTGTTTAATAGGGCATATCATTTTATGTGCTTTAGATGATCTTTTTTGAAATGTCCAGTAGGCTTATTTGGTGGACAATTACTTGGTTTACCTGCTGGTCAAGTTTGATAAGGTTTGCATGAGTAGTTTGCAAGTTATGGAGGGTGCATGTGATGATTGAGTTGAAAACAGAGCCTCTGTTTTCTCTAATTTCGAGGCTAATAATGTTAGATTCAGGTCTGGATGATACGGAGTGTTTTGTAGGAAATTTTGTTAGCTTTACATAGAGTATTTGTTCGCTGAATTTGGAGTTGTAGAAACTCTCGTAGGACTGTTTTAGTGACAACATGTCAAGCTGCCATTTCCTATTAGTGAGTTAGTGTTTGCTTGATGTAGGTTGTTAGGGTTTCTTGGGTAGAATAAATTGTGTTTCTACGGAAGAGATATCCACTTACTAATAGCTTGCATCATGAAGCATCCATCCATCATACACATATTACTTTATGCAAGTTGATATTCATGTGATTGTAATCATCTCTTTTCTCCATCATATGCATCATCTCGGGATCGGGGAAGTGTTGGAGGAGCTGATCGAGGAGCCGGGGGGAGCTTCTTCATCCGGGAGTGCAGCCGGGAGAAGCCATAGGAGGAGGAGAGTCGATGTAAGACCTGCCCGAGTGCCCGTGAGAGCACGTTCCAAAGAACGTTCTGCGAGGCAAGCCCCGGAGCATTCTGACTTTCCTACTTTCTCCAATTAATTTGACTTGCGTCCCTTATATGTTTCATGCATTAAGTCTAGGAAAATGGTTGAAACCGTTGATGCATTATGATCCTTGTTGAAAGTTGCCCTATCCTATATAGAGGTCTAGGTTAATGCTCGGTATCATGATTGCAAAGAAGCGGTGATTCCGGTCACTTGAGGAAATGTTGTGAACAATCACATGGGTGATTGTCAAGCTGTTGCTGAGAACCTGACTAAATAAAACATGCTTAGATCGGATGGATATTGTGGTCCTTCCATCTGATCAATTAAGGACTTACCCTTTGTCGGGCCGTGGTCGGAAGTTGAAAGTACTGTTCATATAGTAGGCCGCTGGGTCGTGAGCCGCCGGCTCGTGGGAATGTTAAGGGCGGCTTTTGCTCGCTTTATCGCTCCTCCTTTGGCGTGGTTGGTTGGGATTGATCGGGCGCAAGAAGATGCGCACGAGACGCCGTTCTCATTGCCGCGCTCACTTGGTGGCCCGAGAAGGAGGGGTAGCCGGCAGGACCGAGACTTTACGCCTCGTAACATCCCCGGGAGGATCGGGTCCGCCTTTGCAAAGTAGACCGGTTTATGGCGGTGGTATTCGCCACCGGTTTGCAATCGATTCGAATCGCCATCTCCCCGGGACGGTGAGAACCCGGGATGCTTCCGCGACATCGTAGTCTTAATATCACAATATATGTTATTTTATCAGCCGCTGTTGTTAAATTATGATCAAGTTACTTATCTTTTGTTATTTATACCGCCGAGCAATGTTTAATCTTGACTATACAGATCTATGGTTATGTAATTAAATAAGTAACCTTTTAACTTGAAAAGTACAAGTAGTATGCATAGGCGCACTAAACAACTTTATTTGTGAAATTAATGTGAGTCGGCTAAACTCCGGATAAAGCCTAGCATGATCCTTGGAGTCTTTTTATTTTTATTTTTGGATGGGTAAGTCTAGCTTAGTATTTTGTACTCAGGGTTTTATTCCCGTTGTTGCGGTGAGCATGTGTACCATGGTTATTGTAAGACTTGTATGTTTCCTCGTTGATGAAGAGTAAGGCCAGGGCAAGACAATTCTATATCCCTGTCTCGTCTGCATTTGCGTGGATGACTATCTCTTGGCACTACTTTATATTTGTTTTTCGCTAAAAGACATATTTGGTTTTCGAAACTACTACTTCCGTATTTTGAACCCGAGTTTGTAATAAATTATACTTCACACTCGATGTTTAATATATCGAATTTAGTTTGAAATACCTCACGGATTTTACTACCGAGCTCAACGATCTGTTGTGTTGTTGAGGAGTTTGAAATCACTCGAGATTTCGGAATACTGAGGGTTTATATGGACTCAAGTGTAGATCGCGATTGCTTCGGTGATTGCAAATTATACTTGATTTCTTATAAATTGGTCGGCTCGCCACACGTGGTACCCTCACCCCCTCCTCGCCGCCATCCTCGCCGACCCGCGCCTCCACGCATCGCCGGGTGCCGGCGTGGACACCGACATGATGATAGCCGCCCTCGCCCGGCCGCCGTCCCCGTCGCCCCTCGCCCTCGCCGCCCGAATCGCCCGCCTCCCTCCGATCTCCCTCATCACCTCCGTCACCGAGAAGAATAGAGAGAGACGAGAGTGGGAAAATGAACCGCACAAAAATGAGAGAGAAAGAGGCACCGAACGGGCGCGGTTTCCCATTTGAAATAGTGTCGGTCTCCCGATAACGGGTATGAAGTTGAAACCGATAACTAAAAAACACCTCGAACCAACGCGACGCGTCCCCACGCCGCATCCCTCTTACAAATCCCTCTCTTGAACACGCGAACAAAGTTCGACGCATACACGCACATAGGAAAGATGTTAAAAGATTATAAGAAGAAGTTGCTAAATCTTACCGGCTAGGTTGAAGAACTCAAGAGTTGAAGCAAGAACACGCGCCGCCCTTTGTCTCTAGATGTGAACCTCTCGCGGCCGCCCTCTGTCTCTAGTGTTTCATGTGTGTGGAGAGACATAGTGATTTGGGGCTATATATAGGTTATTAGTCGGGTTGTGGATACAACCGGGATTAAACATCCATCTTTAATGCCGGTGGTACCCACAACCCGAGACTAAAAATCTATGATGCACTAGCCGTTGTTTTTTACCATTGGCAAGGAGATTTTGTCCTAGTTGAAACTATCAACCGGGAGTAGTGACCCCCTCTCTTCCTTACCGCTGGACTAGGTGTTGGGCAGGGGATGTTAGTCCCGGTCGGTGGATCCACCCGGGACTAACTCCTTCTCTTGTCCCGGTGCTAAAAATGACCGGGACTAAATGTGGGGGGATAAACCCCTATCCCCTCATGGCACTACATGGGCCACACCATCCAAGGAGGCCCGGCTGTGGGGGGATAAACCCCCACCCCCTCACGGACCGCTTTGGGCTAAGCCCTATGGGCCGGCCCAGGACGACGGATTGAAGCCCTCGGTGATAGAAGACGGCGGTCACCGGGGATCACGGCGTAGACGTGGTCGTCAAGTTAGTTCCCTTGTATAGCTCTGTTGTAATCACTACAAACTTTCCTATTGTAACCGATCAGGATAGATCTTGTCGGGATAAGTCCGACTTGTAACCTTGCTCCCCGGACTATATAAGGAGAGCAGGGATCCCCCCCGAGGGACATCTGATTCTCAATCAATCAATACAATCTAAGTAGGACGTAGGTTTTACGCCATCAAGGCGGCCGAACCTGGGTAAAACCCGTGTGTTTTGTCCTTCGCCGATTCGCTTAACGTCTTGTTAGTTGTCTAGCGCACCTCTACCGCTCAATCTACTAGTTGGGTACCCCTCGCTAGACTATCGTCGATAAACCGACGGCGGTTGCTTGGCGCCGGGTAGGGGGTGTGCCGCGAAGACTCCATGGCTAACAAGATGGTGATCTTCCCTCGAATCCATGGCGGACGACCCGATGCAGGACATCCAGTTCGGACGCCGTGCACGGAACAACGGGCGCCATGCTCGGGCGTCAACAACCCCGTCGCGGCTCAGATCCCATGCGCCGACGCTGCGCCGACAACACCGGCACCGGCTCCAGCCACGGAGGCGGGGCCGCTCGGACTTCCGATCAGGCTCACCCACCCGTTCGTACCGTACACGCGGCGCTTTGTCCACGACGTCGACAATCTGCTCGGGGACTTCGACAAGCTCACGTTTGGTATGGGTGAGTCTTCCCCTTCGGTTGACTCCACTACTTCGCTCTCCCGTCAACAGAAAAACTCGACAACAACGCGGGCTACCCGACGCACCTTTGGGGAGAAAATGATCTGGTCGAGGGCCATACTTCCCTCGCCCGAATCTGGTCGCCACCGCTACTCGAAGGCCGGGTCGTCCACTTCGGGCCATCATCTGGATGATGGCGCGTCCGACGTCCGGGGCTCGATTGGCCGGAAGGCCGCCCCGGGCCCTCACGACTTCATCGATGCCCCGACGTATCGCGGAAGGCGCTTCGCCATCGACGCCAAGCAATCGATCTGCATGGCCAAACTCTCCCCGATCCTCGAGGAGGGGGAGGAGGACATCGAGCTCCACCGACGGCCGCACCGCTCTCTCTCTCCATCCGAGACTACCACCGTCCCTAGGAGGAGTCGGCTGAGATGGAGCTCGGCTATGACCCCCGCTATTCGACCGTGGTACCGCCTCCCTAGGAGATGTATGGCGGAGGGATCTTCACCGCCAACGACGACTCGGTGGCCGCCGAGGGGGAAACCGACGAACAGCGTCGAGCCGGGAGGCTCGCAACGCCGACCGGACACGCCGCCGGCAAAGCGGAGCAAGATCAGCGAACGCGGCAGCCCCCGCCGCCCAGGGGAGACTAGGCTCAACCGGCGACGGCAAGGGGGGTCCCAAGTCGCCGAGGGCTCTCCCCGAACTTGATGGCTCATTCGACAACGCCGACGGCGTCGCTGTTCACAAAACCCCGAGCGTAACATCGCCACGGTCGCGTTTCACCGCCGCGCGGAAAACGCTTACCATGGATGAGATCCGCGAGTACGCCTATGCCACTCATGCCCGCCAATCCCGCTTCGGGCTCATCTCGCACACTCACGCCAATCGCCTCGCCGGGCAAGCCACCGCCGAGGAGCCAGAACAACAGCAGGCGAAGAAGAGGCGCCCCCTCCATGCCTAGAGAAGGGAACCGGGCCACAAAGATCGCGACGCTGCCGCCCCTGTGGCGGTTAGCCGGCGCAGCAGACGGAGCGGTCCAAGGTGGTCAGCGCCAACAAGGGGCCGGGCTCGGTGCCCTCGGGCCGAGGCGCCGGTGGTCCACCCCGCCGCCCTTGGCCGATGGGTACCCGTTGTCCCCCGACCGCAGAGCAGCCTCAACGCTGCCGAGATGTTCGCTACCGCATCACCGCCCACCCAAGAAGCTCATGAGGACGCCGAAATTCAGCGACGCCGCAGAATACAATATAATGTACGGTAACCCGACCGGGAACCTCACGATCACTACCATCCGACCTTACCATCCAGATCTTCGACGGGTTCGGTGGCCTTTGGGCTTTAGGGGTACCAATGCCCTCTCGAAGTACTCCGGCGATCAGGACCCCATGGCTTGGGTCATGCTCTACGAGATCACGATCCGACGGGCCGAGGAGGGGAGGATGTTATGGCTAACTACTTCCCGAGTAGCCTCGACCAGGTCGCCAATCGCTGGCTCCTAGCTCTCCCGGAAGCAAGGCTGCGCACGTGGGGCGACATCAAGGAAATCTTCATCAGCACCTACAAATCGCGGCAAGCAAATAAAGCACGAAGTACGCACCGAGAGGCTGCGGCTTCACCGTAATGAACCTCTTCGAATATATCCGCCGGTTCTCGAGGTCCGCTTTTTGACGATCCCGGACACTACCGACGAGGAGTGCGTCGACGCGTTCACCAAAGGCCTCGTCTCCAATAGCAACTCTGGGCGTCGAAGAACCGCTAAAGAAGCTCCACAGACCAAGGTCACGACCATGTCCAAGCTACCGGACGTGGCGCAGAAATTGCCGAAAGCGTGACGAGGCCGAGCACGCTTTCCGCAAGGATTACGGCTACTCTCGCCTCGTCGGAGAGCCTCCCCGGCATAATGCCCCCTCGCGGGCGACAAAGAGGCACGACGAGCGTCACGATAGCCGCCGCCCAGATGACTCCCGAGACATTAATCGCCGGGACGAGGGACGCAAAGATCTATCGCGAGCGCTGCCGTGACCGGAATCGCCGTGGAGGCGGTGTCAACAACGCCAAGGCCGGGCGGAAGAAAAAGCCCTCTCAACCGGCAAGACCCGATCAAGAAGCTCCTTCATGGCAAATGCCCCCGCACACAGACCTGAATCATACTTCCGCCGAATGCCGACATTTCAACGCCGAGTACGAGAGCGAGAGGAAGAAGCTCAAGCTCAACGATGATGAGCCGAGGAGGCGCTAAGGTTGCGCGGCATCACCGGATGACTACTCAGATGACGATGTCGACCCCAAAACACCGCTATCGCGCGGAGGACGGCGTCATACATATGATCATGGGCGGCCACTACGGTTGCGAGGTGGGGCGCGATCGCAAGATCTCCTCCGCAATGTCCCGACGGTCAAGGACTTCAGCGAAGGGGTTACCGCCCGATTTGGCTCGAGTTCTCCGAAAGGGTCATTACCTTCCACCGCGACGACTAGTGGTGCAATTACCCGTACCCGGCGTTTCCCCACTCGCCCCGGATCCGGTAATTGGGCGCTGGCGCTTCGAGAAAGTCCTCATCGACGGAGGGAGTGCCCTCAACATGCCGTTCGGAGCTCCATGAAAGCCCCACGGACATCACGAAGGGGCGACCTCAGGCCATACGACCACCCTTTCTGGGGAATCCTGCCTGGGGAGTCATCAATTCCCCTCGGGCAGGTTACTCTCCGCGTGCAGTTCGGTAACGCCAAGCACCACTAAAAGGTCCTAATGGCTAGGGGGGGGTGAATAGCCTATTAAAAATTCTTGCAACAACACTAAGCAAACCGATTAGTAAATAAGATGGCGTAGCAATTAAGCAATGCTTCAAGCTAGCTATGCAAGCCTCCTAGCAATTCTAGCAATTCTATGATCTCTAATCACACTCAAGAGCTAGGTTGCTAAGTTACTCCTAGGAGAACAAAAAAAAATACTAACTAATTCTACCACTAGGAGCTAACAAGGTTAAGCAAACTAAGCGAGCTACTCAAGCTACCAAGCTAAGCACCCTAGCAATATATACTACCAAAGTAATGCAAAGAGATGCTTAGGATACAATACCACCGGTGTAGTGTCGAGGTTGAAGCCAATCACCGTGTACAAGAAATCTCCAACGAGCTAGCACACAAGACACGATGATTTTTCACCGAGGTTCACGTGCTTTGCCAAGACGCTAGTCCCCTTTGTGGCGACACACCCACTTGATGGTTGCTAAGCTTAATGGCCGGTGCCAAATCCCCAGGTGGGAGCTCAAGCACACCAATCACAAGAGGGGGTACAACAAGCCACGAGCAATCCACTAGTGCTCCTTTTCGCGAATCTCCCGCGGGGTAAGGAACGACCCTCACAAAACCACCGGTGTGGCCTCAAACAAGCTCCAATCGAGCTCAACACCTCCCTCTTGCTCCAAGCCGCTAGGGAACCGGGCAAATTCCCAAGAAAACAAGAATCACGCTGGCTTCTCCAAGGATGAAGTGCCTCTAGATGCAATCACCAATGCAATGCACTTCTATCACTCTCAATCTCACCAAGAATTGAAGTTATGGATGGAGAGATGAGTGGAGGGGAGTCTCACAAGCTCACAAGCAAGTTAGAGTGTTCAAATGTGCAAGAGGGTGTAACACCCCCGGTGTTATTAACACTAAAACCCCGACATGTCATCATGATTATTGCAAAGCATCCATGTTTAGCCCACCATGTGTTGCATTGAACTAAAATAAGTTTATTTTATGCTTGGTTGCAATGTCGGTCGAAAAGATGCGAGAGAAACCAGATTCGAAATCGGCCCCCCTTGTTTTAAAACCCTAAACTTGAAACCCTAATTTCTCCCTTTTTCTTTATTTTAAAATCTATCAACATTTTGGGTATGGTCGTTAAAGCATTTTTGTAGAGTTTTCAAAACTGAACAAAGTTGGTATTTTGAGTTTTCAAAGTTTAGTTCAAAATTTTGAAGCAATTTTGAAGTTCATTTAAACCCTAATTGCCCCCTTTTCTATATTTCAGAATTTATGCAAAATTTGAGAAAACTTTTTAAAAACTAGTTTGTAGATCTTGTTGAGAGGAACAAAAGTCATGTACAAAGTTTTTCAAGTTGTTATATGATTTTAAAAGTAATTTTGAATCAAATTTCAAAATTTGGAGCCGCTTTTCAAAAAGTCATATTTCTAGGCAGAATTTGAAAATGGTCCAATAGTGAAAGTTGTAGATCTTGAAAAAAATTAAGGGGGTTACTTTTTGAAATTTTCGAGTTCAGTTCAAATTTTGGGAGTAATTTGAAATTTTCGAAGAGTTAGGGTTGATGGTGAACAAGAACCCGACCAACCCACCGTTGCCACCGGGAAGAAGAATCGCGCCGTCCGCGGCGCGCGCGGCGCCGACCACTGGAAGCCTTCGCGACCCCTCCAGCCACCTTCGTCCTTCCTTTGCCTATAAATAGGCCATGGTCGCCGTCGTTTCACTCTTTTCCCAAACCCGCCGCCGGGACCGCCTCCTTCCTTCCGCGCCGCCGCACGCCGCCGTCGCCGTCTTTGCCAAACCATCTTGCTCACCGCCGCATCTTGCTTAGCTTCCTCCGAGCCTGGCCGCGACCCATTTCACCGGGCCGAACCGCCGCCGCTGGCTCGTCTTCCTCGGCGCCGGCCAAAACGCCGCCGCCCTCGACCGCGTCGCCCACTCAAACCGGTGAGCTTTGGCTTGCTTTTCTCTGCGTTTTCCTTCCCTCTCGATGATGTTCGCGGATCGCCCGCTCCCTTTGCCCAGCCGTGACCCCAGACGCCGAACACTCGAGCCCGAGCCGCCGCCCCGCCGCCGCCGCCGCCGACCCATCTCCGGCCCGCTCCGCCCCGACCAAGCCCCCGCCCTAGAACCCCGGTGAGCTCCCCGCCACGTTTATGCAATCGGTTTTTCCATTCCGACCTTCGCCGGCGCCGGAACACGGCCGCGCCGCCAAGACAAGACGTAGCGCACCGCCGCCGGTGAGCACACATCGCGCATGGCACGTGGGCGGTGTCGGGCGGACGCCGCATTCACACCGGGCCGCCCAACATCGTTCCACTGTGGTCGGTCCGTTATCTGTTTCCTTGTGGGTCGTAAAACAAAGCGGGCCACGCGCCACGAATAACAGGCGAATTCAGCCCAAAACCCATTTTTCATTTATCAAATGTTTTATTCAATTTCATTTATTTGAATAGTGTCCGATTTTCCAAATTTCATATAAATTCAAATATTAGCTCAAAAATTCTGAAAATTTTTGTGTAGCCTTCCCATGAGTATGTCTATCCATGAAAAATTTGAAACTTGAATTTTGAATATTTTGGCATGATTTAAAAATACAAATTTTAATTGAAAAATGCATCTTCCTTGTTTTTTAATAATTATTTTATTTATCCAAAAATTATGAAAATTATTTTGGTACTGTTTCATGACATGATCTACCTGCACAAAAAATTTTGAGCTTGTTTTGAGAAAGTTAAAATTTTTATTATTTCATGCCCTATTATTTTTTATGTGTTAAACAATTTGTTTAGCGCTTTATAACTTAGGGTTTTGGGTGAATTTTGGATTGTTTTGTGAACCCTAAACCATGTCGTTATCAAGTGGTCCTTGAGAACTCCTTAGGCAATGGTGATGATATCTCGTAGAGTAGTTCAACAAGTTGGTTTTGTTGGGTTGCAACTTTATCGTGAAGGAAAGTCGTACTCAAAGCGTTTATCGTTTCATGCACTCTCGCACCTCATGTTTATATGCATGGCATCATGTTAAGCATACATTATTCTCTCGTGTAGTGAACGAAGGAGATCGTGAAGTCGTTGATCAGGTCTCAGAAGAAGGTTATCTCGTTGATCCAAGTTCCGAGTATCGTGACCTGTCGACCGAGTCAAGCTATTTCACCGATCAAGGCAAGCCCGGTTCATTTAAACATTTCCTTGTGTTTTTCAAAGCTTTATATCACCTTTGCTTTATGCTTTGCATTAGGTGATAGGAGTTGAGTGATAACCTAATTGATGCATTACCATTCCTTGTTTATTGCAATATCTACCTTGATAACCTGTTTTGCTAAAATGCTAGAACGCTTTAGCTTTGGCTATATTAGTTAGACTTTTGAGTCAAAATGTGACAAGTCCCTTATGATAGCCCGAAGAGGCTTTTGATGAACAAGGATGTTATATGATGGAACCATACTTTGGGATATGGTTTTGAAATTGAGACCGTCGGGTAATTTGTAACCGAGAATGGAGTCTCAAAGTGTAGTATTTCCGCTTGTCGATTAAGGATTTGGAAATGTGTAAGTCATGTGTACCGAGACTATGGAACGCAATCGCGCCGAGGTCGTTGGACCAATGGCACGTCTGTCATGGGTGTCATCCCATCACGGTCGACCCTAGTTCTCGACGCATACTCCGGTAAGCCCAATCTTGGGGGTGTCAAATCGAAACGTACAACCGCCAAGACCGGGAGTGGAGAGATGGCGGGAGTACATGTTACCCTCGTGGGTTAAAGTCCCGGATTGGAGGTGTACGGTATTCTCGGTGGCGAGGACGCGGGTTCCGTTTTGAGTATCCAGAAAGGGTTGATATATGCAAGCTTAAGTGCTACATATGTCGTGTGGAAAGAACTCCCCAACCGGGTTAATCGATTTCGAAATCGCCGTGCTTCTTGGATATGGAGACTTGGTTTCCGACTACATCGAGATTAATTATGGAATAGTAAAGAGATGGAATAAGTGAAGGAACTTCTACATGTGTATGCTATAGTGTAAGATCACCTAGAATAGGTGAGAAACTTACTTGAAAAAATAAAATGTTGAAAGTAAGGATTTACCTTTAGTAAGCTTTTTTCGCTAAAAAGAGTCCTTGATTCTTGCTAAAAGCCTTGCCTTGATTCCTATTAGACAAGCATTCGAGTCTCCTCCTATTTTTTCTTTAGTCGGGTAAGTCTTGTTGAGTACTCCCGTACTCGGGGTTTGTTGACCCATGTTGCGGGGATCTGGGAGTCATGTTTGCACCGGACCGTGCTGCATGACGATTCACCAGGAAGAGAGTGATGAGGAGTGAGAAGTGAGACCCGTGGGCAGGGTCTAGTAGTGTCTCTTGTGTAATAAACTTTCAGCTACTCCTACTCTTTATTGTAAAACTCGTTTTCAAGAAATGGTTGTAAAAGTATTGTAATATAAATCTTCCGCTTTTTTTTACTCGATTATGTATGAAAATTGTTGTAATATCGCAATGACCTTGTAACGGATCCACGGTTGGAAAAGTTAATAGTGCTTTTCGGGTTATAGGTGAACATATGTGACTATTTAAGGTTGTTGAACCGATAATTAGTACATGTGGGCCCTGTAATTTGAAGGTTCTACATTACCGGCATCAAAGCCTCCGTTACGGTGTTCTTTGTAGCATTACTTTCTAAAACTTCAAAATGATTTGGGTCAAACTAATTTTATTCTTACTTTGGTCCAAATTGCTTATTCTCTTATCTTAATCTATTGAAAAACTTTCTTATCTAAATCCAAAAGGAGATAAGTGGAGTAGCATTATATATTGCCCTACTTGTAAAATCTTTTAATACAAAAAGTTTTACTTGATCGATTACGTAGGTTCGATTCATGCATCATGTTTAAATCAATTGTTAATATTACCTTCCCTTTAATGTGGTTTGGGTTAAGTAATATCAATCCCGTTCTTGCTAAACCTTTAGATCCTCCTACCGAGCCCGGGGTAGATGTAGAATGGAACCCCTGTTTTAAGAATAAGTGATATGTGTTGTTTTTGTTTGTTTTTTTTTGAAGTTCAATAAATCGGTTGGGTGTTAAATAGTTTTGTTTTAATAAATGAGATGTCGCACAACAACGGCGGCCCTCTCGAGAATAGGGGTGACCTTCCAAACCCTCCACCAGTCCCCAACAAACCCGACCGATGCCATTGCGGCTCGTTCAAGCTACTATCGAGAACTCTCGTGCGATACGAAGTAGCTCGAGTCGAGAACAATCGCCGTGACCACAAGGGTCGAGATGATGAAGAAGATGAAACTTCTTATCCAAAGTTCACCGCACAAAACCTCCAATCTTTAGTAGAGCTGATGAGCCATTAGAGGCAAATGATTGGCTTCGTGCTATGGAGGAAAAGTTTGAGTTGATGACTTGTACGGATCATCAGAAGCCCCTCTTTGCTGCACAAATGACTTCGAATATCGCCGGAGCTTGGTGGAATAATTTCAAAGCTGAGCAGCCTGCTGGACACCAAATCACCTGGGATGAATTCAAGCATGCCTTTCGTGCTCATTTCATTCCAGCAGGGGTTATGGCCAAGAAGCTAGATGAGTTCTTAGCTTTAAAGCAAGGAGAAGACTCGGTACTTCAGTATGTGGGCAAGTTTAATCACCTGTCACAAGATGCCACGTAACTTGTGAATTCAGATGGAAAGAAGAAGGAGTGGTTCATCCTAGGCCTCCATCCAAAGCTTCATGCCATGATGAATATCCATGATACGGATTCTTATCATGATGTGGTAAACATGGCAATATCTTGTGAGGAAAAGAATCGTGTTCTTATGGAATACGAGCATAAGGAAGAAAAGAAAAAGAAAAACTTATCCTCTGGATATTCTGGTGGCAAATCAAAACGTCAGAGAGTGATTTACCATCCCGTGAATCATTTTCGCCCCTCCTTATCGTCCACCACAGTTCTAGCCCGCATAAATTGTCATTTGTTCGACCCGCCGCAACTTTTTCCTTATCCACGTCACCGAATGCCCCCGACATTCGCAACCCTACTCCACAAAGCCATACACCCATTTGTTATAACCGTGGAAAACACGGTCATTATTCTCGAGAATGCCCCAATCCTCGAAGGTACAACCTAGGTTATCGATAGCTTCGGAAGTCACCGCCCACAAAGAGAACAAAAATAATAATCGAATGCTCGAAGGGAAAGGGCGAAAAAAAGAGAAGGAAAAGTATACTACACCAATGTGGAGGACATTCTGCTTGGGGAACCAATTATGATGGGTATGTTCCCCGCCGCAAGACACCCCCGCTTGATAATATTATTTGATTCCTACAAGATCGCATACATTTGTCGTAATAAAACATTTGTGGAGAAAAATGCGATAGCCATTGGGGAAATGAAGGATGAGTTCATTATACACTCACCCGGGACGTATGAGTACTAAAGAGGTGGTATATCGATCCCCATAACATTAGGTGGATATGATTTCCCCACCAATATGATAGTTCTAAAGGATCAAGATATAGACGTGATCCTTGGTATGAACCGGGCTGTACCAATACGGTACTATTATAGATACCATCAATAGAACTGCCAAAGTAAAGTTACCCGAGAAAAATTCGAACTCCTTATTCAACTTCCAATTGTTAAAAGGGCAGTTGAAAAAGTGTGTGCAACCTGTGTTAAGGAGATTAAAGACATCCCAGTAGTATGTGAGTTTCCGGATGTATTTCCAGATGATTTGCCTGGACTACCACCGGAAAGAGATGTTCAATTCAGTATAGAATTGAAACCAGGAACTGCTCCCATCTCCCGAAGAGCTTATAGAATGGCACCAAAGGAATTAGCTGAAATGAAAACTCAGTTACAAGAGTTATTAGGAAAAGGGTTTATTCGACCAAGTTCATCACCTTGGGGATGTCCAGCTATTTTTGTGAAGAAGAAGGATCGGACTTTGAGAATGTGTATAGATTATCGTCCCTTAATGAAGTGACGATCAAAAACAAGTACCCTCCGCCCCGGATTGATTTACTCTTTGATCGGTTAGTCGGAGCCAAAGTCTTTTCTAAGATTGATCTCGAGATGGGGGTATCATCAAATCAGGATTAAACCCGAAGATATTCCAAAGACCGCATTTACCACCGGATACGGTCTTTATGAATATTTGGTTATGTCCTTTGGTTTAACCAACGCCCAGCTCATTTCATGTACTTGATGAATACAGTGTTTATGTCGAGAATTGGACAAGTTCGTGGTGGTGTTTATTGATGATATTCTTATCTATTCCAAGAATGAAGAAGAGCATGCGAGCATCTCGAATAGTTTTGAAACGATTGAGAGACCATCATCTCTATGCTAAATTTAGCAAATGTGCCTTTTGGTTGAAAGAAGTGCAATTCCCGGGTCATGTGCTATCATCGGAAGGAGTTGCCGTTGACCCAAGCAAAGTGAAAGATATCCTTAATCGAAACCACCAACGATCGCTCATGAGGTTCATAGTTTTCTTGGAATGGCGGGATATTATCGTCGATTCATTCCACGATTTTTCAAGAGTGGCAAAGCCTATCACAGAGTTGTTAAAGAATTAGACCAAGTTTGTATGGTCACGAGTGTGAGCATGCTTTTTGAGACCTTGAAGAAAGCCCTAACCACGCCCTTGATCTTAGCCCAACCGGATATTGAGAAACCATTTGACGCCTATTGTGACGCATCCGGTATTGGTATTGGTTGTGTGTTAATGCAAGAAGGCAAAGTTATTGCCTATGCATCACGCCAACTAAAAACGTCATGAAGAGCATTGTCCAACCCATGATTTGGAATTAGCCGCAGATGGTGCATGCTCTAAAAATCTGGCGTCATTATCTATTGGGTAATATTTGTCATGTATATACGGACCATAAGAGTCTCGAAATATATTTTTACCCGTCAGATTTGAATATGCGCCGAGAAGATGGCTAGAGTTAATTAAGGACTACGACATAGAAGTGCATTACCATCCCGGAAAGGCAAATGTTGTTGCCGATGCACTCGATCGGAATCCGAATGTAATTGTCTTATAGCCAATCTAAGGGATAAAACCCTATGTCGTGAACCGGAGAAATTGAATATCGGAATTGTTGAACATGGCATGGTAACCAATGCCACAGCAGTAATCAACTATCAAGAATCGATTATTGATGCCTCGAAGATCGAGTAAGGGCATAGCACATATCAAAAGAAAAGTTAGAAGTGGAAAACCCACTTGCTTCAGAATTGATGAGTCGATGTGCTATGGTTTAAAGATCGATTAGTGGTACCAAAGAATTCGAAGTTACGTCAACAAATCCTCGGATGAGGCTCATTTAACCGGATATTCTATTCATCCCTAAGTACCAAGATGTATCGAGGATTTGAAACAAAGATTTTGGTGGACAAAAATGAAGATTGAGATTGCCCGGTATGTAGCTAAGTGTGACACTTGTCACGAGTAAAAGCCGTGGCACATGAAAGTGCGGGACAATTGCATCCTTTGCCTATTCCCTCTTGGAAATGGGAAGAAATCAGTATGGACTTTATTGTCGGTTTACCCCGAACATCGAAAGGGTTCAACTCTATCCGGGTTATAGTTGATCGACTTACTAAGATAGCCCATTTTCTACCATGTAAATGACCAAAGATAAAGCAATAGATTATGCCAAGCTATATGTCCATCGATTTTCGGTTTACATGGGGCACCAAGACATATTGTAAATGCATGAGGTTCTTTGTTTATGTCCAAGTTTTGGAAACAGATGCAAAAGTCCCTTGGAACCAAACTAAATCATAGTTCGGGGTTATCATCCCCGCACCGTAGGGACGGATGGAAAGGGTTAATCGGATTCTAGAAGACATGTTGAGAGCATATATTCTCAATTATTCTCGAAAAATGGGATGAATGTTTACCATTAGCGAGAGTTTGCCTATAATAACAGCTTATCAAGAAAGTATTCAAATGGCACCGTTTGAGGCTCAGATGGTCGCGGATGTAGAACCCCATTGCATTGGTCGAACCACGAGAAAGATGGTTCTATGGAGTAGACCTTTGGTAAAGGAAGTGAAGAAAAAAGTGAGATTTTTGCAGAATAAATTAAAAGAGGCACAATCTCGACAAAAGAGTTATGCCGATAAAAGGCGTAGGTGTTTGGAATTTGAAATAGGGGATTACGTATATTTGAAAGTGTCACCCATGAAAGGAGTGAATCGTTTTGGAATTAAAGGTAAACCGGCACCTCGATACAT
Source organism: Hyparrhenia diplandra (assembly GCA_015847255.1). NCBI lineage: Eukaryota > Viridiplantae > Streptophyta > Magnoliopsida > Poales > Poaceae > Hyparrhenia > Hyparrhenia diplandra. The sequence continues at coordinate 137,234 of JADLZK010008288.1, forward strand.
TGGTCCATTTCAAATCTTGGAAAAACAGGGACCCGATTGCCTATCGACTCAGATTGCTTTTAAAGATTATCGCCAGAATGCATGATGTTTTCCATGTGTCTCGCTTGAAGAAATGCCTACGAGTACCAGATCGAGTGATTGATTTCAAGACGTTACATTGGAATCAGATCGACCTACTCGAATATCCTATCCGGATCTTAGACCAGAAAGCTCGAGTCACCCGCAGCAGAACTATCGATGGTATAAGATCCAATGGAATCAACATTCGGAAGAAGAAGCTACTTGGGAATCGGAAGACTTTTCGACGGAAAACTTTCCCAAATTCTCACTTTCTTAATAGTTGTAAATGTAAGACCTTTTCTTGTTTTATGAAATAGTTTGAGATGTGTTTCCTTGACACATTTCCTTTGCCGTTACTAAACCCTAGGACTTTAAATCTGGGGACGAGATTTCTTTAGGGGGAAGGGTCAGAACACCCCGGTGTTATTAACACTAAAAAACGACATGTCATCATGATTATTGCAAAGCATCCATGTTTAGCCCACCATGTGTTGCATTGAACTAAAATAAGTTTATTTTATGCTTGGTTGCAATGTCGGTCGAAAAAGATGCGAGAGAAACCAGATTCCGAAATCGTCCCCCCTTGCCGGAAACCCTAAACTTGAAACCCTAATTTCTCCCTTTTTCTTTATTTTAAAATCTATCAAGATTTTGGGTATGGTCATTAAAGCATTTTTGTAGAGTTTTCAAAACTGAACAAAGTTGGTATTTTGAGTTTTCAAAGTTTAGTTCAAAATTTTGAAGCAATTTTGAAGTTCATTTAAACCCTAATTGCCCCCTTTTTCTATATTTCAGAATTTATGCAAAATTTGAGAAAACTTTTAAAAACTAGTTTGTAGATCTTGTTGAGAGGAACAAAAGTCATGTACAAAGTTTTTCAAGTTGTTATATGATTTTAAAAGTAATTTTGAATTCAAATTTCAAAATTTGGAGCTGCTTTTCAAAAAAGTCATATTTCTAGGCAGAATTTGAAAATGGTCCAATTGTGAAAGTTGTAGATCTTGAAAAATTAAGGGGGTTACTTTTTGGAAATTTTCGACTTCAGTTCAAATTTTGGGAGTAATTTGAAATTTTCAGAGTTAGGGTTGATGGTGAACAAGAACCCGACCAACCCCGTTGCCACCACCGCGGCGCCAAGAATCGCGCGCCGCCGTCCACCGGCGAAGCCGCGCGGCGCCGACCACTGGAAGCCTTCGCGACCCCTCCAGCCACCTTCTCGTCCTTCCTTTGCCTATAAATAGGCCATGGTCGCCGTCGTTTCACTCTTTTCCCAAACCCGCCGTCGCCCGGACCCGCCTCCTTCCGCCGCCGCACGCGCCTCCGTCGCCGTCTCTTTTGCCAAACCATCTTGCTCAGCCGCCGCATCTTGCTTAGCTTCCTCTGGAGCCCGCCGCGACCCATTTTCATCGTCCGGAATCGCGGCGGCGCGGGCTCGTCTTCCCCGCTTGCGGCCAAGCCGCGCCGCCCTCGACCTCCACGTCGCCCGGCTCAAACCGTGAGCTTTGGCTTGCTTTTCTCTGCGTTTTCCTTCTCTCGATGATGTTTTCGTGATCGCCTCGCTCCTTGCCCAGCCCGTGACCCCAAGCAAAGACGCCGGAATGAGACCGAGCCCGAGCCGCCGGTCCTCGCCGTCGTCGCCGACCCATCTCCGCCCGCCCGCCCCGACCAAGCCCCGCCCTAGAACCCCGGCGGAGCTCCGGCCACGTTTATGCAATCGGTTTTCCATTCCGACCTTCGCCGGCGCCGGAACACGCCGCGCCGCCACGCAAGACGGCGGGCGCTGGCAAGCCGCCGCCCGCCGGTGACACGCTGCCGGCACGTGAAATGTCGCCGCATTAACTTTCACACCGGGCCGCCCAACATCGTTTCCACTGTGGTCGGGTCCGTTATCGTTTCCTTGTGGGTCGAAAAATGCGAATCGGGCCACGCGACTGATAACAAAGGCGAATTCAGCCCAAAACCCATTTTTCATTTATCAAATGTTTTATTCAATTTCATTTATTTAAATAGTGTCTAATTTTCCAAATTTCATATAAATTCAAATATTAGCTCAAAAATTCTGAAAATTTTTGTGTAGCCTTCCCATGAGTATGTCTATCCATGAAAAATTTGAAACTTGAATTTTGAATACTTTTGGCATGATTTAAAAATACAAATTTTAATTGAAAAATGCATCTTCCTTGTTTTTTAATAATTATTTTATTTATCCAAAAATTATGAAAATTATTTTGGTACTGTTTTATGACATGATCTACCTGCACAAAAATTTTGAGCTTGTTTTGAGAAAGTTAAAATTTTTATTATTTCATGCCCTATTATTTTATGTGTTAAACAATTTGTTTAGCGCTTTATAACTTAGGGTTTTGGGTGAATTTTGGATTGTTTTGTGAACCCTAAACCATGTCGTTATCAAGTGGTCCTTGAGAACTCCTTAGGCAATGGTGATGATATCTCGTAGAGTAGTTCAACAAGTTGGTTTTGTTGGGTTGCAACTTTATCGTGAAGGAAAGTCGTACTCAAGCGTTTATCGTTTCATGCACTCTCGCACCTCATGTTTATATGCATGGCATCATGTTAAGCATACATTATTCTCTCGTGTAGTGAACGAAGGAGATCGTGAAGTCGTTGATCAGGTCTCGGAAGAAGGTTATCTCGTTGATCCAAGTTCCGTAGTATCGTGACACGTCGACCGAGAGTCAAGCTATTTCACCGATCAAGGCAAGCCCCGGTTCATTTAAACATTTCCTTGTGTTTTTCAAAGCTTTATATCACCTTTGCTTTATGCTTTGCATTAGGTGATAGGAGTTGAGTGATAACCTAATTGATGCATTACCATTCCTTGTTTATTGCAATATCTACCTTGATAACCTGTTTTGCTAAAATGCTAGAACGCTTTTAGCCCGGCTATATTAGTTAGACTTTTGAGTCAAAATGTGACAAGTCCCTTATGATAGCCCGAAGAGGCTTTTGATGAACAAGGATGTTATATGATGGAACCATCTTTGGGATATGGTTTTGAAATTGAGACCGGTCGGGTAATTTGCACCGAGAATGGAGTCTCGATTGTAGTATTTCCGCTTGTCGATTAAGGACCGGAAATGTGTAAGTCATGTGGACCGAGACTATGGAACGCATCGCGCGCCGAGGTCATTGGACCAATGGCACGTCTGTCATGGGTGTCATCCCATCACAGTCAACCCTAGTTCTCGACGCATACTCCGGTAAGCCCAATCTTGGGGGTGTCAAATCGAAACGCATACAACCGCCAAGACCGGGAGTGGAGAGATGGCGGGAGTACATGTTACCCTCGTGGGTTAAAGTCCCGGATTGGAGGTGTACGGTATTCTCGGGTGGCGAGGGACGCGGTTCCGCTTTTGAGTATCCGGGAAAGGGTTGATATATGCAAGCTTAAGTGCTACATATGTGGGTGGAAAGAACTCCCAATTTGGGTTAATCGATTTCGAAATCGCCGTGCTTCTCGGATATGGAGACTTGGTTTCCCGACTACATCGAGATTAATTATGGAACAAGAAAGAGATGGAATAAGTGAAGGAACTTCTACATGTGTATGCTATAGTGTAAGATCACCTAGAATAGGTGAGAAACTTACTTGAAAAATAAAATGTTGAAAGTAAGGATTTACCTTTAGTAAGCTTTTTCTCGCTAAAAGAGTCCTTGATTCTTGCTAAAAGCCTTGCCTTGATTCCTATTAGACCAAAGATTCGAGTCTCCTCCTATTTTTCTTTAGTCGGGGGTAAGTCTTGTTGAGTACTCCCGTACTCGGGGTTTGTTGACCCATGTTGCAGGATCTCGGGAGTCATGTTTGCTTAGGACCGTCTTCGCATGACGATTCACCAGGAAGAGAGTGATGAGGAGTGAGAAGTGAGACCCGTGGGCGTGGTCTAGTAGTGTCTCTTGTGTAATAAACTTTCAGCTACTCCTACTCTTTATTGTAAAACTCGTTTTCAAGAAATGGTTGTAAAAGTATTGTAATATAAATCTTCATTTGTTTTACTCGATTATGTATGAAAATTGTTGTAATATTTGCAATGACCTTGTAACGGATCCTCGGTTGGAAAAGTTAATAGTGCTTTTCAGGGTTATAGGTGAACATATGTGACTATTTAAGGTTGTTGAACCGATAATTAGTACATGTGGGCCCCTGTAATTTGAAGGTTCATTCTGCGAGGGAGCTCACAATACCGGCCATCCAAGTATATATAGAGCTCCTCACGAAATGGAGCCGTTCGGCTTTGAAATGGGCATTACGCGGCGTCGACCGAGACCGACCGGACTCACCGGTGAGTCGGTCATGAGTCCGTCGCACCATTTAAATGCGTCCGGTCACAACCGACACGCCTCTTGGCCCCACAGGTGACAACGTCTCCTCGTGGGTTACGGTCGCTGAGTCCGGTCGACACCGGATGCATCCGGTCACCGCATCCGGTCGGTCGACGAGCTCCAACCCGAAAACATGCTCTACGCGGACGCACCCACCGGAGCGTCCGGTCGGATTTGGTGCTTCGGTCAGCGCTTCGGTCGCGTCCGGTCACCTTTCGGCCGAATTCATCATGTCGTTGTCGCCCTTTGCTTCAACCTTGCTTCGCCTCTTGCCATGAGTTGCCAACACGTCGAAGATGATCACGTTATCACTTATGTTAGCATGAAGATCGATTAGGCAAGATCGAAGTTAGTGCTCTCATGTCCTAAATGCAATATGCAAGTCAATTAGACCTAGAATCACTTCACCAAAGGATTGTCGCGGCATCCCCTCTTGATAGTCGGCTATCTATCCTATAATGTGATCACACACTCTATCGTGTCTTGATCACCGAAAGGAAAACCCTATCAAGATACCTTTGCCTTGATCTCCCGGGTTCCTCTCAAGCCGATCACCGAGCTTGACGATCCACCATGTCCATCATCATTATCCATGTTCATGATCATCATGCTCCACGTCATCCATCTAATCCTATCTCATAAGTCACACTTAGAGCAAAGGATTAGTACCACAAGTGTGTCATCAATTTCCAAAACCAAACATAGAGATTTCAATCTCCCTTTTTGGTAATTGATGACAACCAAATTCACAAAGATATGAAATAAAATTCAATTGAACTTGAATTGCTTATCCATAGCATTTTGATCATGAATCATAGTTTGGACAACCATTTCAAGGTTCGGTTTTGGTAGTAGTAGCTCCCCTACATATGTGCTTCCATGTGTTTGGATCAATTTGGCATATATGTATGGATAGAAACCTTGGGGAGAGATACTAATACCAAAAGAGATGCTAAGGTTCTAGAATTCGAACCTTTGAAGCGTGAAACCATTAGAGTCCTTAGCATCAATGTAACTAGACATTCATCAAAAACTCACATACCCCATGAGATCAACATTATAGGCTAAATGTGAGCAAAGTCTAGATACATCCTATGCATGCTAGTTGGTCAATACACCAATCAATTTTCAAAAACTAGCATACACCAAGCAATCATGTATATTGAATTTAATTGCTCAATGCAACATTTCATTGTGATCATGCACATACAAATGCACAAATAGTCTATGAGCTTGCTCCCCTATTTGTGTGATCCTTTCCAACATCTTTGTGACTTATTTCTCCCCCTTTGTCAACAATCACCCAAAAAGGTGTAAATGAGAGAAATCACGTCAATCAAAGTATCACATGTGGTCTCATCTAGATCACTTGCCCTAACATGTATTCAAGTTTGAACCAAGGACAAGCTTTTTCACACCTCATATGAATAAGGGTTATCTTGCACCATGTTAGAATACACATCATTAGCGCATTTTCTAGAGTTGACACTAGGATTGCAAGCACATAAACATGTCATATGCCACCACTAGATCATAGAATCAATCAAAGCAATAGTGGTGCCACACATACATTGAAATCATTTGATTTTCCATGAATGAGCCTATTTTCATGCATGATGTCTAGATGCACTAACAAATCCTTAGCTATATATGAATGCCATGACAAACAACTTTTACCTTGGATTTGTCGAAGGAGAGGCATGTCATATAAGTGGGGTGCATCAACTTAAGTTGGAGAAGTCAATAATGTTCAATTCTCCCTTTAGCATGCAAAAATCTCTTTTCATCAAATGGCTTGGTGAATATGTCGGCTAGTTGATCTTCGGTGCCAATGCCCATGATACAAATGTCACCCTTTTTGTTGATGATCTCTTATGAAGTGGTGTCTTATATCAATGTGCTTTGTTCTTGGATGTTGAACCAGATTTTGGGTCATCTTCCTTGCACTTTCATTGTCACAAAACAATGGGACTTTGTTAAATTTGAATCAAAATCCTTCAATGTTGACCTCATCCAAAGCAATTGAGTGCAACAACTTCCCACACTTATGTATTCGGCTTCGGCAGTTGAAAGAGCAACACTATTTTGCTTCTTTGAAGACCATGACACTAGTGACCTTCCAAGGAATTGACATGTGCCACTTGTGCTCATTCTATTAATCTTGCATCCTCCATAGTCGGAATCGAATATCCAATCAAATCAAACTTGGATCCCTTTGGATACCATAGTCCAACATCTTGTGTGCCCTTCAAATACCTCAAAATTCTCTTGGTTGCCTTGAGGTGACTCTCCCTAGGAGATGATTGATATCTTGCACACATGCCCACACTAAATGCTATGTCCGGTCTTGATGCGGTTGCATAGAGCAAACTACCAATCATGGACCTATACTTTTTTGCTCAACCATGTTGCCAAATGGATCGGGGTCTAAGCTTCCATTGGTTGCCATTGGTGTGGACATTGACTTGACATCTTGAAGATCAAACTTCTTGATCATATCCTTGATGTACTTGCCTTGACTAACAAATGTGCCATTCTTCAATTGCTTGATTTGAAGTCCAAGAAAGAATGTGAGCTCTCCAAGCATTGACATTTCAAACTCATTGGCCATCATCTTTGCAAACTCTTCACAAAACTCTTGATTGGTTGACCCAAAGATAATGTCATCAACATAGATTTGCAACACAAACAAGTCATTTCCAATCTTCTTGGTGAAGAGAGTGGTGTCCACCTTGCCCATCTTGAACCCTTTAGAGAGGAGAAAATCTCTCAACCTCTCATACCATGCCCTAGGTGCTTGTTTCAAACCATACAAAGCCTTCTTTAACTTGTACACATGGTTGGGATACTTCTCATCTTCAAAGCTCGGTGGTTGTTCAACATAGACCAACTCATTGATGAAGCCATTCAAGAATGCACTCTTCACATCCATTTGATAGAGCTTGATATTATGAGCACATGCATAAGCAAGCAAGATTCTAATTGCTTCAAGTCTAGCAACCGGTGCATAGGTCTCTCCAAAATCAAGACCTTCTACTTGTGTGTACCCTTGAGCTACTAGCCTTGCCTTGTTTTTAACCACAATTCCACCTTGATCTTGCTTGTTCTTGAAGACCCACTTTGTTCCTATCACATTGTAGTCCTTTGGCCTTTCCACCAATTCCCATACATCATTTCTCTTGAAGTTGTTCAATTCTTCATGCATAGCATTGATCCAATCCTCCTTTTCCAATGCCTTCTCAACATTCTTTGGCTCTTCTTGAGATACAAAGGCATGGTGAGCACAAAAGGATGTCAATCTTCCTCTAGTAATCACTCCACTATTGATGTCACCCATGATTTGATCAATTGGATGATCTCTTGCAATATTGGTGGGTTGCATCACTTGCACTTGATGACTAGGATGAGTGGATGGACTAGCTTGTTGTTCTTGATCTTTATTTTGAGAACCACTAGTGCTTGCTTTATTTGCTTCAATCTCAACCGTAGTGGTAGGTAATGGAGTGTCATCATCATCATCAACTTGCCTTGGCCGAATGTCACCAACATCCATGTTTCTCATTGCATTCTCCAAGTTGGAACCACTCACATCATCATGATTTTCAACTTCATTTTGAGATCCTTGGGTTTCATCAAATTCAACATCATGAACCTCTTCAAGTTGACCACTACCCAAGTTCCAAACTCTATAAGCTTTGCTTGTGGTTGAATATCCAACTAGGAACCCTTCATCACATTTCTTGTCAAACTTGCCCAATCTAGTGCCTTTCTTGAGAATGTAGCATTTGCATCCAAAGACTCTAAAGTAATCAATGTTGGGCTTCCTTCCATTTAACAACTCATAGGGTGTCTTGCCAAGCATCCCATGGCAATAGAGACGGTTGCTACAATAGCAAGCCGTGTTAATTGCTTTCGCCCAAAAGGAATGGCTAACATTGTACTCACTAAGCATTGATCTTGCCATTTCAATCAAGGTTCTATTCTTCCTCTCAACTACACCATTGGATTGAGGAGTGTAGGTTGGTGAGAATTGATGTCCAATTCCAAGCTCATCACACAACTCTTCAATTCTTGTGTTCTTGAATTCACTCCCATTGTCACTTCTAATCTTCTTAATGGATGTCTCAAACTCATTTTGAACCCTCTTAACAAATGTCTTGAAAAGCTCAAATACATCACTCTTGTCATGCAAGAAGAACACCCTTGTGTATCTAGTGTAGTCATCAACTATGACAAAACCATACTTGTTGCCACCAATGCTAGAGTATGATGTTGGCCCAAACAAGTCCATGTGTAGCAACTCAAATGCCTTGCTAGTGCTCATTGTGCTCTTGGTTGGATGTGCATTGCCATGTTGCTTGCTGGCTTGACATGCTCCACAAGGTTTGTCCTTCTCAAACTTCACATCATTCAAGCCTCTAACCAAGTCATGCTTCATCAACTTGTTCAATTGCTTCATTCCAACATGACCAAGCCTTCTATGCCACAACCACCCTTTACTAGCCTTTGAGAGTAGACATGTTGTCAACTTGGCTTCTTTAGATTTGAAGTCCACTAGATAGAGATCACCATATCTAAATCCCTTGAAGATCATATTGGCACCATCACCACTAACCACATCAACTTCTTGACTTGTGAATATGCATTTGTAGCCAAGATCACAAAGTTGAGAGACTGACAATAGGTTGTAATCAAGATTGTCAACTAGCAACACCTTTGACAAACTCTTCTCTTGAGTAATTGCTATCTTGCCAAGACCCAACACATTGCCTTTCTTGTCATTGCCAAATGTGATAGACTCATACTCATCAATGCCCTTGATGCTAATAGACTTGAACAATCTCCGGTCATGTGTTGAGTGCACCCACTATCCATTATCCAATGCTCTTCTCCAAGACGGAAATTGACCTACAAAAAGAGATCAATTCTTCTTAGGTACCCAAACTTTCTTGGGTCCTTCAAGGTTAGTCACCAAGGCCTTTGGTACCCAAATGGCTTTCTTCCTTGAGCCCATCCATGGTGTACCAATGTACCTAGCACGAACACCATTGTCCTTCTTCACAAGCATATATGAATGATCAAGCTTAATGGAAGAGACATTAGTTTTCTTGTTCATGCACTTTTGCTCTAAATGACCAACTTGCTTGCAAGCTTTGCAATAGCTACCATTGTTCTTCACAAAATGAGTCTTGTGAGTTATAAGGGCGGCCTTGCCTTTCTTGGGGATATAGCCTAAGCCCTCCTTGTATAAGGATGCCCTTTGGCTACCCAAGCACATAAGCAAGCGGTCCTCACCACCATAAGCCTTAGCTAAGGTGTGATTGAGCTCCTTCACTTCCCTCTTTAAACATGCATTCTCATGAATAAGCATAGGGTTGTCATTATCTTCACTAGAGATGGATATGCTAGTGATAGAGCTAGTGGGGGTCACACATGTGGGGGTTGATTCATCAACAAGAATATCACACATGATGCTAGCATTGCATGTATCAACCTTATCCTCAACTAAGCACAACTTGTGCTCTTCTAGTAGGGAGGAATGAGCTTTCTCTAGCTTAGAATGAGATTTCTCAAGCTTGTTATGGTCTACCTTTAGACTCTCATAAGAGGCTCGAAGCTCATCAAGTTCTTGCTTAAGGCTCTTTGTTTCCTTATGCAAGCCCTTGACCTCCTTCCTACTTTGCTTGTACATGTCAATGCAATCATCAAGCATAATTTGCAATTCTTCCCTAGTGTGGTTTGGCTCCTCATCATCACTATCACTATCACTATCACTATCATCATCATCATCTTTAGTGATAGATTGTACCTTTGTGGCCTTAGCCATGAAGCATGAAGAAGGAGTATCGAAGAGGGAGATCTTGTCATGCATAGCCAAGTGTGCTTGTCCCTTCTTCTTGTTCTTCTTCTCCTCTTCTTCATCACTTGAAGAGGATGAGCCATCCTATCCCAAGTAGCCACATGTGACTCATTCTTCTTCTTGGGCTTTTCTTTCTTCTCATTCTTGGCATCATTCTTCTTTCTTGCCTTCTTGATGCCCTTCTCATCATCACTCTCATATGGGCATTCGGCTATCAAGTGACAATCATCGTGGCATCTAAAGCATTTCATGTTGCCTTCATTCTTGCCATCCTTGGTCTTCTTTGATGATTGCTTCTTCTTCTTCTTGTTGATGTATGTCTTCTTCACATATTTGCCCAATCTTCTCACAAAGAGGGCCATTTGTTCTTCAACTTCACTTCCACTAGTAGAAGTGCCTTCTTCTTCATCATCACTTGACTCTTCTTTCTTCTTCTTGCCCTTTGATGATGAGCTTGCCTTGAGTGCCAAGCCCTTCTTGACCTCTTTCTTCTCTTCTTCCTTGACCTTCTTGTTTGCCTTGTTGATGAGCTCTTGCTTCTTCTTGTCATCTCTATATGAATCATCGGTCATGACCTCATCAAGCAATTGGTTGGGAGTCAAATCCTTCAAGTTTGTTCTCACAAGCACCGTGATGAACATCCCAAACCTCTCCGGCAAACACTTCAAGAACTTCATGTTGAAGGTCTTGTCCTTGATGTCTTCACCAAGTGCATTGAGATCGTTCACCAACACTTGCATGCGGTGGAACATCTCCAGCACGCTCTCATCTTCCTCCATCTTGAAGCTATTGATTGCTCAAGCTTTATGTAGGCCTTTGCTTGCTTGACGCCTTCGGTGCCCTCATAGCACTCTTCTAGCTTCTTCCAAATGTCATGAGCTATGGTGAGTGACTTGACTTGCTCAAACACTCTATCGTTGAATGCCTCATGGAATGCACTCACGGCAAGATCATTTGCATAGATCTTCTTCTCTTCGGCCGTGGTTGGTTGCGCTTGATTTGCAACCTCAAACTTCTTCTCGGTCACGACCCACACTTCTCTATTGATTGCCTTGAGGTGTGCGGTCATCTTCACCTTCCAATAGGCGAAATTGGTGCCATCGAAAGGTGGCGCCTTCTTGGTGTTGTTGACATGAAAATTCAACGCCATTTTGTCACCGTTGGATGTTAAGCCACTCAAATACGGTGTCTTGGCTCCGATACCACTTGAAAGGTCCTAATGGCTGGGGGGTGAATAGCCTATTAAAATTCTTGTAACAACACTAAGCAAACCGATTAGTAAATAAGATGGCGTAGCAATTAAGCAATGCTTCAAGCTAGCTATACAAGCCTCCTAGCAATTCTATGATCTCTAATCACACTCAAGAGCTAGGTTGCTAAGTTACTCCTAGGAGAATAAAAATACTAACTAATTCTACCACTAGGAGCTAACAAGGCTAAGCAAACTAAGCAAGCTACTCAAGCTACCAAGCTAAGCACCCTAGCAATATATACTACCAAAGTAATGCAAAGAGATGCTTAGGATACAATACCACCGGTGTAGTGTCGAGGTTGAAGCCAATCACCGTGTACAAGAAATCTCCAACGAGCTAGCACACAAGACACGAGGATTTTTCGAGGTTCACGTGCTTGCCAAGACGCTAGTCCCGTTGTGACGACACACCCACTTGATGGTTGCTAAGCTTAATGGCGGTGCCAAATCCCCGGTGGGAGCTCAAGCACACCAATCACAAGAGGGGGTACAACAAGCCACGAGCAATCCACTAGTGCTCCTTTCGCGAATCTCCCGCGGGGTAAGGAACGACCCCTCACAAAACCACCGGTGTGGCCTCGAACTAGCTCCAATCGAGCTCAACACCTCCTCTTGCTCTAAGCCGCTAGGGAACCAGGGCAAATTCCCAAGAAAACAAGAATCCCGCGGCTTCTCCAAGGATGAAGTGCCTCTAGATGCAATCACCAATGCAATGCACTTCTATCACTCTCAATCTCACCAAGAATTCGAGTTATGGATGGAGAGATGAGTGGAGGGGAGTCTCACAAGCTCACAAGCAAGTTAGAGTATTCAAATGTGCAAGAGGGAGCTCACAATACCGGCCATCCAAGTATATATAGAGCTCCTCACGAAATGGAGCCGTTGGGCTTTGAAATGGGCATTCTACGCATCGACCGGACGCACTGACCGGACTCACCAGTGAGTCCGGTCGTGAGTCTGGTCGCACCATTTTGTGCGTCCGGTCACAACCGACATGCCCCTTGGCCCCACAGCTGACAACATCTCCTCGTGGTTCCGGTCGCTGAGTCCGGTCGACACCGGATGCATCCGGTCACCGCGTCCGGTCGGTAGACGAGCTCCAACCCGAAAACATGCTCTCTGCCAGACGCACCCACCGGAGCGTCCGGTCGGATTTGGTGCTTCCGGTCGGTGCGTCCGGTCACCTTTTTCAGCGAATTCATCATGTCGTTGTCGCCCTTTGCTTCAACCTTGCTTCGCCTCTTGCCATGAGTTGCCAACACGTCGAAGATGATCACGTTATCACTTATGTTAGCATGAAGATCGATTAGGCAAGATCGAAGTTAGTGCTCGATGTCCTAAATGCAATATGCAAGTCAATTGGACCTAGAATCACTTCACCAAAGGATTGTCGCGGCATCCCCTCTTGATAGTCGGCTATCTATCCTATAATGTGATCACACACTCTATCGTGTCTTGATCACCTAAAGGAAAAACCTTATCAAGATACCTTTGCCTTGATCTCCGGGTTCCTCTCAAGCCCGATCACCGAGCTTGACGATCCACCATGTCCATCATCATTATCCATGTTCATGATCATCATGCTCCACGTCATCCATCTAATCCTATCTCATAAGTCACACTTAGAGCAAAGGATTAGTACCACAAGTGTGTCATCAATTTCCAAAACCAAACATAGAGATTTCAACCACCGCATACAATTACATGAACTTTGTCGCCGCCGACTTTGATTCATCGTATCACGCCATCATCGGGGCCGGGGTTGACCAAGCTTGTGGCGGTCCCGCACTACGGCTACCTCATCCTCAAGATCCCCACGGAGAAGGGTGTCCTTACATGCAGAGCCAGCGTACATATGGCGTTTATCTGTGAGAAGGAGGGCCTCGACAAGCGGGAGTTCATCCTCCAGTCGATTCGACAGGAGGAGGTCATCAAGAATGCCAAGAAGATGAACCCCTCCGACCTCGAGATACCCGAGGAGGAGCGGGCGAAGAAGACCACCAAGCCGTCGGACACCAAAGGCGTCCGGTGGTGGAAGGCGGCCTTGAGCAAGGCGACCAAGATCGGGGTGAACCTTGACCCGAAATAGGAAGACGCGCTCGTCCGGTTCCGAGGAGAACATGAGCATCTTCGCGTGGAAACCCGCGGACATGCCGGAGTACCTGGAGCGGATCGAGCACCGCCTACAAGTCAAGCCGGCGGCCAAGCCGTGCGCCCAAAAAGTCTGCGTCGTTTCAATAAAGAAAAATCAGCTGCTATTAAAGCAGAAGTAACTAGGCTATTAGCTGCTGGTTTTATTCGAGAAGTGTATCATCCCGACCGGATAGCTAATCCGGTTCTTGTAAAAAGAAGAATAAAGAATGGAGGATGTGCGTTGATTATACCGATCTCAATAGGGCTTGCCCTAAAGACCCTTTTTGGTCTCAGCGTATCGACTGGGTTGTAGACTCTACCGCGGGTTCTGCGAGCTCCTTAGCTTCCTAGGCGCTACTCGGGATATCATCATTGCCCTTGCGGTCGAAGACCGAGGAGAAGACCTCCTTCATTACTCCGTTTGCCTTCGCCGCTTTGCACAATACCATGTCGTTCGGGTTGAAGAACGCCGGAGCTACCTACCAGAGGGCCATTCAAGGCTGCTTAGGAGATCTTATCCCCGACCTCGCTCAGGCTTATGTCGATGATGTTGTGGTGAAGACCCAGAGCGCTTTCTCCCTGGTGGACGATCTTACAAGGGTGTTCGCTAAACTCAACGAGTACCAGTGGAAACTTAACCCGGGAAAGTGCGTCTTTGGCGTCCCCGCTGGCAACCTGCTCGGTAATATTGTTAGCAGGCGGGGCATCGAGCCTATCCCAGAGAAGCTCAATGCCATTATGTGGATGAAACCGCCCCAAAACGTCAAAGACGTCCAGAAGTTAACTGGATGTATGGCGGCCTTGAGTCGGTTTGTCGCACGGCTCGGTGAGAAGGGACTGTCGTTCTTCAAACTCCTTCAAGCAGGAGAAGCTTTCAGGTGGACCAACGAGGCTCAGCAGGCCTTTGATGGCTTCAAGAAGTTCCTCACCACACCACCGGTGTTGGTGGCCCCAAACGACGATGAGGAGATCCTGCTCTACATCGCAGTGACCAACCGGGTGGTTAGCACCGCCCTTGTTGTCGAGCGCGCGGAAGTAGGGCATGTGTACCCTGTCCAGCGGCCGGTCTACTTTGTCAGCGAGGTACTAAATGAGTCTAAGACAAGGTACCTACACATCCAGAAGTTGCTCTATGGGATCCTCGTCACATCCCGAAAGTTACGCCATTACTTCGACCATCACATGATCATCGTGGTATCCGATTACCCGCTGGGCGACGTCTTGCGAAACAAGGATGCCAATGGCCACATATGCAAGTGGGCAATCGAGCTCAGCCTGTTCACCATCGAGTACAAAAACAAAAGTACCGTCAAGTCGCAAGCGTTGGCGGATTTTATTTGCGAGTGGACGGACCTCGAGACCCCCCTCGAAGACACCAGCCGAGAACGCTGGACGATGTACTTTGACGGTTCGCTCAACATCGATGGGCCAGGCGCTGGCATCTACATCATATCGCCCTCCGGGGAAGCGCTCCGATATGTCCTTCGGATCCACTTCCTGGCCTCTAACAATGCCGCGGAGTACGAGGCCGCCCTTCATGGCCTCCGTATTGCCATCCGGCTAGGGATCCGGCGGTTGCAGGTCTTTGGGGATTCAGCGTTGGTGATCAAGCAGGTCAATAAGGATTTGGGATTGCAAGAGCGAGAAGATGGGACGCTTATGTGGCGGCAATAAGGAAGTTGGAGGGTAAATTCTACGGCCTCAGCTTTGATCCGTGGTTCGGGATCACAACCAAGCCGATGAACTTTCCAAGCTCGGCTCCTCTCGGGCAAAGATACCGGCGGGCATCTTCGTCGAAGATCTTTGGAAACCAACCATCGGTGATCCAGCACCGGGGTCACCCCTTGAGACGGCCGACCACATAGTTGCCACAATGTCCCGTGCGGTCGATGAGGATTGGAGAATGCCGATAATAAAGTATCCGCAAGAGGCTCTTGTTCGAGAGGATAGGGACGGAGCAAGAGCTCCTCATCCGACGAAGCAAAAATTATGTCCTCGTCGATGGTTTCCTCATGAGAAAAAGTCTTGGAGATCGCGTCCTACAAAAGTGCATATCCGAAGAGGACGAGATTAAGTCGCCGATGAGATCCATGGCGACACGTGCGGCAACCACGCCGCCTCCGAACTCAGTCGGCAAGGCTTTTTCGCCCGGCTTTTCTTTGTCCAACTCTTGCCCCGACGCGAGAACATTTGGTGAGACATTGCGTGAACTGCCGCCGCAGCGGACCCATGTCCCGCGCATGAACTCGGACTATACCGCGGCGTGGCCTTTCTCGTCTTTGGGGACTTCGGCGCCATAGGGCCGTTCAAAGCAGCCCTAGGAGGTTTCAAATGGATTTTCGTCATGGTCGACAAATTCTCCAAGTGGATCGAGTATCTCCCGCTGGTCAACGCAAACCAACACAAGGCAGTCGACATGTTAGATGAGATTATTCATCGTTTCGATATCCCTAATTCCATTATTGCGGTCACGGGCGGCACCTTCACCGGTAGTCACTTCTGGGATTTCTGTGAAGATAAGGGCATAAGGGTCAAGTATGTGTCCGTTGCCCACCCTCGGGCCAATGGTCAAGCCGAGAGGGCCAATGGCATGATCCTCAACGCTTTGCGAAAGCGCCTTTTCAGGCCGGATGGTAAATATCCCGGTCGATGGTTAAAAGAACGCCCGCCGTTGTCAGGGGACTCCGCACTTAGCCAAGTCGCGGCACCGGTGTTTCTCCATACTTCATGATATTCGGTTCTGAAGCTGTTTTACCCACTGATATCGCCTTTCGCTCTCCCCGTGTGGAAAACTACAATGAAGATGCTTCGGACGCGGCTCGAGAAGATGAGCTTGTTGCGCTCGAGGAAACCCGCTTGCAATGTTGCACGCGGAATGCAAAATATCTCGAGGGCGTTCGACGATGCTACAACCGCAACGTCCGCGGAAGGGCCTTTGTGATCGACAACCTAGTCCTTCGAAGGAAGCAGAAGAGTGTACACAAGCTGGGTTCTCATTGGGAAGGCCCTTTCAAAGTTAAGGAGGTAACCCGACCAGGAGCTTATCGACTAACAACTATGGAGGATATCGACATCCCTAACTCCTGGAATATCGAGCATCTACGACGTTTCTACCCGTAACCCGGGGACTCTGTAAGCCCGCTTGTATCATCACGGTACTTTTCTGGCGCCGCTTGTTTAATAAAGTTTTCTTGAGCTAGTTGACATGGTTATATTTTCTTTCGATCGCGTTACGATTTATTTCCATGCTCGACCGGACTCTACGGTCCTTTGGACCCCTAGAGTCGTCCCCGTACTTGGTCGTTTCGCGGTATCGTGGCCGGGTGTACTCCCCGCATAGGCGACGACCGCCGGGTTCCTTAGTGTAGTCAAACAGCCCAATAGCTTGCACGAGCATCGCGTCTCCTTCTTCGCGGCTATACCAAATAAGCACTAAGGCTAGGGACTGGCGTCTACCATAAGTGACATCATTTTTCTATGACCTACACATATTTAATCGTCGACCATAATCGTATGCATGCTAAAACGATTATAAATAAAAACAAAGTAGTAGCTAATTATGCCACCCACATCCGGGCATGGCTCGGCTAGATATTAAGTGTTTTCACTTTGTTTTTCACTCCAACTTCCTTGCTACGGCCAAAGGAAATAAAATATTATGCAGGGCAAACTCACCGGCAGACTTCGCCATCGCCGACTTCGAGAAGCGGGTTCATCTCATCCGTGAGCTGTGTCGCCGTCTCATCGACCTCTGGCGCAGGTCGAGCGATGGCCTCCGTCGTCCCGTGTGCGTAGCCTAAGTGGACGCGCTGAAGCTCCACAACGGGATAGTGGGAGCGCACCACCGCCCGAAACGTGCCGGCGAAGATCGCGGTGGCCTGGGCGGGTGAACTCGAGAAGTTCTCGGGCTACGCGACCGCTGTGTGCCACGTTTCGGCGTCTGTTGGGGGCGCTTCCTCCGGATCGGCCCCGCCAACCGCGTAGCCATGGATCGCGTCGAGGACTGGCCCGACGCCTTGCAGGATGCTCTCCGTGCGACCCCTCCAGAGGGCACGCCGACCTCCGACTCCCGACCGCATCCGGGCAGCAGCTCGCCCGGCTACACACACATACCAAGTAAGTTCGACATATTTTATTCACCTCAACTTTTAAGCAAGTCTTCGAACAACGACCAGAAACACATACCGTCGCGATCGGCGGTGGTGTCCCCGGGAGCTCCTCGCGCGGAAGACGTCTATCTCGCTCATTGGCCGGCACAAGGCTCGCCGGCTGCGGGTCTCCACGGAAGCTTCATACTCTACAAGGTATCATACACACAGCATGTCATTCATTTTCATACTAACACTTCTCGTGAGATCTCT
The DNA here is from genome assembly GCA_015847255.1 of Hyparrhenia diplandra. Taxonomy (NCBI): domain Eukaryota; kingdom Viridiplantae; phylum Streptophyta; class Magnoliopsida; order Poales; family Poaceae; genus Hyparrhenia; species Hyparrhenia diplandra. The sequence goes on from JADLZK010008288.1 coordinate 155,241, forward strand.
ACGATTGATTATTCAAACATTCGACGATACGTACCAAGCACTTGATCCCGGGCCCGCGACGTGTCCTCGGCTCCCCGCGCGATGAGCTCGGTGTGCTCTTCCTCAAGCGGCTTGCGGTCGGTGGCCAGCTGCGCGACGCTCCGCTTCGGCGCCAAGGCCGGCGTCCCGGCGGCCCGGCAGCCTCGCGTTCTATCGCGGATCGCCGACCTCGGGACTCCGGCGTTCGGTGGCGAGCTGCCCTCTCTTGCACAAAGGCACGGCGTTGCGCATCACCATTTCCGGCCACAGCGGTCCCTCCCGGCCGCGAGCTCCGCCCGCTCTCGTGCGAGGCGGTCGCGCCACGGGAGAGCTCATCCCGCGCTGTGCGGCCTCGTGAAGGCCTCCCGGCACTCATCCAGTTCTTCATGCGGGACGATGGGTCTCCCCTCGGTCCCGCATATGCTATGAAGGACATGTGATTACAAACTATGTGCAACAAATAACAAAATTGATCGTGTTGGCAAACCACCACCAGCAGCAGGCGGGGGCTCCTTCCTCCGGTTAGGCGTGCTAAAGCGTGTCGGCTCGTCTTCTTCCTCGGCGTCGGGCCACTCCTGTTACTGCTCGGCGCTGGGTTCTCGCCGCCGTACCAGCCCTCGGCCTCATCCATCTCCTAGTCATTGCCCCTCGACTTGGATATAGTCTAGGGGGACTCAGGACGAGTGGGCGGCGGGGCGACTTGTGGTCTCGGCGCTACCGGCTCGGGCATCGGCCACCGGCCCTTGGTGCCCGGCCATTTCTTGAGGCAACCGGCGCGGAAGCACCCACGGGGGCGATGGGCATCTGCGGTGCTCGTTGGCTACACCGGCATGGTCACAAGACCCCTGCATGACAAAGCTTACCTCATCATTTTCTCCTATATCATCGACACTGACGGTCGGCAAGATCGATAACCATCGGGTCGGAAGTGTAGCCCGCGGATGCGGCCTCCGAGTCGCCACCTGCTGCGTCCACCATCGCCGTGGCGCAGACACGCCACCATGCCCGCGGTGGCATGCCCGACGTCCTCTCCCCTCTAGACTGCTGTGACGACAAAGACGACAGTCATTCGACACTTTATGCTCGGGGACTTAAGAACATGGTTAGATACTTACAAACGCTGCAGAATCAACACGAACTTTTTCTTCTTCGTCAGCAAGAACATCGGCCCCGCGGGCGAGCTCTCAGCTTGGTGACGACGTAATCGGCCGCCCCGCCGTCACTTTCCTCGGATGAACTCCGGCACCGACGGTTTCGAGTGGGCGCTTGCGCTGGCCCGTTCACCTATTGCCGCCCCACCTTCTAGCCTCCCTCGGCGGCGTTGGTGCGGGCGGGCGTCATGTTGGCGTGCACGACCTCGAACGTCCACGGCCTCCTCAGGAGACAGGCTGAAGTAGCGGCTGCGCGACATGCCATGAATCTACATATAGCATAACAGTGGATATATTCACAATCTACAAGTATATTCAATCAATCAAAACGATACAGACAACACTTACCAACGGTGGCGAGTTCCCGGCGCAGAACGTGGGTGCCCCAGCCATCAGTAGGATCTTGGACACCCGGTTCCGCACCTCCACTCGACGACAAAACCGCCCGACTCGCGGGTACCATCGTTCAGCCCCGATTGTCTTCGAACCCGGGATGGTCCCTCCGCTTGAGTGGCCGAGTGCGGCGCCCACGAACGCGTGTGCACGATGTCGATGCCGTCCACGTGCAGCTCGCCGATCATGGCCACCGGCTCCATCACGCCGCATGTCGTTGGCGGGGCTCCTCGTTCCGCCTTGGCCGTCTCACCGGGCACGGGTGGGATCGGCTAGAATTGGTGCCTCCGATTGTGGCGGATAGAACCACCGTGTGAACCGCCAGCGCCACATTAGATGGCAGCGGCGTGGTGGGGAACTGACCCACCCGGTTGCCTCGAAGCTTCACATATATGCCACCAGCAATGCGCGACCCCGAATCCCCCTTCAACCCGACATAGAAGAAATACTTCCAGAGATTGAGATTGGGGAGGATGCCAAGGAAACACTCACACAGCGTGATGAAGATGGCGATGTCGAGGATGGCATTCGGAGGCGGGTGGCGAGTTGGAGCCCGTAGTAGGCGAGGAGCTCCGCCAGAAACGGAAGTGCGGCCGGCATGCGAAACCGTGCCAGAAGTGGCTCTCGAACACCACCACTTCGTCGGTTTGCGACATGGGGTACGGCTCCACCTCCGGCACCCTCCAGCCCGCAACGACTTGCTCCGGTAGGACACCAGCGTCCACCAGCTCCTGGACGGTGTCGTCGGTGGACTACGACGCGGTCCACCCCCGGTCCTTGCGGATGGGGATCCTCCACCGCCCAGCACGGCCCGGGCCGCCCCCCACACCAGCAAAGCACCTCCGTGACCGGGAGCGGCCCCGCCACGCCCCCTCAGCGACACCTCCGCGCGACCCGGCGTCCTCCACATGCACGACGGTCCATCTCGTCCCGATGGATCTCTCGACCGATGAGAGAAACAAGAAGATGAACAGTGTCACAAATCAAAGAGAAACGCTCCAATCCGGATCAAAAATCAAACACATTCGGGGCCAATCGACAAGGAATCCACAGATCTACAGGATGCTTACCTCCAACGATCGTGGTTGCGCGATTGACGGCGGGATCCGGCGGCGCAATGGCTAACCCTAGCCTCGGTTCCTTTCAGAAAGGACGGTGGGAGATGAGAAGGTGTGGGGAAGAAGGATTGTGCGCCCAAGCGGATGGATCGAGATGGGGATAGGCCCTGGTATTTATAGCCCAGGCTGCGTCCCTAGGGTTGCTGCATGGGTAACCGTGCGCGCTACGGGCCCGCGCCTCCCCATTTTCCTGGGTTGAGTGCGTGTGGTAGGCGGCGGCGTCAGTTGCCATTATTGCGCTTTCCCCGGTGCGCGCACGCCTTGGTTACGCCACGCGTCTCCCCTCATTTCTCGGGCCGAGCGGTTCCCCACAAGATCTTCCATATTTATTGACCAGATACGATATAGTACGGAATCTGCACCGTCTGCATGGATTCCTTCTCATCGACGCTATCTATATTCTGGGAAGCTGCAGATTTTTTCTGTTTCAATCCCCTTGACTGTTGGGGCTTCCAGATATTTTGTCGTCCTGACTAAAAATTGTGCCTGGATTTTTCCTGATCGGTACTTTGTGCATCTTGGATACATGCAATACGTCTGAGCACAAGTGTTGTGCTCGGGGACTCCGGGGATGGATGAACCATGGTGGTCGACAACTGCGCCAGCTAGGTTTCCAATCACTTGGGGACTTCTTATCATTTTCTTTTAAGACCCTAGTAGTACGTGATTACTCACCTACTGCTAGGCTCGGGGACTAAGTGGGCACACTTCACCTACGGTGAATCGTGCTCATTTTTCATTCAATATTATGAGTGTTTCCACTCAACGTGGGCACACTTCGCCAAATGGAAAATGATTTTTTTCGTTAGAGCACCCATCATCCAGCAGGTGGACGCGTCGAGACTAGACTGGTCGGAAGCAATAAGAAGAAGCTACAGGGACACGGGTGGCTAGTCGAGAGCTGTCCCGGGCTGAGTCGGCATTTATCCTAGCCTGGTTGACCTTGATCGAAGACTGGTCGACAACACCTCCCGATGGTCGAAGCGTCAAGATTCCTTTACCTGCAGCATACCGCGTGCTCGGGGACTAGCTGTGGGGGGATAAACCCCCACCCCCTCACGGACCGCTTTGGGCTAAGCCCTATGGGCCGGCCCAGGACGACGGATTGAAGCCCTCGGCGATAGAAGACGGCGGTCACCGGGGATCATGGCGTAGACGTGGTCGTCATGTTAGTTCCCTTGTATAGCTCTGTTGTAATCACTACAAACTTTCCTATTGTAACCGATCAGGATAGATCTTGTCGGGATAAGTTCGACCTGTAACCCTGCTCCCCGGACTATATAAGGAGAGCAGGGATCCCCCCCGAGGGACATCTGATTCTCAATCAATCAATACAATCTAAGCAGGACGTAGGTTTTATGCCATCAAGGCGGCCGAACCTGGGTAAAACCCGTGTGTTTTGTCCTTCGCTCGTTCTGCTTAACGTCTTGTTAGTCATCTAGCACACCTCTACCGCTCAATCTACTAGCTGGGTACCCCCTGCTAGACTATCACCGATAAACCGACGTGAGTTGGCACGCCAGGTAGGGTTACAGGTCGGATCCAAGCCGACAAGATCTATCCTGATCGGTTACATTAGGGATGTTTGTAGTGATTACAATATAGCTATACAAGGAAACTATCTTGGCGACCACGTCTCCACCGTGATCCCCGATGGCCACCGTCCCCTGACGCCAAGGGCTTCAGTCCGTCGTCCTGGGCCGGCCAAGAAGGCCTAGCCCAAAGTGGGCCGTGAGGGGATAGGGGTTTATCCCCACAGCTAGTCCCCGAGCACGCTGTGTGCTGCAGGTGAAAGAGTCTTGATGCTTCGACCATCGGGAGGTGTTGTCAACCAGTCTTTGTGTAGTGTCGACCAAGCTAGTTAAAACCCCGACTAGCCCGGGACAACTCTCGACCAGCCGGCTGCGTTCTTGTAGCTTCTTCCCACTGCTATATTTATGTCGGCCCGGTCCGCCATTCGCATTGGAGTGATGGCGTGGATCACCGGGCGCCGAGCACGGCGTCAAACTCACGGACACGGTGCAAATCCGATCTGCATCGGCAAAACCGACATACACCCGGCGTCGTTGGGTTCTCGCGGTGGGCGTCCTCAGGCAACACGCACGCGAAGACCACGACGACCTACATCAGGACCTGATGCTGAAACACTCGCACGAGCGGCTCGGCTTCCTGCGACAGCAACCATCGGCAACCTACAAGGCAATCCAAATCATGCAAATCATGGGGACGCTTGATCAACATGACCGACCAAAGGATCAGGCGAGATCCGATGGGGCCAAGAAAGAGAAGGAGATCATGGCACTATGCAAGCATGGGATTCGGCTCCAACACGGGATCAGCGTGGTCGACATCGAATACAAAACGAGCTAAGTCAATTTTTTAATTTTCAATCTAATATCCTGCAATATATAGTATATGTTTGGAATCTACATATACACACGTCGATTTTGGCGGGAATCAAACAATCGGCGTCGCGGATCATCGCGTATTTGTTGATTCCGTCGAGTGCATGCCGCCGTCCGTCCGAGGTCTCGACGTCATAGCGACGACAAGTTTCCAACCTTTGTGTACATGTCGACATCGGGGACTAGCGCTGCTAGCTCACCTCGACACGCGGCTCCACCCGATGGCCCGAGTTCGACTCCGACTCTGCAAGGACGACGATCGTCCGGTCTTGGCTCGAGGCCAACTTCGTTTTCCAAGTTCGCACCAAAGCAAGAGCACCACGCACAATCGCGTTATGCGTGCTATGGCAGCAAGGCAAGCAACGCCAAGGCCATCAATTCATCTACTCGGCCCGGCGGCGTCGATCTTGTTTAACAAGAAGCTAAGTCAATATTCCATATTTTATTTTATTTTTCAATCTAATCTCCCAAGATATCTAGATGTCTACATATTCTCGTTACGATCATGAACCGCATCGCGACAACGGCCATCGGCCACGACGAAGGCCAAAGCCAGGGATCTCAAGGTCGACTACAAGCCCTGCTTATGCCGCACTTGCGAGCAACCACGTCGAGCCCTCAAGCGAGCCACCTTGAGCCCTCGGCCTATAAAACACGGATACACCGGGGAACCCACGTATCGCGCATCGATACTGGCGTCCGATACGGATACGCCGCCGATATGCCACCGATACGTTCAACCCTTTTCTATTTGTTTTTGATTTTTTTGGCGGGGAATTGTATGAATTGGAACTGTCTAGATAATTTTGTTGAAGATCCTGAAAAGTTAATCAGACAGGCTAGAGCAAAATTCAGACAAACACCAGCACTTACATCATCATCATTATCTTCTGAGTCACCAAGACCTTCTGATTTGGACGTTGATCAAGTCAGGCGAAGCTTAACACCCTGAATTTGAAGCTATGGCAACCAAGACACTTCGTGAGTTCTCATCTCCTGCCACGGACAACATCCTCACTCGTCCGAAGGAAGAGGTTGGAGACAATGGCTTTGAGCTTAAGCCGGGGCTCATAAACATGGTGCAAGCTTGACCAATTCGCGGAATGGCACATGAAGACGCGAGTGCTCATCTCCAACACTTCCTGGAGATTTGCAGTACTTTCACTATGAAGGACGTATCTAGAGACGCCATATTGTTGTGCCTCTTCCCATTCTCACTATTAGGGAAGGCGAAGCAATGGTTCTATGCTACTAAAGAGAAGTATAAAACATGAGATTTATGTTCCACAACCTTTCTTGCTAAGTTCTTTCCTATAGGTAAGACGAATGCCTTAAGAGGGAAGATATCAAATTTCCAACGGCAACACGATGAATCTGTCCGGAAGCGTGGGAACGTTTCCAAGAATATATTTCGAATGTCCACATCATGGGATGGAGAAGTGGTCATTGATGCAAACTTTCTATCACGGGCTAGTTCGATTGCTCGTGAGACTATGGATGCCGCGGCAGGAGGTGCTTTCTTATCACTTACACACTAACCAATGGTACAGAGCTTGTGGAGAAGATGGCTTCCAACCAAGGTTGGAATGAAGAGCGTCAACCCCGTAAGAGAGGAATGCACCAACTGAAAGAGATAGATATGCTATCTGCCAAGATGGACCTAATCATGAAGAAGCTCGAGGATAGAGATCCTCAACTCAAGGCAGTCATGCAAATTCAAGATTCATGCATGACGTGTGAAGAATAATGGAAAGATCTGGCCACATTGGCAGAATTGCCCGAGATCATGGAGGACATCAACTTCATCAATAACAACAATAATTTCCGTCCTCAGCGAGAATCAAGGTTGGAACCAACGAGACCCAACTATCAAGGGAACTACCAAGGTAATAATCAAGGTAACAACAATTTTAATACTTATCAACCTTCCTTGAGAGACCTTGTTCTTAATCAAGGTAAAGCTATGGAGAATCTGTCTAGAAAGATAGCTACCAATGATAAAGCTCTAGAACTTATTAATACTCGTTTGGAAAGCTTTTCTTCAGCTATTAAGAATTATACGGCTTTAATAAGATGATAGAATCTCAGATTTCTCAGCTTTCTATTCCACTAACCACACCAGGTAAGATTCCGGGGCAGCCGAAAGAATTAGAAACTGCAAATCTTGTCGATATCTATAATGCAGGTCATTACTATAGAGAGACCTCAGGGAGCTGCTGGTTGGATGACTCGATGCCACCCAAGAAGGAAGATCCGGGAAGGCCAGTCATTACAATCCAGATAGGACCGCACACCTTCGATAATGCTCTAAGTGATTTCGGCTCAAGCGTGAACATAATGCCTAAGGTAATTTATGAAAAAATTTATAGTGAACCATTGTGGAATACAAACATGTGCTTGCAGCTAGCAGATCAGTCGTTCTGTTATCCTGAGGGGATACTTGAAGATGTGTGTATGGGAATCATAGGCTCTTACGTACCAGCAGATTTTGCAGTCATAGAAACCGGAAGAAGTGAAAGATCAACAATCATACTCGGTTGACCATTCCTATGCTCAGCTAAAGCTATCATCTACGCAGACAATGCGAAGATTTGTTTCTACATTAGAGGGAAAAAGGAGAAGTTCAACTTCAAGAACAAGGTACATACCTCTCCTACTAACCCACAACATTCTTATTCATATTTGCCAGAACCAAAGATAGAAATCTACAACAAGAATAGAAGGAGAAATCAGAATAAATACAAAAAGGCACAGCCTATAAAGGTAATGGTGGTTAACAAGGTAAGTTCTGATAATGACCATCTACTTCCATCTCCTATGCTTCGTAAACAAGATGATCTAGGTACTCCTACCATCGCATGTTCTATTCAGTGTTTAACTTTCTATAATACATTTTGCGATACGGGGTCCGGTATTAACTTAATGGCAAAAGTAACATATGAATTACTATTTGGAAAATTGCCGTTGCAACCAACATTTGTGCAGCTACAGATGGCAGACCAATCATACAGGATTCCTGAAGGAATTGCTAAAGACGTACCAGTCAAGATCATGGACCACTATGTTCTAACTGACTTTGTAGTCATGGACATGGGGAAGGAACAAGATCCTCCATTAGTGCTTGGGAGACCGTTCCTCAACACTACACACGCAATCATCTACATCCATATAGGAGAGATACATTTCCAATTCCCTACAGAGAAGGTACATGTATATTTCAATAGTTATAATGATTATATGAGACCCAGAAAGAGTAGGTCAGCTCGTTGCCGCCAAAGGAGACAGTGGATTAAAGACTTAGAAGAAGATAAGGTAAATGAAGAGGCTAAAGTCCTTACACATGAACCATCCACAAAGAAAACAGAATCAACCACTCCAGAGAAGAGTCCACCAGCTAAGCTGAAGTGGAGGAAGAAGAAGACATCTCCTAGAACATCAACAGAACAGACTATAGACTCATCAGTGCCACCGATTGTAACAACCGATATACCATGGGAGTAAAGAGGAGAACTAGAAGTCCTGTTCGAGGAGGACTCTAAACGCCGAATCCTCGGTAATTCGGTAAGTTATCCATATTTAAATCCCCGCATTGCATATTTATCTTTCCATATCATGCTTATTTTTAGTATCTTATATCCGCATTTGAAAACAAAGCTCAAAAATATTTTGTGGTTTGTGAAAACCTTAAAGCCCCATGCTAACATCCCCGAGGCTTAAACACCTCTAGGTTATTTCTTTGTGGTGGCATAAAAATAAAAAAATCATAATAATAAAATACAATAATGATGCATAAGTACTTTATCTTTTCTTGCATATAAAAATAAAAATCCAAAAAATATATCCCGAGACAAGCCAAAGCAATGTGGCTAACCCCTAATGCTTAATAAGTTCCACTAGCTTTGTTGTGTATTTGAATTCAGCAGGAGGAGAGACATGCTAGGCGCCACCCTTGTCGCCAACTACCTCAATTTCTACATAGAAGATTACATTTCGATCAAGCTTGGGGAAATGCACTCCCAGTTATCCCAATAAGTATCTCTATCTATAATATTATTATTAGTTAAATATTTAGTTTGTTATAGAGTTTGTTAAGAGTAGATTTATAAAGTCTAGTTGTTTTAAAGAGTCTTTTGTTAGAGTGTGAATAAAAGGATCAAGAGAGAGTGAACACTAATTTAATTTGCTCAACTAAAATAAACCCCAAAATCTGCCAACATGGAGATGATGAATAGTTGCTCTATTTGTTATACTTTTCTAATACCTAGCTTTCAAGCTTAATTTCTCTTGAGCTCCATTTGCAAAATTGCTTTGACTTGATATTTACTCTAAACCTGAAACTTATGGGTTGCAAATGCTTGGTCTAAAGTCTAGGTAATTGACGGATATGATATAAGATAGTCTGAGCTGCTATTTGATCTTACTCCTAGTGACACTAGATTTCTGGAGATTTACTTTTGAAAATTTAAAATGCACATGATAAGTTCCCTGTGTGTGATGTTGTTTGAACCTCCTACCACAGCTATATATACATGCTCCCTAGATTAGGAAAACTTTGATTTATATATATATCTTTGCTTGCTTTGCATTGAGTTTGTTCAATCTTTTGTCGACCTTTAGAAACTTGTCATGTTGATCATGTACACTCCAATCCACTTCATTCCACCTCACTACATTCCACTCCACTCGACTCCATTCACTTATATGCTATTTCCACCCCGGAAGTACGCATCCACCATATACATACCATTATCCATTCACTCTAGCCACCAAAAATGTTTTACTCCTATCCCGGAGAGAGCAACCAAAAACATTCTCTATACCCATCCATTCATTCATTGCTACCCAATGTCTTACAGGAGCTCCATTACATTTGTCTATCCCTCATTCATTCTATACACCTTACTCTTACATACTATCTATATTCTATCCACCATACACATGCACCACTTGATCAGTGTGACTCGTGACTTTGGATCCATTGCTTGAATTTACAATATATGCTTAGTAAGTAAATAAAGTTTCTCCTACCTATGAGCTCCGGATATAAGCATTAGATATAGTGTGAGAGAGAAGAAGGCATAGTGTGCTACTGCCTTAACAAAAAATACTACATATCATGAGAGAAAGGCAACACAACCTTATTGCCTTAGAGAGGATCCACAAATACCACAAATGAGAAATTAGAGAGAGTCATACTGGGAACTTTGAGTTTTATTTTGAAAAGCAAAGAAAAACTCCAGGAAGGACAGAGTTGATCAAAAGAGTTTGAGATACAAGGTTTCGACTTGACTGTTTCTATCTTTCAATTGCCCAAGATTGAAGAAAAGGTCATAAGCTCCAAAAGGTAAAAGGTAATATGGGTAAGTTAAAGGTTTTTCTTATCCTGGAGAGAAATTTTGTTTGAAAGCATGTGTACTCTTAAGGTATGATAGTGTTGTAGCAACTCCCCGATCCAAGTAAGTTTAATATAATATCATGTGTCTTGCTAGGGACTAGCAAGAGGTAAGTTTGAGGGAGCTTGTTGACACCTGTTATAGCATAATATTATTAGTCAATTAACATGAAATAAGGGCTTAAGTTAGATATCAACATAAGTCTAGGGGTCTAACTAATATATTTCCACAAGTTTTGGTATTACGTGACTTTGCGGGGACTAAGATAAAAATAGAGAAGATTGATGAGAATAAGAAGAGTTTACATCCCATACGATGACAAGACTTAACCGTGAAGTAACTCAACCCGAAATGTGGACTAAAACACGTAGAAGATACCGAGAAGACACCGGGAGAAACGAGAGACCGAGGGGACTCAACCCCCGGCGGCCGCCAGAGCCATTTAGGGCGGCCGCCAGTGGGGTCGCCCGCCGACCCTCACATTTTTTATGTCGGTTTACCACCGACCTTGAGGTTGTATCTACACCATAGCCGGAGGTCGGTTTGATCCAAGGGTCCCCGTTCATCGCCAAGTGCTATATAAGAAGACCACCGACCCCGTGGTGAAACCCTAAGTCATTATGAACTCATTCTAGTTCATTATCATCATCAACCAAGTCTAGACCTAAGCCCTAGTTCATCATATTAGAAGTAATTAGCTACCTAGCTAGTTCTAGAGGAAGTCAAGTTCATCTTGATTCCCGATAGTCAAGAAGTAGCGGGATCATCGTTCTCGTGGCTTCTCTCTTGTATTCGATTTGTAAGTATTATTATCGAAATACAATTGATATGACTTTGATCTATATCATGATTATATTCTTATTGATATGTATCCATGCATGCTATGATTATATATTTAGTTTAGTGAGTTTGTCTTATATCTTATGCATGGAATTTTATAGCATCCACGTAGATGATCACTATGTGGGTGATAAGCAATGTGTAAACGTGGTGTTTATACAACGTTTATCTCGCAATTGCACCCTACATTAGGGGACGTGTGGTAGTTCGCGGGGAAGTCCTGTTGAGTCCTTTGGAGTCCACCGAATGATAGGGCAAGTTGAGCCATAATTACGGTGATAATCAAGTTTCGTCCTTGATTGTCATTAGTAGTTGCTTACCATGTGTAGATGTATTGCAACCTTGCCATGATAGCTAGATGTATTGCACTAATTATAGTATTCATTGATATATGATTAGGAGTATCTTAGGAATATTCTTTCTATTCTTTCTATAACATGCTAATCGCCGTATGATACTAGTGGCATATGATGATCTTAGACTTGGGTAGTTATTAATTATTCAATTATCTTTATCTTGTGACTTATCCTCGTTATGAGTAATGTTAGATGCATATGGCTACTCTCGCATTATACAACCGCAAGTGGATCTCATAAATAAATCACAATCTAAATCATTATCCCCTCTCTACTTTCCATAGACTCCCCTTCCCCTGTGGTAAAATATAAATACGATACCCGGATTACTCCCGGTGAAGTGCTACGATGGTATTTCTATCTGTGCGCTTGCAGATATCATGTTCATTCTTTATCAAGGCCTATCAAGAAAACCATACCCGCATTTCTTAGAGCGTTATTGCTAGGGTGACAGACTAGTGTGTAGGTAATGCCTAGAAATGAGTGGTATACCTTGAGTACATATCCTGGTGAGATTAACTCCACTATGGATAATGATGCTAAGATTACACCCCACAACTAACACGCCTAACTTTGCCTTTGTTGGATCATGAGATTAATTCCATATCCAAGCTAACAATTAGATAGATACCATTTATATATTTCTTTCGCCTTCCTAATTTGGATCGTGTAAGAAATATCAACAGGCGGCAAATCAAAGGTATGGTACATCGATGGAGCTTCATCGACATCTTCACCGAGCTGTACGCCTACGTCGACGGAGCTTCATCGACATCTTCACCGAGATATACGCCTGTGTCGACAAAGCTTCATCGACATCTTCACCGAGCTGTACGCCTATGTCGACGGAGCTTCATCGACATCTTCACCGAGCCATACGCCTACATCGAAGGCGTCTCATCGACGGCTTCGCCAAGCTTGTCGACACCTTCGCCATCTCCAAGCACGGAAGGATATGATGCTCGGGACAATCGCCGACGACATCAGTAAGCTGACCCGCGCCTAGCCTCTCCTCTTAGGCTGCAGAACGGTAAGTCTACACCCCCCTCTTTTATATCTGTATTTCCATAAATACTACTACATTGAAAAAGGATTGCGGTCATCTAATGAACGCAACCCTGGAGACTATCGTGTGGCTTGCTTGATCGGGGAAACCCCCCAGTCACACACAGGCTTCGAGTTCGAAGGCTGGCCCAACGAACAGTTTGGCAGCCGCTCCAGCCGCCCGAGTGAGGGACTAGACATAAAAGAGGATCCACTAGCAGTCGGTAACCCAGATGCCATAGCATCAAGGGCTCCTTAGTCTTGTATTCGAGTCCCGTGTTGTCTACATATCGCAGGGTTTGAAGCGAAGGAGGCCTCCAAGCCCTTTGGAGTGATCGTTCACCACTCCCGGGAACTGTCGATATGACCTCTGGGATTCATGGGGATCAGACACTAGCACCTCCGCCGGCCCCAACGAACGGGCCGAGATCCCCGCTCGAATTTACCCGCTTGCAGCTCACCATATGCCTCAGGGTCGTCCCAATGAGGGAACCCACGAGCAACATCCAACCCTCCTCCTTTGCGGAAAGGATGCGCGAGGGAACGAACTGCAAGGTAACTACAGCCTCGCTTATGCCTGGCCATGCCGTCCTCCCGTTCGAAGGGTCCGACGAAGGGCATTGCTTGTTCAGGGCAAGACCGACGAGCGCCGAGCGCGCCGGGAACTCCCCAAGAGGGAGCGGAGGACCAGGTCGCTATACAGGCCCTAACGGCTCCCCGTAAGCACCGCCCTCCTCACAGAAGAAACGAAGCAACAGGGCAAGTAACCTTGGGGGCTTACGAGCCGCCTCTTTAGGCAAATGAACTGGGACACCAAACCGGTGATGGTTGTGGGCCTAGACACGGCCAAGGCGTGAATCGTTGAAGACTCGGTACACCTTGTGCCGAAAGTCCACATATTCTGTGGCAAAGTCATGAAGCCAAAGAATGGATCCAAGCGCCAAAGACGCTCCCTGCTCGCAAGGGAACAAGATCCAAGCCACCCTCGGGGGCTTGTGAGCCACCTCTTCAGGCAAACAATTTGGGACGCCAAATCGATGATGGTTGTGGGCCGCACACCCACCAAGGTGTGAACCGTTGAAGACTCAAGGTACACCTATACCGAAAGTCCACATATTATGTGGCAAAGTCTCGACTTCCGGATACGGATCCGTGCACTACCACATTCCCTTGCTCTACAAGGGAATAAGCTCCAAGCCACCTTAGGGGGGCTCGCGAGCTGCCCGTTTGGGCAAACTAGTCGGGACACAGGCCGATGACGGGCAAGAGCTCGACAACGGTCAAAGGCCGAAGTCTCTAGGGGCCGAGCACACCTCACATCAAAAGACCACACGGGCAGTTGGCACGGTCTCAGATTGGAGCCGAGCACATGTTTCTTTACAAAGAAACAAGCTACAAGCCCCCCACAGGGGCTAGCGAGCCGACCCCTAGATAGTCGGATAGGGACATAGCACCCGTAAGGGTGGTGGACCCCGAACACGACGTGAAGCGAGTCACCATGAGACTCACGTCAAAAGACCACATGGGCAGTAGCATGGTCTCGGGTAGGGCCTGAGTACCACTCGTTTCTTCACCCGGTGAAGAGATGGACTATCACTCATGCGAGCCGCTTACTTAAGCTGTCAAAATAGAGAAGCGGCGCAAAATGCAATCCGAACCGAGTCCTCAGAAAATAGCCAACCCGTTGCAAGCCATTGGGTTGGGTCGGAAGTCGGGTAGCGTAAAAACCCGACATGCCATGAATAAAGAGGTCCCTGGATAACAAACCAAACGCGTTGCCATAGGACTAGCCTATTCCTGTGAAGCACGGAATGGCAAGACCCCAGACAACAACCTGTGGAAAGAAGTATGGCCGAGGATCAGGCCACGGGCAGGACAATGCGGCCCTGGACCCTCGGGGGCGAGCCCCAAAGACCGATGCGACGGCCCAAAAGCTCGGTATGAGCGAAAAGACGAAAAAATACGGAACTACCCGAAGTCTCCGGAACCTAGGGCACTCTTGACCGTGATACGAGGCTCTACATAGTCGAGTGCGGACCCTAATTAAAGGATACGTGCACGGTTGCGGGGGTAAAAGATCTCGGGTTTTGCCTCGATAACTCCGCTTCCCAAGGGTGGGAAAAGAAAAAGAGGGGCACCGACATTGAGGGACGCTTTCCTCGATCTATGTACAAAACACGATAAAAATTGGGTATGACTCCCGATCGGAAGAAGCCGAGCCTCGGGGCAAATCACTCCACGCCCGGCAACAAGAGCGTCGACATTGGCCGCTGCCACCACAACATCCTGTGCTCGTGCATACCGAGGAAAGATGGCACGATAAGGATCCAAAGTCTCGTCGTGCCAAAACCCCTCCACATGGGTTAGGCTATAACCCATCGTCGATTCCGCCATCACCAAGGCAATGGCGGTCCCATGACAAAGACCCCGGATGACCGCCAACTCTTGCTGATGCTGGGCCCAGAGCTGCTCCATCTCTGCAACGCGCTTTGAGGGCGAGAGATCTGATTAGACGAGAACCGAGACGCGATAAGAAAGCGGCAGAAATAGGCGAATGCCCAACTTACCGGTAGAGGCACGGTCGGCGTGCTCACACTGAAGGCGCATCATCTTGATGTGCTGCTCAAGCACATCAACCGACCCGCTAGCATCCACCAAATGAGTGCTCACCTCCACAAGAAGAGTGCGGCGCTCCTTGAAAGGTCCCGCCGGAAACGCTCGCCCCATGGTAGCAACGGGAACCGCCGGCTCGAGCCCCCTCGCCGCTGCAGCGGAAGGTAGGGCCGTACCCGTCGGTGAAGGAACGACCGCGACAACCGCAGTTACGGGAGCCGTGACCACCGGACCAGGGTCGACTGCGTTTAAGGTCCTTAGCAAGGCTTGCCAGGCAGGGAGCATGCGGCGCATGCGCATGCGACGCATTCCCTCTGCCTCGTCACGACGGCAACGGTGCTCACCGCCGACCAGGAGAGCCCATCGAGGAGGAAGAGGAAGAAGCAGAGGATGAATCCTCCATCCTAAGGAAAGCAAGGAATCGAGCAAGAGGGTTTTTTTTCCTAGGGAGGTAGACAAGGGAGAAACCAGATGGCAAAGAGGTAGGCTCTTGGGGGCTTCTTATGGATGACTAATGAGCGGTCCTCGAAACTGCTCGATGCCCCCAAAAAATAAAGTGGGTCCTCTTGCATGCAGCGTCCGCCCACTTCCTCCCAAATCGAAACACCTAGCGATAACACCCCCTTGAAGTTTGAAAGGTGTGGGAGAGGACGGTTGCCTCCCCAGTCTTAAAACGAACGCGCCCACATATACACATGGGGCCCGCCACGACGTGGCAGAAAAAGTAACGAAGACAGAATGGCCACCCCTCACCCGAGATGGAAACTGCCGCAAGACCCATACATACGATCAGACCCTCAACGAAAGCCGAGATTAAGTAGCACAAAGGGCAGGAGCACCATCGGCTCTTAGGGGCCTAGGCCACGCCAAGAAAGAATCTCGGCAAGACAAGGAAGCACCACGCTCCCCCAACAAGGGGGGCTACTATTGGGGTTCATAATAATAGACCCCTAAAAAGGGCCATCATGCTAAGGCCCAATGACCCATCGGAAGAAATGGTCACAACCAACAGGCTGGCAAAAGGAACAAGCATGAAGGAACCAAAGGACACGGCCTTGGTTCCAGCCCCAACTCGCCCGAGCCTTGAGTGCGGATCCAAGGCTCCGGTCAGGATCCTTCCGCTAGAAGGATCGGGGTAGAGGTCTCGGCTCTCGCTGTTGACACCTGTTATAGCATAATATTAATAGTCAACTAAACATGAATAAGGGCTTAAAAGAAATATCAACATAGTTTAGGGGCTTGACTATCATAATTCCATGAGTTTTGGTGATTTATATAGTTTTAGGGATTAAACAAGAAAATACCAGAGTTTGCAAGCCATACGACATAAGACTTGTCCACGACGCAACTCAACTTGAAACCCACGCAAGAAGACTCTAGAAGACACCAGAACACGAGACCCAGAAGAAGGGGCTCACTTGGCAGAGGGCCAGGGCGGCCGCGCCCTAGGTCCCACCAGTCAGCCTCACCATCGTACGTCGGTTCACTTGCGCCATGGAGATTAGATCTACGCCGCTCCTCAAGGTCTGTTGTATCCAAGGGCTATAGTGCATCCAATGGAAGACTCTAGAACATGACCTGTGGGATTAATTGGGCCCAAATCTGAATTCGGCCCATCTTAGCCTATGTGCGTTATCATAAGACATGGTGGAAGGCTTAGTACTACATTGCCTGCTAAACTAGGAGGGAGGCCAGGAGACCCCTATGTAACAAGACCCCCCGCCGCCAAGGTGAAACCCTAATGCATTCAATTCATATCCTTTGATCCGTTGATCATTGAGGTGTCCCAATGTGAGGACAACCTCTCCACTAGAGAATTAGGGCTAGCCTCTCCAATGTAGTAGATTAGCAACTAGAGAGTTAGGGAGAGCGGAGCTGCGCTCCGGTTCTAGAGGACTCTTCAGAGTTTGGTATGTCCTGTATCCTTTCTTTGTGAGACTTTTGATTTATATATTTAGCTTCTCTATTTACTTTCATGTCTTTCACATAGTTGGTTAGAATAGTTGTTATACAATTGCATGGGATCTCCGCTCGTATTGAGGGCTCTAGTTATTCACGATAGCTAGAGTTGTAATCGATAATATAGACTTGGTGTGTAGGCTATATTACTTGAGATTGCACCCAATCCTACGGATAGTTGTGGTAGCCAGGGGGTGGGTGACAACGACGACCGAGCCCGATGTAATCCACCACGTTTGAGTTGCTGTTTCGTAGAGCTTTTGGCAACCTTCTCCCAACTACCTTCTTCCTAGTCTTCTTCGAGAGTTGGAAAGGACCTGCTGCTCCAAAGTGCTTTTACGTGATAGCTATCATAGAACCTAAGTAATAGAGAAGTACATAGCAACCTTGATCTCTCCCGCTGTCCTCTCAACTTTCTACTACACATTTATCATAGGAATTCTCAAGTGTGTGATATTTTTCATAACTCCTATCTAATGTCATTTACCCCATCACTTTAGTCTAGTGGTTTGCTAGGTTAGTAGATGCATGATTGTGAATTATTAAATTCTTTAGCCAAAGCTTCCCTGTGGATACGATACTCTTGAATACTCTCCTAGGGAAAAGCTACAATGGTATTCTATGCGCTTGTAGAATCCTTCATATTCTTTTAGCACTTACTCCCTCTGGACGGTTTTCTTAAGCGTATCATCAAAATCTCAGATACTAAGGAGAGTAGTAACCACGCATGCAAGCTCTTGGCTCAATACATGCAGCACAGAGAAACGTATGGTCATTAAATGCATGCAAGTTGTGCCATGCAGCCAGAGTACCTAAATCGAAAACCCACCGCGCGCTCACCCAATACCATGCAAGGCCATTTAAACATTTGACCTCGTACTTGCTGCCACGCCTAATATAGCTACCAAACTCCAAAATGTGAGAATGCCTAACAAAACCGACCGGAGGGAGTAATAAATACCAACACTCGCCTACCCCTTTGTCAACATGATGCGACGCGTGCAAGGTCTAGCAAATCCTGACAGTCCGCGAATACCGCTGCATCATAGATAAATGTGTAGTAGCAAGTTGAGAGGACAACGGGAGAGATCAAGGTTCCTATGCACTTCTCTATTACATTGCTTCTATGATAGCAATCACACTAATGCACTTTGGAGCAGTAGATTCGTCCCAACTCTCGAGAAAGACAGGGAAGAAGGTAGTTGGGAGAAAGGCTACCAAAAGCTCTACGAAACACCAATCCAAACGTGGTGGACTACATCGACCCATCAGAGCTGTCACCTCTGGGGCTACCACAACTATCCGTAGGGATTGGGCGCAATCTCGAGGTAACCTATAGCCTAGACACCATGTCTATACTATTGATTACAACTCTAATTACCTAGAATAACTAGAGCCCTCAATACGAGCGGAGATCCCATGCAATTGTATAACAACTATACTAACCAAATATATGAAAGACATGGAAGTAATAGAGAAGATAAATATATAAATCATAAGTCTTACAAAGAAAGGGTACAAGACATACCAAACCCCGAAGACTTCTCTAGAATCGAAGCTTAGCCAGCCTCTCCCTAACTCCCTAATTGCTAATCTACTACATTGGAGAGTCTAGCCCCTAATTTCTAGTGGAGAGGTTGTCCTCACATTGGGACACCTCAATGACCAACAGTGTCAGGGAGATAATGAATGGAATGAATTAGGGTTTCACCCAGGGGCATGGGGTCTCCGGGCCTCCCTCCTAGTTCCGTAGGGCAATGTGGTACTAAGCCTTCCACCATGTCTTATGATAATGCACATAGGCTTAGATGGGTGAATTCAGGTTTGGCCCTTCTAGAGTCTTCCATTGGATGCACCATAGCCCTTGGATCAACCGACCTTGATAGACGGCATAGATGGCGGTGGTGAACCGACCTATGAAGGTGAGGTCGTTCCGGTGGGCCCCGTGGCACGACCGCCGCTCGCCGGGCCGCGGCCGCCCGCCCTCGCCGCGGTGGGCCCCATCCCGTGGGTCATGCCTTCGGTGTCTTCTAGAATGTTCTTGTGTGGGTTTCAAGTTGGATTGCTTCACGGATAAGTCTTTATGTCGCAGGCTTGCAAACTCTTGGGCATATTCGTTTAATCCCTAAAAAAATATATAAATCACCAAAACTCGTGGAATTATGTTAGTTAGGCCCCTATTCTATGTTGATATTCATTTTAAGCCCTTATTTCAGTTTTAAAAGCCTACATATTTTATGCTATAATAGGTGTCAACAAGCTCCCCTCTGCTTAGCCTTTGCTAGTCCCTAGCAAAGCCAAACTTAGCAATGGATCGGGGGTTGCTACAACGCTTTCACACCTCAAAAGTACACATGCTTTCAAACAAAATTTCTCCTCCTGGGATTAGAATAAACCTTTTAAACTTTCAACTCACCCATATTACCTTTAACCATGGAGCTTACAAAGCCTTTTCTTAGGATCTTGGGCAATTGAAAGATAGAACAATCAAGTCAAGCACCATGTCTCAAACTCGTTGTTCAACCATCATTCCGGAGTTTTTTGCAAGTTTCAAAATATAACTCAGAGTTCCTTGTTGACATCTCTTATTGAATACTTTTATATGTCAACTAAACATGAAATAAGGGCATAAAATGAATATCCACATAGACATAGGGCTTATACTAACAGTTTCCACGAGTTTTGGTGAATTATATATTTTTTTCGGGGATTAAACAGGAAAAGCCTAGAGATTTGAAGCCCTATGACACAAAGACGATCCGTGACGCATATCAACTTGAAACCCACGTAAGAACATTCCAGAAGACACCGAGACAACGCAGTAAGAGTTTGGGACCCACTGCACCGAGCCGTGGCGCCGAAGCATGTCGGCGGCCGCCGCCCGGGCCCACCTGTCAGCCTCACCCACCTAAGTCGGTTCCAAAACCGCCTATGAGGAGCAATCTAGTCCGTCAATCAAGATCGGTTTGATCCAAGGGCCATCATGCATCGCCTAGGGCTATATAACAAGACCCCCGACCCTCGGGTGAAACCCTAATTCATTGTATTCATTGTAATTCATTATCAAGCCGGCGAAGTAGAAGAGAGCTTTTCCACCGAGAGATTAGGGTAGCTACTTGGCTAGTTCTAGTTCTTCTAGTTCTAGTTCTTCTAGTTAGATTAGCAAGTCAGATTCAATTAGAGCTGGGTGTTGCCAACCCAGATTCTCGATCTTCAAGTCATTACGGTATTATCTTGTATCCATGACTTTATTCTATTTCAATATTAAGTATTGGTTTGCTATGTTCTTAGTTTATTCTAGTAGTATATTTGATATGGTCATGATTAATTGTGAGTTCATGTATCTATTCGTAGAGCGCCTAATTCGAATCTCGAGAGGGTTAGGTGATAGAAATAATTATGTAAGCATGGTGCTTAGATATGATCTATCTGCGGATGCATCTTATAACCGGGACGTGTGGTAGATCGCGGTGTGATATTCCCTGTTGAGTCCTTTGGAGTCCATCCCCGGTTATAAGACTAGTTGAGCATGGTTTTGAGGATTATCTTGTTTTGTTCTTGGTTCTCCTCATAAATCTTCGGGATGCATAGATTCATGGTTGTTATGTTTGTATATGATGGTATATGACCTAGGGTAGATGTTTGACTTAGTAGATTTAATGCTATATAAGAATTCCGTCTCTTAACGTAAGTCCACGTTAGTTTGAGTAGTGAGTAGTCTATTCCTATATCTCTCGTGTGTTAGCTTTGCCTTTGTTTATCACTTATCATATCATTATTGGCTTAACCCCCTCGCTAAAGTAGTGCTAATGACCGATTCTCTCATAAGTATGCTAGCTAATAATCGTATCGCCCATCCTTATATTCCTCTCGTGGTAGAATTATAAATGATAAACCCGGATCCCTCCCTTGAAATGTGAGTGTTGTTATTTTATCCGCAGGCGCTTGCAGATAATTTAATGGTAGATATAATTGTTTTAGAGATTGCAAATCAAAGACAATCACATGTAGCACATTTAGCATTTCTAGCATTACTTCTTTGGGGATGACAACCTAGCCTATGGTAAAGTTATGAGATGGAGAAACACCGAGTGCCTCTCGCTCATATGGCCTTAGGTGAGATTAACTCCACCTATTGGTTGTAGTGATGTTAAGAAGTACCAACAAGCATTTCTGGTGCCGTTGGGGGGAGGATATAATGGCTAACTAGAGTTATTATTAGAAAGAAACTTATGATGAGGTCTAAACTAGACACTTTACTTTAGCAGATTACCCTTGTTTTTCTTTGTTTATATTTTATACAGGGTTTATCATAAAGGATTGATTGAGATTCACTTCACTTCGTTCATTAGAATAAAAGTCAGTCAAGAGGAAGCATACAATCAACTTTTGAAGCTATGGGTGAAAGGACTTTTACGAGAGTTTTCTCGCTCCATGCAATGAGAACATTCGTGACTGGACCAAGACTCCAAACTAACAATCTTGAGTTTGAGCTCAAGCCCGGCTTCATCAACATGGTTCAAGCTACTCAATTCAGTGGAAGGATATATGAAGATGCACGCGCTCATCTTCAGAATTTTCTGGAGATTGCCAACACCTTCACAATCAAGAATGTTTCCCGAGATATCATATTACTCCGCTTATTCCCATTCTCATTGACGTGGAAAGCGGTTATGGTTCTATGCTAATAAAGAAGAAATCAAGACATGGGATAAATGTTCAAAGGCCTTCCTATCAAAATTCTTCCCTATAGGCAAAACCAATGCCTTACGAGGAAAAAATCACAAATTTTCAGCAGCAGAAGGGAGAATCAATTCCAGAAGCATGGGAACGTTTAGAAGAATACATATCGATTGCCCCCATCACGGAATGGAAGATTGGTTACTCCTACAAGGATTTTATCATGGATTATCAAGAAAAGCTCAAGAGCATTTGGATGCAAATTTCTTTGGAGGATCATTTTTGTCACTCACTCTTGGGAAAGTTGAAGCACTTATGAAAAAGATATCGAGAAAACCAAGGTTGGTCCCAAGAAAGCACTCAACACTCCCATCAAATTGAAGAAATACCGAAGAAGTAAATGTAGTGTTGTTGACACCTGTTATAGCAGAAAATATATAGGCTTTTAAAACTGAAATAAGGGCTTAAAATGAATATCAACATAGTATAGGGGCTTGACTAACATGATTCCACTAGTTTTGGTGATTTAATATATTTTTCGGGGATTAAACGAGAAAATGCCCAAGAGTTTGCAAGCCTTACGACATAAAGACGTATCCGTGACGTAACCCAACATGGAACATACACTAGAACATTCCAGAAGAGACCGAGAGAGCACCGGAAGGAAGGTAGGGCCCACCGGCAGAGCCGCGGCGGCCCACTCGAGGGGGCATGGCCGCCCCGTAGGGACCCCCTGTCGCCTCCCATTCAAGGTCGGTTCACCACCGCCTATGAGGAGCAATCTAGTCCATCCATCAAGATCGGTTTGATCCAAGGGCTCCCATGCATCCTGCGGGGCTATATAACAAGACCCCTCGACCCCAGGTCAAACCCTAATTCATTCCATTCATTATCTCTTGACCTGTTGGTCATTGAGGTGTCCCAATGTGAGGACAACCTCTCCACTAGAGAATTAGGGCTAGACTCTCCAATGTAGTAGATTAGCAACTAGAGAGTTAGGGAGAGCGGAGCTATGCTTTGGTTCGAGGAATCTACAGAGTTTGGTATGTCTTGTATCCTTTCTTTGTAAGACATTATGATTTATATATTTATCTTCTCTATTTACTTTCATATCTTTCATATAATTGGTTAGCATAGTTGTTATGCCTTTGCATGGGATCTCCGCTCGCATCGAGTGCTTTAGTTAATCGTATGTGACTAGAGTAGTAATTAATAGTGTAGACATGGTGTCTAAACTAGAGATTACACAGGATTGCACCCAACCCCACGGATTGTTTGTGGTAGCCCTGTGTGGTGACAGCCCCGATGGCGATGTATTCCACCACGTTCGGGTTGGTGTTTGTAGGACCGTAGTCGAAGCTTCCTAGCCCCCTTCTCATCCCTTTCTGTGGCTAGTGTTTTGATGTCCCAAAGTGCCATGGTATGATTGCTATAATAGAACCTAAGTAATAGAGAAGTACATAGGAACCTAGATCTCTCCCGCTGTCCTCTCAACGTGCTACTACACATTTATCATTAGGAATTCTCTGGTGTGATTTATATTGTTCATAACTCCTATCATTTACCATTTACCCCGTCACTTTAGTTTAGTGGTTTGCTAAGTTAGTAGATGCATGATTGTGACTTATTAGATTCTTTTAGCCAACGCTTCCCTGTGGATATGATACTCTAGAATACTCATCCTAGGGAAAAGCTACAATGGTAGGTGTTCTCAGGCGCTATGAATCCTTCATATTCTTATAGCACTTAATAAATACCAACAAGCTTTTTTGGCCGTTCTTGGGGAAGCATTTGGCGATAAGATTTTAATAATGATCTTGATGTTTGCTAATTTAGTGTATCACTAGCTTTAGTAGGATTACCCTTGTTCTGTTGAGTTGTGGAATAGACAGGACAAAAGATGTCGATTGCGACCTTCCGACAAGATTCCACGAGGAAAGAAAAGAAGAAACATTGAAGAACCGAGGTGCCCGATCATTCAAGATTCATCAACATTTAAACCCCGCCATCTCAAAGGTATGCATTTAAATATATATTATTCTAACCATATATAGATTGGAAAAAGAAGTCGCCGTCCACAAGAATTCAATGCACATATCTCAAGTGACGTTCATATTTTGCACATCATGGTAAGTATGATTAATAAAGGTGAGTAGTTATCCTTTTTATTTCCTGCATTCACCATTGCATGTTTAGTTTAAATAATCCATGCATTCACTCCATTTAGTTTAAGTTTTCTCATAGTAGATCCATTGCATGTTTAATTCTTTGCATACAATCATGTCATGTGCATCTCTAAAAAAAAAAAAACTCTCACCATGATCATACTCCTTCATCTCTAATTGGATAAATCTCTATAGTGCTTTCATGCTACCTTTGCTTACTATAGCATGCTTTGGTTTGGGAATGCGTCTATTTGCAAATAGGGTGTTTCTAAAGGTTTTTAAATTAAGCGTGGTGCTTAGGTTAAATAGCCTTCCTTAATTGAATTAGACATGGAGTCTAGTTTGGTTATTGAGCTAAGAATTGCTTGTGTAGACATTGGTTATTTTGTTGGACTAACCCATGCAGAAAAGTCTCAAGTCCAATTCGGGTAAGTCAAGAGATGAACTCAGATCGAGATGAAGCAAGGCATATGATGAACTCCAACCTTGAGCAAAAGACACAGCTCATTCATCATTGATGGAAGAATTGTAAGTATCAAATATCATTCACCTTGTCTTTTTTGCTACAAGTTACCTTTGCCTTGATCCATATACTAGAGTGCAGCCATAAATAATAAAATCTGTGCTAAGAATAATCAAAGAACCATCTTTTCACTAGCATAGATGAAATCATATAAATGTTGGACACAACCCCTACTTGAAACTTGTTGTATTCTTTGGGTATGTGTCCACTAATATTTCTTGAGAAAAAGAGTCTATGCTATGTCTATTCAATGGAGAAGGGTGCCATACAACACGATCACGAAAAAAAAGTAATCACTCAACAAAAGTGGATGGACAAAGCAATGGGCCACAAGAACATCAAAGACAGGTAAGTGAATATAAAACTCATATTTGTATACAACTTTTGTCTTATGTTCTAAAAAAAAAAACTGAGCACATGCAGGCTCATGCTAAAGAAAAAAACAACAACATGTTCCTAGGACAAGTTCCCTTCGGGTATTCTCGGTCACTAACCATACAGGGAACAAAGGATAAACAACATCTAAGGACATGTTGATTGCAACACATGATGAGGGATGTTTCAACATTCACACTTAAAGTGTCGAGTGACATGAGGGCTCGAGCTTGGGGGAGGAAGGTCAATTCCTCTACAAGATGATCCAACAAATCTCTCCCTTTTCTCAAGCTCCAGCCACTCGACACACACCGGGTTGCAATCCCTCTGCTCATTATTACTTTATCTCTCTAAGTTTGAATGGCGTATAAATAGTATACTTTATAAATCAAACTTAAGATATAATAAAATTTCCCATTAGAGAAAAAAAGTAAATAAAATGCTAATTAAAATATCCACCTAAAACTTTTTGTAGCCTAGAAGATACCTTTAGCTCCATGACAATTCTACCCTTGTTTAAAATTACTTGTATATTCCTTGGGGTATATGTTGTCAACTAATACTGCAGGAATAAAATCATGAGAGAAGCAAAAGGTCCAAGCACAATTTAAAGAACAAGAAAGAAAGGACGATGCAATAATGGAGATAAGTGAGGAACAAGATACATAATAGGCCAAAGAAAAAAAAGCTTCGAAAGGAAGAAAAGGACCACCACAAGGTGTTACGCCTCACACTCTAATAATAAGGTAACATCTTGAGGTAAGTTGTCATTAATTAAGCTTTACCTTAATTATGGCTTGTTCATAAATAAAGAATCAAACATGTTAGAGTAACAACCTTGCTTGATCAAGCTTTATTAGCTCAACTTGTTTTGTTTCTTTATTTGTTCCTATCACCACTCTCTTGATCTCATAGTCCTAATCATGTAAGCTAGAATGTTGCACACCTTGCTTTGGAAGAAGATAATCATGCCTTTGATATATCATGTATAGACAAGAAAACCCTTCCAAGAGTCAAGGAGTTTGTTTCAATCCATTGAAAGTTTTTACTGCAACATTCATGCTCAATCTTATGATCTTGTCACCCAAGTTAGGACTAACCAAAGCATATAAGAAATCAACTCTATCTTGTTTAATGTGCCTATGGTTTTGGTTCTGTTGGTGTTTTCCCACCAACAGAGCCCATGCACTTGATCTCTACCTTCACTTTGCAAGTAGGACACACTTTGAGCTAAAAGGTGGAGAAGTCTATCAGTCTCTCCAAAATTCATAAAGTGAATGTCTTACGAGCATGCACTCTAAACAAGATGTTGCCTACGTCCGTGCTCATCTCCAACTCGTGTGACTAGCAAAGAACATGGGTGACACCATCCTTCACTATCCGAAGTACGACTATCAAAGATGAAATAATAAACTCAAGGAAACAATGAGGTAAGAAGTCTTGTTCGAGAGGACTTAAAACATTAAACCCTCGTCGATAGGTAAGATCGGTAGTTATCCAAATTTAGTGCATAGCATATTTACTTTCTTGCATTGCATAATCATTTTCCTTTAGTACATTTACATTACAACACTAGCTTTGCATTAGAAAAGAAAATAAAAAAATATTTGTTTGTTGCATATAAAAAATTTCTAAGCCCCATATGAGTAATTTTGTGGCGTGTAACAACCCACAAGGATATTTAGTGTGGTGGCATAAAAATAAAATAAATATGCATGCATCGTCATTCTTTATCTTGCATAGAAATAATAAAACCCCAAAAATATTTAATGCTGCTGAAAGATTCCCACTTGCAGACAAAAGCAACGTGGCTGCCCTAACGCTTAATCAAGTTCCACTAGCTTTGTTGTCTATTTGAGTTCAGAGGATCCCAAGGAAGAGAGGCATGACACACATGGTGTCCAGTGTTAAAGAAGATCGATTAACCCACCATCACTATCTACCTCTACTTCCAACCATCAAGAACAATGAAGACTATGTCAACATCTAGCTTGGGGGAGTGCAACCCCCATGTATCCGAATAAGTATTCTTCTATCTTATTTAATATTAGCTAGATTTGTTTGTTTTATTAGAAAGATATAAAAAGATGCATAACTAAGGAAATCAAATAAAAAGAGTCTATATAGTATTTATTAGAGTGTGAGAATAAAATAAACTCTGAAGATAATCTTTAGTCATGGAGATGATGAATAGTTGCTCCGTCGTAATTCCTTTCAAGTACCTACCTTTCAAGCTTAATTTCTCTCAAGCTTTTAATGCAACTGCTTCGACTTGAGATTTGCTCTGAACCTAAAACCTGTGGGTAGCAAATGCTTGCTCTAAAGTCTAGGTGATTGATGGATATGATATATGACAGTTTGAGCTACTATTTATCTTACTCCTAGTGATACTAGATTTCTGGAGATTTATCTTTTGAAAATTAAAAGTGCACATGATGAGTTCCTGTATGACAGAGTGTTGATTCCTACCACAGCCATATATACATGCTTCTTAGATTAGGAAAAGCCCTTTTGATATATATAGGCTGCTTACTTTGTATTGAGTTTGGTCAATCTCTGTTGACCCTTTGAAACTTGTCATACTGCTACTCATCCACTCCACTCCACTCCACTCTATTCACTTGCACTTATGCTACTTCTACCCTAGAAGGACACATCCACTAAATATCCACCATAGATCCACTAAAAATGTTCTACTCCTACCCTAGGAGAGAGCAACCAAAAATATTCCCCACACATATTCACTTAGCCAACATCTCATAAAGCTCCTTTATCCTTGTTTCTACCTCTTTACAAGTTTATTGCAAAAGGAGGCTTGGGTTGTATAGTCGGAAAAAAAAGAGAGAAAGAAGAAAGGGGAGATGAAAAATGGACAAGTGTCCTACAGGCGAGTAGAGCCTACCTCCCTAAGAAAAAAAAAGAATAAAGGAGAGTTAAAAAAATGGACAAGTGTCCGCAATAAAACAATGGGTACTTAGATGCCCGCCTCTCCATGAAAAAAAATATAGAAAGAGTATACAGCCCAGGTTCTCCCAAATACTTTCAAAGTCCTAAAGAGAGAGATATGTTTCCTATAGGAGCAAAGTAGAATTAGGCTTTCACTTCATTCGCCTCATACTCTTACCATCATATTCATTCCACTACACCATACACATGCACATGCAGTATGACTCGTGACTTTGGATCCATTGCTTGACTTTACAATATATGCTTAGTAAGTAGATTTAGTTTTGTCCCACCTATGAACTCCACATATAAGCCTTAGATATAGGGTGAGAGAGAAGAAGGCATAATGTCCTACTGCCTTATTCCAAAAATACCACATATTATGAGGGAAAGGCAACACAACATTATTGCTTAGTGAGGATCTACAAATACCACAAATGAGAGACTTGAAAGGGTCATACTATGGAACTTTAATGTTTATTTTGAAAACTAGCAAAAACTCCGGAATGATGGTTGAACAAAGAGTTTGAGACATGGTGCTTGACTTGATTGTTCTATCTTTCAATTGCCCAAGATCCCAAGAAAAGGCTATAAGCTCCATGGTTAAAGGTAATATGGGTAAGTTGAAGGTTAAAAAGGGCTATTCTAATCCAGAGGAGAAATTTTGTTTGAAAGCATGTGTACTTTTGAGGCGTGAAAGCGTTGTAGCAACTCCTGATCCATTGCTGAGTTTGGCTTTGCTAGGGACTAGCAAAGGGTAAGCTTGGGGGAGCTTGTTGACACCTGTTATAGCAGAAAATATATAGGCTTTTAAAACTGAAATAAGGGCTTAAAATGAATATCAACATAGTATAGGGGCTTGACTAACATGATTCCACTAGTTTTGGTGATTTATATATTTTTCAGGGATTAAACAGAAAATGCCCAAGAGTTTGCAAGCCTTACGACATAAAGACGTATCCGTGACGTAACCCAACATGGAACATACACTAGAACATTCCAAAAGAGACCAGAGAGCACCAGAAGGAAGGTGGGGCCCACCTGGCAGAGCCAGGCGGCGGCCCACTCAGGGCATGGCGGCGGCCGCCCCTGTGGGACCCCCTGTCAGCCTCCCATTCAAGGTCGGTTCACCACCGCCTATGAGGAGCAATCTATTCCATCCATCAAGGTCGGTTTGATCCAAGGGCTCCCGTGCATCCTCTAGGGCTATATAACAAGACCCCCTGACCCCTGGGTCAAACCCTAATTCATTCCATTCATTATCTCTTGACCTGTTGGTCATTGAGGTGTCCCAATGTGAGGACAACCTCTCCACTAGAGAATTAGGGCTAGACTCTCCAATGTAGTAGATTAGCAACTAGAGAGTTAGGGAGAGCGGAGCTATGCTTCGGTTCTGGAGGAATCTACAGAGTTTGGTATGTCTTGTATCCTTTCTTTGTAAGACATTATGATTTATATATTTATCTTCTCTATTTACTTTCATATCTTTCATATAATTGGTTAGCATAGTTGTTATGCCTTTGCATGGGATCTCCGCTCGCATCGAGTGCTTTAGTTAATCGTATGTGACTAGAGTAGTAATTAATAGTGTAGACATGGTGTCTAAACTAGAGATTACCAGGATTGCACCCAACCCCCCACGGATTGTTTGTGGTAGCCCTGTGTGGTGACGATACGATGGCGATGTATTCCACCACGTTCGGGTTGGTGTTTGTAGGACCGTAGTCGAAGCTTCCTAGCCCCTTCTCATCCCTTTTACGTGGCTAGTGTTTTGATGTCCCAAAGTGCCATGGTATGATTGCTATAATAGAACCTAAGTAATAGAGAAGTACATAGGAACCTAGATCTCTCCCGCTGTCCTCTCAACGTGCTACTACACATTTATCATTAGGAATTCTCTGGTGTGATTTATATTGTTCATAACTCCTATCATTTACCATTTACCCCCTCACTTTAGTTTAGTGGTTTGCTAAGTTAGTAGATGCATGATTGTGACTTATTAGATTCTTTAGCCAACGCTTCCCTATGGATATGATACTCTAGAATACTCATCCTAGGGAAAAGCTACAATGGTAGGTGTTTCATTGCACTTGCGCAATCCTCCATATTCTTATAGCACTTAATAAATACCAACAAGTGTCAACCAAGATGGATGTGTTATTAAATTGGCTTGAAGAAAGAGCCAATTACAAGAAGGATCGTCAGGCTTTACAAGATTATATTGATTCAGCATCAGATTCAAGCCTCGCCATTCACAATTCCAGTACAACACAATCAAAACAAGGATGGAATTCACAACCGCGATCCAATAACCAAGGTAAGTACCAAGGTAATTTTCCCAAACAACCGTCTTTAAGAGAGTTAATTAATGAGCAAGCTAGAATTAATGATGATTTTTCTAAGAAGCTTGTTGCAAATGATAAAGTTTTAGAAGATATAAACCTTAAGATGGATAATTTCTCAGTTGCTTTAAAAGAACAATATGCTTACAATAAAAGGATAGAATCACAAATAGCAAAATTGTTTGCTGCTACCACTAACCATGAGCAGGTACACAATGTCACGACTAGACGTGGTAAGTCCACGCGTGATCCACCGTACCCAGGAAGAACAATAGAAAAGCCAGTGAGAGCACCACAAGCAACACCTATGGTACCCCTAGTACCAATAGAAGAAAAGGATGATGAAATAGAGATTTTGCCTCAGGAGCCACATGTGATGAAAGATTTTCATGACACAACCTTCATACCATATCCCAGAAGACAACGTAAACCCCAAGTGGATGATCAGTTTGGAAAATTTGTAGAGGTAATTCAAAAGCTATACATCAATATCCCTCTACTCGATGCTATACAAGTCCCTACCTATGCAAGGTACCTTAGAGATATTTTGAACAAGAAGAGACCCTTACCCACTATGGAGGTGATCAAGTTAACAGAAGAATGCAGTGAGGCCATCCTAAATGAGCTACCAAATAAGAAGAAAGATCCAGGATGCCCCACCATTGATTGCTCTATAGGAGACCAATATTTTGACAATGCACTTTGTGATCTTGGAGCAAGTGTCAGTGTGATGCCAAAATCCGTCTTTGACAAACTCATGCACACAGATTTAGTTCCAACATCAATTTCTCTGCAACTAGCAGATCAGTCTATCAGATATCCATCAGGAGTTGCCGAGAACATACCAGTCAAGATTAGAGGATTCTTCGTGCCTGTGGACTTTGTAGTCTTGGATATGCAACCAGATTCACGAGTTTCGATCATTCTTGGAAGACCTTTTCTAAGCACAGCTAATGCACACATTGATGTCACAGCTGGGGAAATCACATTCAACTTAAATGGAAAGGAAGAGAAATTTGCTTTCAAGCCAAGACCTGAGCCTCGCTCTTCAGTAGATATGATTGAAAAAGAAGATTTGTCACCACCATCTCCGAATACGGAGAATGCACCTGATAATTAAAAGAATTGGAGAGTCTAGTTCGTGGACTTTAAACTACGAACCCTCGCCGAAGGTACGTCGGTAATTATCTTTAATTTCTTTACACATCAGAAAAATCAAATGCCCCATATAAATAATTTTGTGGAGTGTTAAAACCCATGAAAATATTTATTGTGGTGGCCCAAAAATATTTATTCTTGCATTCCTATATTTATTTCCTGCATTATTTATCAAAATGCCAAAAATATTTCATCTAGTGGAGGACCCCACTTGTCATACACTCAAATTCTTATTTCACCTAACTTGGACAAGACACATCCCACTCAAACCTCCACCTACCTCCATTCACCTTGCCTGCATGCTTTTCCACCATAAAATCCACCTAATTCGATGCACCTCGAAGTGAGTAACATGCAGCATGGAGGAGAGGATAGGCGGGCCCACCACCAGGGCGGCCGCCTCCACCAATCAGGGCGGTCGACGCCTCCCTCTCTCCCCCTATAAAAACCCACACATCCCTCAGTTTCTCTTCACCTCCTCATTCCAGAGCTTCCAGTTCCACTTCGAGATTCATAGTTCTTCATTCCAGAGAGCTTTGGCTTAGTTGAGAGAAGAAAGAAAGAGAGAAAAGAAGAGAAGAAGTATATCTTGAGTAGTAGTAAAGATCTTGAGAAGGAGAGAGAGAGTTTTTAGAAAGAGAGCAAGAAAATTAGAGGAAATGCTGTCCTAGTAACCAAGCTAGATTAAAACTTTGCTAGGGGAAGTTCTATCAAAATAAAATCAATCAAGAATTATCTTTTCGGACGACTAACCCCTGGACGACTAACTTTGGACAGCTAACCCCTGATTACTTTCTAACCTCTCTACTATTGTTATTTATATTATTTTGTGATTGTTTTGTGCTAACCCCCTTGTTCTTCTAACCCCTGTTACTAGTACTTGTCTTGCTTTGTTTTGCTTTGTTTCATGATTGTTTTTGCAGGATGAGTTTCTTTGGATTTGGCCGAAGGTCCAAGCGCTTAGAGAAGGATGGCTCCTCATCGAGAGCCCAATCGAGATGAGCTTTGGAACGTAAACTCCACCACCAAAGATCCCGATGACCGAAGCGGTGATCTCGGGCTCCATATACTTTGCAAGAGCGGGCAAGGTACAAGGACATGAAGAATCGAACTTTCACGCACACACCGGTACTAGACCCTGATTTCATGCATGAGATAGGTATGGCTTCTGAATTTGACACAATTTTCAAAACCATGGGGTGGCAGAATTTTTGGGAAATTACTGAGCAAGGTTCTAGGCTGTTGACCCTTGAATTTCTTTGCACTTTGCGCCTTACAAATGAGGGGATACACTTTAGACTCTTTAAAGAGCAACACACTCTTAGCTGGAGGGGTTTAAACGATGCTCTTGGTTTTGAACCCGTTTGCGTTATTTCACTAGATCAAGCTTTGCCTGATTTTAATCACATTACAGTTTGGAAGGAACTTTCTGGTAAAGATTCTTTCCAGGATGCCAAAGCCAATGACATGCACATACCTACCCTCCGCTTTTTCCACAAATGGATGTGTTTTACCTTTTTCCCAAAGAAAGACAATAGAAGTGTCAGAACGATAGACTTGCAATTAATGTACGCTGTTATTAAGCAAAGGAAAGTCTCCCCTGTTATCCCCTTGGCACAACATTGGCTCAGCATACCCAAGTTGGTAGGAACAATAGAGTGCACCTCACTTATCACTAGAATTGCAAATCATCTTAGAATCTTGGAAGATGCCTCTGTCCCTTTTATAGAAAAAGAACAGGCGTTGATAGGCTACCCTTATTTCAAGCAAGCACATATAATGAGAAGGGAAGGAAGTATTTACTATATGAAACACCCTGGCATTGGGGAGATCCAGTTACCTAACCTGGATTTTGCCCTTTATCAGACACAATCCTTCTTGCTGAATGTGCAGGCACAACCAGTAAACATGCCGAGAACCATGCCACAACGCCAAGCAACTGCACATGAACCAGTTTGGATGGGTGCAGATCCAACCCCGCAAGGAGCAGCTTACACAGGATATCAGGACTGGCACCAACCAGGACCTTCCCAGGCTCGCTACGGCCAGTTCCCACAAGAAAGCCCAGATGACCAATCCGGAGACGCACGCATCCGCCGTGAGACATATCATGGAAGTGGATACTTCCACGACCAAGCAGGTACATCACGCCGCGAGGCACACTCTCGCGATTACGAACCAGCTCGTAGCTCTTTTGCAGGTTTCGGACAAAGCGAAGCACAACTTCTCTAAGGGATCTACACCACTGTCCAAGGAATTCAGCAGGACCAGACCACCCACATCCAGGAACAGAGAGCATGGAACAATAGGACTGATCAGAGCATCTCCAACATCCAGGAGACACTAGGGTACCACACAGACCAGCTGCACACCGTCACAGGAAACAGGCGCGGACGTCGCCGTTAGAACACCCACATCAAGATCAAGCTTGGGGGAAGGCTACCCCCACTCAACCAGGTAAGTCTCAACCACCTGGTATTTATCTATCTATGTATTTTCTATTTTTCTATATTTTAGTTGTTTGAGGTTTGCATGGTTTGCTAAAAAAAAAAGAGTGTGTACAAAAGTTTGTTTTTGCTTTTAATAAATAAGAAGAGCTAGACAAAGAACTATCTGTTTGGAAATGATGAATAGTTGCTCTGTTTTACTTTCTTACAAGTACCTAGCATTGGTTTAGAGTTCTCCCAATTTATGGACACAACTGTTTAAATCTGAAGATTTGCCTTGAACTTGAAATTTTGTGGGAGAAAACATCTAATCTAGTCTAGGTTATTGACGGATATGATATGAGAAAGTCTGAGCTGCTGTTTATTTTGTTCCTAGAGACACTAAATTCTGGAGATTTGATTGTGAAAATTCTAAAATCTTACATGATGAGTTTCCTACATGACAGAGAGCTTCAAATTCCTACCACAGCCACATTCATGATCTTAGATAGGAAAACACCATTATTTTGACTACTTGCTTTGCACTGAGTTTTGGCAACCTCTGTGATCCTTAGGAACTTGTCATACAAAATCCACACTCCACATAAATACTACTTCTAATCCGGAAGTAGACAATCGCCTTTTTGCTAGCCTTCATGAAAATGTTTCACTCCTATCTTGGGAGTGAACACCAAAAATATTCTCTTACTATGATTCCAGAAAACCCATTCATGCTCCATGTATTTCATTCATTATCTCTCAAAATATTGTTGACAAAAAGAAACTTGGGGCAATGCTAAAAAAAAAAGAAGAAGAAAAAGGGAGATGAAAAATGGACAAGTGTCCTACGGGCGAGTAGAGCCTACCTCCCTAAAAAGAAAAAGAAGAATAAAGAGAGTTGAAAAAAATGGACAAGTGTCCGATGTAAAAACAATGGGTACTTAGATGCCCGCCTCTCTGAAAAATAAAAGAAAAAGCTAGCCCAAGTTCTCTTTTGTGTCCCCTCAACATTTCAAAAAGAGGGATCAATTTCTTCAAAAGGAGCATAGTAGAATTAGGAAGATTTCATTTCATCTTCACCACCTTCTATATATCCCATACACCTACATTGTATGACTTGTTCTTTGGGATCCACTGTTTGACTTTACAATATATGCTTTGCAAGTATGTATGAGCTGTCTCCCACCTATGAGCTCCACATATAAGACCTTAGAAGTAGGATGAGAGAAGGCATGGTAAAATTGCCATGTTCCACAAATGCCATACACTTCAAGAGAGAAGGCACCACACCATTGCCTTGGTAAGGATCCAAAAATACCACATATGAGAGACTTGAAAGGGTCATACAATGGAAACTCTGAGTTTTATTTCGAAAATATTGAAAACTCCAGAACAGAGGTGAATCCAAGAGCTTGAGACATAGTGCTTGACTAACTTGTTCTATCTTTCAATCACTCAAGATTTTAGTGCAAATAAAAGCCCCACATTTTTTAAGTAATATAGGTGAGTTGGAAGGTTAGAATGGTTTCACCCTTTCTTGGAAAAGAACTTTTTACCAATAATCATTTGTGAGGAGATAAAGCATAGTAGCAACACCTGATCCATTGTCAAGTTTGGCTTTGCTAGGGACTAGCAAAGGTTAAGCTTGGGGGAGCTTGTTGACATCTCTTATTGAATACTTTTATATGTCAACTAAACATGAAATAAGGGCATAAAATGAATATCCACATAGACATAGGGCTTATACTAACAGTTTCCACGAGTTTTGGTGAATTATATATTTTTCGAGGGGATTAAGCGGGGAAAAGCCTAGAGATTTGAAGCCCCTACGACACAAAGACGTATCCGTGGCGCATATCAACTTGAAACCCACGTAAGAACATTCCGAGAAGACACCAGAGACAACGCAGAAGAGGCTGGGACCCACCTGGCGGTGAGCGGGGCGGCGAAACATGTCGGGGGCCGCGCCCGGGCCCACAGCCGTCACCCTCACCCACCTAAGTCGGTTCCAAACCGCCTATGAGGAGCAATCTAGTCCGTCAATCAAGGTCGGTTTGATCCAAGGGCCGTCATGCATCGCCTAGGGCTATATAACAAGACCCCACGACCCCTGGGTGAAACCCTAATTCATTGTATTCATTGTAATTCATTATCAAGCCGGTAAGTAGAAGAGAGCTTCTCCACCGAGAGATTAGGGTAGCTACTTGGCTAGTTCTAGTTCTTCTAGTTCTAGTTCTTCTAGTTAGATTAGCAAGTCAGATTCATTTAGTCTTTGGGTGTTGCCAACCCAGGATTCTCGATCTTCAAGTCATTACGGTATTATCTTGTATCCATGACTTTATTCTATTTCAATATTAAGTATTGGTTTGCTATGTTCTTAGTTTATTCTAGTAGTATATTTGATATGGTCATGATTAATTGTGAGTTCATGTATCTATTAGGTAGAGCGTCTAATTCGAATCTCGAGAGGGTTAGGTGATAGAAATAATTATGTAAGCATGGTGCTTAGATATGATCTATCTGCGGATGCATCTTATAATCTGGGACGTGTGGTAGATCGCGGGTGTGATATTCCTGTTGAGTCCTTTGGAGTCCATCCCTCGGTTATAAGACTAGTTGAGTATGGTTTTGAGGATTATCTTGTTTTGTTCTTGGTTCTCCTCATAAATCTTCGGGATGCATAGATTCATGGTTGTTATCTTTGTATATGATGGTATATGACCTAGGGTAGATGTTTGACTTAGTAGATTTAATGCTATATAAGAATTCCGTCTCTTAACGTAAGTCCATGTTAGTTTGAGTAGTGAGTAGTCTATTCCTATATCTCTGTGTGTTAGCTTTGCCTTTGTTTATCACTTATCATATCATTATTGGCTTAACCCCTGCTAAAGTAGTGCTAATGACCGATTCTCTCATAAGTATGCTAGCTAATAATCGTATCAGCCATCCTTATATTCCTCTCTGTGGTAGAATTATAAATGATAAACCTGGATCCCTCCCGGTGAAATGTGACAGTGTTATTTTATCTGTGCGCTTGGATAATTTAATGGTAGATATAATTGTTTTAGAGATTGCAAATCGGCACAATCACATGTAGCACATTTAGCATTTCTAGCATTACTCGCTGGGGATGACAACCTAGCCACGTGGTAAAGCCGTGAGATTAACTCCACCTATTGGTTGTACTTGATGTTAAGAAGTACCAACATTCCTTAGTATGACCCTTTCTAGTCTCTCATTTGTGGTATTTGTGGATCCTCACTAGGCAATAATGTGTTGCCTTTCTCCCATAATATGTGGTATTTTGGGAATAAGGTAGTAGGACACTATGCCTTCTTCTCTCTCACCCTATATCTAAGGCTTATATGTGGAGCTCATAGGTGGGAGAAAACTAAATCCACTTACTAAGCATATATTGTAAAGTCAAGCAATGGTTCCAAAGTCACGAGTCATACTGCATGTGCATGTGTATGGTGT
This sequence comes from Hyparrhenia diplandra, assembly GCA_015847255.1. NCBI lineage: Eukaryota > Viridiplantae > Streptophyta > Magnoliopsida > Poales > Poaceae > Hyparrhenia > Hyparrhenia diplandra. The sequence goes on from JADLZK010008288.1 coordinate 192,623, forward strand.
AGTGAAATGATTTTGAAGGTAGGTGTATGAGGCAAATGAAGTTTAAGCCTAATTCTACTTTGCTCCTATAGGAAACATATCTCTCTTTTTGGGACTTGGAAATCTTTGGGAGAACCTAGGTTGTATACACACTTTTTTTTTTCTCTTTTTTTTCATGGAGAGGCGGCATCTAAGTACCCATTGTTTTATTGCGGACACTTGTCCATTTTTTTACTCTCCTTTATTCTTATATATATTTTTTCTAGGGAGGTAGGCTCTACTCGCCCGTAGGACACTTGTCCATTTTTCATCTCCCCTTTCTTCTTTCTCTCTTTCTTTCTTTTTTGACTATACAACCCAAGCCTCCTTTTGCAATAAACTTGTAGAGAGATAGAAACAAGGATAAAAGAGCTTTATGAGATGTTGGCTAAGTGGATATGTGTGGGGAATATTTTTGGTTGTTCTCTCCTAAGAACATTTTTTTGGTGAATCTATGGTGGATGTTTGGTGGATGCGTACTTCTAGGGTAGAAGTAGCATAAGTACAAGTGAATAGAGTGGAGTGGAGTGTGTGCATGGGTAGCAGTATGACAAGTTTCTATAGGTCAACAAAGATTGACCAAACTCAATACAAAGTAAGCAGCCTATATATATCAAAAGGGGTTTTCCTAATCTAAGAAGCATGTATATATGGCTGTTGTAGGAATCAACACTCTGTCATACAGGAACTCATCATGTGCACTTTTAATTTTCAAAAGATAAATCTCCAGAACTCCACTAAGAGTAAGATAAATAGCAGCTCAGACTCTCATATATCATATCCGTCAATCACCTAGACTTTAGAGCAAGCATTTGCTACCCACAGGTTTTAGGTTCAGAGTAAATCTCAAGTCAAAGCAGTTGCGTTAAAAGCTCAAGAGAAATTAAGTTTGAAAGGTAGGTACTTGAAAGGAATTACGACAAAGCAACTATTCATCATCTCCAAACCTAGTGATTATCTTCAGAGTTTATTTTATTCTCACACTCTACTAAAGACTCTTTAATAAAGACTATATAGACTCTTTTTATTTGATTTCCTTAGTTATGCATCTTTTTATATCTTTCTAATAAAACAAACATATCTAGCTAGTAGTAAATAGGATATGGTAAAGAGATACTTATCTCGATGGCGGGGTGCTCTCCCCAAGCTTGATTTTGAAGTGGCGGTTAATTGATGGTTGGAAGTAGAGGTAGATAGTGATGGTGGGCTGATCTTCTCGATGATGGACGCCATGTGTGTCTTGTCTCTCTTCCTTGGGATCCTGCTGAACTCAAATAGACAACAAAGCTAGTGGAACTTGATTAAGCGTTAGGGGTTAGCCACGTTGCTTTTGTCGCACGGGAATCTTTCAAGTAGCATTAAATATTTTTGGGGTTCTATTATTTCTATGCAAGATAAAGAATGATGATGCATGCATATTTATTTTATTTTTATGCCACCACAGTAAATATCCCTGTGAGGTTGTTACACGCCACAAAATTACTCATATGGGGCTTAGAGTTTTTTTTTTCCTGTATGCAACAAACAAATATTTTTATTTTCCTTTCTAATGGAGTGCTAGTGTTGTAATGTAAATATGCTAAAGGAAAATGATTATGCAATGCAAGGAAGTAAATATGCTATGCACTAAATATGGATAACTACCGATCTTACCTTTCGACGAGGATTCAATGTTTTAAGTCCTCTCGAACAAGACTTCTTACCTCGTCGTTTGCTTGAGTGTATTATTTCATCTCGATAGCCGCTTTCGGATGGTGTCACCCATATTCTTTGCAGGTCTTGCAAGTTGGAGATGAGCATGGGCGTAGGCAGCATCTTGTTTAGTGCGCATGCTCGTAAGACATTCACTTGTTGAATTTTGAGAGAGGCGATAGACTTCTCCACCTTTTTTGCTCAAAGTGTGTCCTACTTGCAAAGTTAATGTAGAGATCAAGTGCATGGGCTCTGTTGGTGGGAAAACACCAACGGAACCAAAACCATAGACACATTAAACAAGATAGAGTTGATTTCTTATATGCTTTGGTTAGTCCTAACTTGGGTGACAAGATCATAAGATTGAGCATGAATGTTGCGGTTAAAACTTCCAACGGATAGAAACAAACTCCTTGACTCTTGGAAGGGTTTTCTTGTCTATACATGATGTATCAAAGGCTTGATTATCTTCTTCCAAAGCAAGATGTGCAACATTCTAGCTTACATGATTAGGACTATGAGATCAAGAGAGTGGTGAAAGGAACAATTAAAGAAACAAAACAAGTTGAGCTAATAAAAGCTAGATCAAGCAAGGTTGTTACTCTAACATGTTTTGATTCTTTATTTAGGAACAAGCCATAATTAAGGTAAAGCTTAATTAATGACAACTTACCTCAAGATGTTACCTTATTATTGGAGTGTGACGGCATCGTAAGACCTTGTGGTGGTCCTTTTCTTACGCTTGAACCTTTTCTTCTTTGGCCTCTTGTGTATCTTGTTCCTCACTTGTCTCCTTTTTATTGCAGCGTCCTTCCTTTCTTGTTCTTTAAATTGCACTTGGACCTTTTTGCTCCTCTCATGATTTTATTCTGCAGTATTAGTTGACAACACATACCCAGAAGGAATATACAAGTAATTGTAAATAAGGGTAGAATTGTCACAGAGCTAAAGGTTGCTTCTATGCTAGAAAAAGTTTTGGTTGGATATTTTAATTAGAATTTATTCACTATTACTTTTTCTCTAATGGGAAATTTTATTATATCTTAAGTTTGATTTTGATGTATGACATTTATAACCATTCAAACTTAGAGAGACAAAGTAACACGAGTAGGGGGATTGCAAACCAAAGATGTCGGATTGACGGGAGCTTGAGAAGAGGAAGAGTAATGTCGGATGATCTTTAGAGGAGTCGACCTTTCTCCCCCCATGCTCGAGCCTTCTGTCACTCCACACTTTAAGTGTGAATGTTGAACCATCCCTAATCGTGTGTTGTAATCACCATGTCCTTAGATGTTGTTCATCCTTCGTTTCCCGCAAGGTTAGTGACCGAGAATACCCAAAGGGAACTTGTCCTAGGAACATGTTGTTATTTTTTAGCATGAGCCTTCATGTGCTCGAGAGATATTTTTATTTTTATTTTTAGAGAACATAAGACAAAAGTTGTATACAAATGCGTGATTTATCACTATGTAAAAAAGGCTCATAATCGCTAGTGCACCCGAGACGTCGCTAATAACGAGTGTACGTCTTTGTGACATTCTCGACGATGCGATGCGGGGCGGCGCCGTAATAGGCGGCGGCTGGTCCCACACGACCAAACGCGCGTCGTAATAGAAGGTAATTACCGACGCCGTATAAACCGAGCAGCGTCTATGTTTCCCGTTCAGACGCGTTTTCATTCTCCGGACACGACGCCGCGCCGCGACGGATGTCGCTTTCAAACCAAATGTGCGCAAAATTCAAGTATATCTCGGACATGCGTTTGTCCACAGAAGAATGGAGAAAGTTCCGAATTTACATCCCATACGATGACAAGACTTGACCGTAAAGTAACCAGAACCAAAATGTGGACTAAAACACTCTAGAAGACACGAGAAGACACTAGAAGGAACGAGAGGCCGAGGGGACCTTGCCCCCTAGCGGCCGCTAGGCTCATTTAGGCCGGCCGCCAGGTGGGACCCTCAGGTCAGCCTCAGACTTCTAGGTTGTTTTGTAACCGACCTTGAGGTTGTATCTACACCGTTATTGAAGGTTGGTTTGATCCAATGGTCATCGTTCATCGCCAAGTGCTATATAAGAAGACCCCCTGACCCTAGGGTTGACCCTGAATTCATTATTATTCATTACTAGTCATCATCAGCCAAGTTAGGCAGAAGTAGAAGAGAGTATCTCCACCAGAGATTAGGATTAGCTACTTGTCTAGTTCTAGTTCATCTAGTTCTAGTTCGTCTAAGTTGATTAGCAAGTCAGATTCAAGTAGAGCTGGGTGTGCCTACCCAGAGTTCTAGATCTTCAAGTTTTACGGTACGGATATCATCTTGTATCTATGACTTTGCTCTTTTATAATATTATGTGTTTGTTTGCTATGTTCTTACTTTATTCTAATAGTATGCTTGATATAGATGTAGTTTATGATAGATTTATGTATCTATTCGTAGAGCGCCTAATTCAGTACTCGAGTGGGTTAGGTGGTAGAAATATTTATGTAAGCGTGGTGCTTATATATGATTTACCTGCGAGTGCACCTTATATTCCGGGACGTGTGGTAGATCACGGGAGTGACAGTCCTATTGAGTCCTTTGGAATCCACCCTCCGTTTATAAGACAAGTGGACAATGAGTATGGGGAATATCTTGTTTCACTCTTGATTTTCCTTGATAGTCATCCGGATACATAATCTAGAGTTTACTATGCTATATATGATAACATATGCCTTAGAGTAGATGTAATGACTTAATAGATTCAATGCTATAGAAGAATTATGTCTCTTACAGTAGTCCAATGTTAAGTCTAACTTATAGTAGTCTATTCCCATCTTTGTGTGTGATGCCTCTACCTTTATTTATCATTATCATATTCTTATCATTATTGGCTTACCCCTGCTAAAGATAGCACTAGTGATAGACTCTTTCATAAGTATGCCACTTATCAATTATATATGAGCCCACCTTTAATTATTCCTCCTTGTGGTAGAATATAAATGATAAAACCTGGATTACTCCCGGTGAAATGCTACAAGTGGTATTTATATCTGTGCTCTTGCGGATAGACCTTTTATATTTATTTTTCTTTAGATTGCAAACAACACATTCACGAGTATCACCTATGCATTTCCTAGCATTGCTGCTGGGGATGACAACCTAGCACATAGTAGTGTTAAGAGATGAACCACACTGAGTGTCTTTGACGACATATAGCCTAAGGTGAGATTAACTCCACCTTTTGTTATAGTGACGTTAGAAATACCAACAAGCATTTCTGGCGCCGTTGCCGGGGAGGAAATAGAAGTTAGCTAGATATATTGATAAATGGAAACTTATGATGAGAATCTAAAACTAGGAAACCGCTGCTTTAGCAGGCTTACCCTTGTTTGTCTTTTGTTTATTTTATACAGGGTTTATCAAATTGAAAATTGATTGTGATTCACTCCACTTCATTCATCAAAATCAAATCAATCAAGAGAGCATACATCAGTTTTTGAAGCTATGGCTGAAAAATCTCTACGAGAGTTCTCTGCTCCAAGCAATGAGAACATTTGCACAGGACCAACACTTCAACTTAATAATCTTGAGTTTGAGCTCAAGCCAAGCCTCATCAACATGGTACAAACTACTCCATTCAGTGGAAGGATTCACGAAGATGCACGCTTACATCTGCAGAATTTTCTGGAGATTGCCAACACCTTCTCACCCAAGAATGTTCCCCAAGATCTCATATTACTCCGCCTATTCCCATTCTCATTGAAGGAAAAAGCGAAGTTATGGTTCTACGCCAACAAAGAAGAAATCAAGACATGGGACGAATGTTCTACAACCTTCCTATCAAAATTCTTCCCTACGGGTAAAACCAATGCCCTACGAGGAAAAATCACCAATTTCCAATAGCAGAAAGGAGAATCAATTCCAGGTGCTTGGGAACGTTTACAAGAATACATATCAGATTGCCCTCATCATGGAATAGAAGATTGGTTGCTCATGCAAGGATTCTACCATGGATTAATACAAAGAGCACGAGAACAACTAGATGCAACTGCTTAAGGATCATTTTTATCACTCACTCTTGACAAAGCTGAAGCACTCATGAACAAAATATCAGAAAATCAAAGCTGGATTCAAGACACTCAACACTACCATCAGATTGAAGAAGTTCTAGAAGAAGTAAAAGCAATATCAACCAGGATGGATGTGTTATTGAATTGGCTTGAACAATGAGAAAATGGCAAAAAGGATCGACAGGCTTTACAAGATTACATTGATTCCGCATCAATTTCAAGCCTGGCTGTTAACCATTCAACATCAACTCAATCACAAGAACGAAGTTCACAACAGCAATCCAACTACCCAGGTTAGTACCAAGGTAATATTCCTAGAAAACCATTTTTAAGAGAACTAATCGAGGAACAAACTAAGCTTTATAATACACTTTCTGAGAAGTTTGTTGCTAATAATAAAGTCTTACAAGATATAAATCTTAAAATGGATAATTTCTCTATTGCTTTTAAAGATCAACTTATTTTTAATAGAAAGATAGAAACTTAGTTAGCAAAATTATTTGCTGCACGGTTTGTTGCCACTAACCTTGAGCAAGTAAATAATGTTACTACAAGAAGAGGTAAATCTACACGTGATCCCGTGGATCCAAGAAGGATAATAGAAACATCAGTAAGGACACCAATTACGGCACCTGTAGCACCAGCAACAACAAGACCTGTGGTACAACCAATTAGAGAAGAAGAAAATGATGACATAGAAGATTTAACTCAAGAACCTCGAATGACGCAAGACTTTCATGATACAAATATTTTACCATATCCAAGAAGAAAATGTGGAACCCAAGTGGATGAGCAGTTTGGAAAGTTTGTGGAGGTAATCCAGAAATTATACATCAACATACCTCTACTAGATGCTATTCAAGTCCCTACCTATGCCAAGTATCTCAAAGATATCTTGAATAAGAAAAGACCACTACCCACTATGGAGGTGATCAAGCTAACAAAAGAATGTAGTGCGGCTATCCTTAATATATTGCCACATAAGATGACAGATCCAGGATACCCCGTAATCAATTGCTCAATTGGAGATCATCACTTCACTGCACTTTGTGACCTTGGAGCAAGTGTTAGTGTAATGCCCAAGTCTGTCTTCGACAAACTTAGGCATACAACCCTAGAGCCAACTTCAATATCTTTACAACTAGCAGATCAATCAATTAGATATCCCTCCGGAATTGCAGAAAACGTACCTGTTAATATCAGAGGATTCTTTATACCTGTGGATTTTGTAGTTTTGGATATGCCACCAAACTCTAGAGTATCAATCATTCTCGGACGACCTTTCCTAAGCACAGCCAATGCACATATCAATGTCACGGCTGGAGAGATTACATTCAATTTGAATGGAAAGGAAGAAAAGTTCGCATTCAAACCTAGATCAGAGATTAGCTTAACAGCAAATAAGATTGAATTAGAAATTGAAGAAGAGTCATCATCGGTACCATCTCCGGAAACGGAGAATTCACCTGATAATTAATAATTTTGGGAAGTCCCAGTTCGAGGACTCTAACTACGGACATTTATCAGAAGGTAAGTTGATAATTATCTATATTTATTTTATTATGCATTTACTTACAGAAAATCTATGCCCCATATAAATAATTTTACGGTGTGTCATAACCCGTAAAAATATTTATTGTGGAGGCTCAAAAATATTTATTCTTGCATTATTATTTTTACTCCTCCATTTATATATTGAAAATACAAAAATATAGTCACCATGTGATGGGTCCTACATGTCATACACTAAATACCATATTTCACCTAACTTGGACACATATACCAAACCTCACCTACCACCATGCACCACTTCCTGCTACTCTTTTCCACCGAAAACCCCACCTATTACCATGGCATTGGAGTGAGCATTATGCAGCATGAAGGTGAGTGGGAGAGGACCCACCACTATGGCGGCCGGCGCCACCACTTCTGGCGGCCGCCAGGCCCTCACCTCCTCTATAAAAACCCATTCACCCCTCACTTCTTCATCACACCTACATTGCTTTGCTCAACATTTCAGCTTGAAACTTGAAGTTCTAGTATCCAGAAAGCTTTGGGCCTTGTAGTAGAGAGAAAGAGAAGTAAGAAGGAGGAAGGAAGTTCTTAGTAGCAATAGAAAGATTTCTTGAGAGAGGAAAAGTTTTTAAGAGTAGCAAAATAATAAAGAAGTGATTAGTGGAGGTGCTATCCAAATGGAGTAATCAAGACAAAACTTTGTTAGGGGGAAGTTCTGTCAAAATAAAAGCAACCTTGTAATCTTTCTTTCGGACGACTAACCCCTGGATGACTAACTTTGGATGGCTGATTTCTAACTTTTTATTCTAACCCCTCCATTAGTCTCTTGTTTTTGTTTGTGTATTAACATTTTGCAGGATGTGTTTTTGGAAATCGTTCAGCGGCAGAAGATCAAGACGTCTCCAACAACAAGGAGGGTCATCTTCCAGAGCTCCATCAGAGACAAGCTATGAGCCAGAGCAAGACGTACCACCACATCCAGCCCCTACTGCAGTAAGGAGGTTGACCTCTGACTCCCATCTCAAGTTTCATGGGCAATACGAGAGAACAAGGTACAGTCAGTTGAAAAACCGTAAGTTCACTCACACTCCTGTGATTGACCCCAATCTTCTAGCTCACATAGGTATGGATGTTGAATTTGCTCATATTTTCCGCTTCTTGGGGTGGGAAACTTTTGCAAAAATCACAGAGGAAGGTTCTAAGTTTTTGACCATGGAATTTCTTTGCACCCTTCATTGCACTAATGAAGGAGTCACATTTAGATTCTTCCAACAACAATATTCTCTCACTTGGAGAAATCTAAGTGATGCACTTGGTTTTCTACACTCTTGCACCATGGACTTAGATGTAGCTCTGAACGATTTCAATCAAGCAACCGTTTGGAAAGACTTGACCAACGTAGACGCATTTTTGGATGCAAAAGCCAGAGACTTACACTTACCAACCTTTCGCTTCTTCCATAAATGGCTACTTTTCACTCTTTTTCCTAAGAAAGATGGGCATAACGTTAGAGTAGGAGAGTTACAGTTGATTTATGCAGCTATAAAGAGACAACAAGTTTCACCGGTATATATGTTAGTTCAGCATTGGATAGGTTTGCCAACCATCCTAGGAACAATTAATTGCACATCACTTGTCACAAAAATTGCCAATCACTTAGGACTCTTGGATGATAACGCTCATGTTGCCTACCTAAGGGAAGATAGACCTGTTATAGGTTTCGATTTCTTTAGTAAGGGACATATTTTGAAGAAAAGAGGAAGTACTTATGTTATGACCCTACTGTTGGGGAGATTCAGTTGCCTAACCCTGATCTCTCCATATATTGTGTGTAGTCTTATCTATTGAATGTGCAGGCACAACCAACTAACATGCAGAGAGCCATGCCAACTCGTGAGACACGTGCCCATGATCCAATTTGGACAGGTGCAGATCCAAGGCCACAAGAGCCAGCATTTGGAGGGTACCAGCCATGGACATACCCCCCACCATCACAAGCAGATTACAGTCGCGCTGACCAGTCACCCCGGTTTACACAAGGAGGTCCAAGTGAGCAGGGTGATGATGCACATATTCGTCGAGAAACCTATCGTGGAAGTGGTTACTTCTACGATACACTAGGTACCTCACACCCTACTCCCAAACCAGCTCGCAATTCTTTTGTAGGATACGGACAACAAGACGCGTACTCGTTCCAAGGACTGTACAACACCATCCAAGACATGAGGTATGACCAGGTCAATTACTATCAAGATCAAAGAGAATGGAATGCATGGACAGATCAGAACATCACCGAGATGAGAGAGACCCTTGAACATCAGAATGAAGAGATCAGTGCCCTTTCTGGACGCCGCCATCGCGGGCATCGTTGAACCCCTGAATCAACACCGCCTTGGGGGAGCTGCCCCGTTTGGCCAGGTAAGTCTCGGTGACTGGCGGTTATCTATTTGCATTTCTATTTTTATTTATATTTATCTATATTTTGTTTAAGCTTATTTTACTTTTATATATATATATAAAGATGAATAATCATGAAAAATCAAATAAAAAGAGTGTGTATAATTAGTTTGTTTCAAGTTTGTTTATTGTTTGAATAATTTAGTAGCTATCTCTTGTGTTTGGAGATGATGAATAGTTGCTCGTTTCTATTTTTCTTACAAGTGCCTATCATTGGTTTAGAATTCTCCCATGTTATGAATAAAATTGTTTAGACTTGAAAAATTTGCTTTGAGCCCGAAAATTTTGTGGGAGCATACATCTAAGCTAATCTAGGTAATTGATGGATATGATATGAGATAGTCCGAGCTGCTATTTATCTTACTCCTAATTGCACTAAATTCTGGAGATTTGATTTTTGAAAACTTGAAAATTGCATGATGAGTTTCCTATATGACAGAGAGTTCAAAATTCCTACCATAGCCATATCCATGCTTTTAGAATAGAGAAATTCTTTTATCATTCATTATTTGCTTAGTATTGAGTTTTGTCAACCTTTGAGACCCTCGGGAACTTGTCATACAATTCCATACATATATCTCCACATATTCTCCACCATATACACACCACATACCCTTCATTCATTTTGCTAGCCATCAAAAATGTTTCACTCCTCCCTTGGGAGTAAACACCAAAAATATTTCTTATCCCTATACTTATTCTCAAGACCCCATTTATGCTCCATGTGTTTTATTTAGTATCTCTCAAATTTTTTTTTTTTGTTTGACAAAAAGAAGAAACTTGGGGCAATGCTAAAAAAAAAAGAGAGAAAGAGAAGGGGAGATGAAAAATGGACAAGTGTCCTACGGGCGAGTAGAGCTTACCTCCCTAAGAAAAGAAAAAGAAAGAGAGTTAAAAATGGACAAGTGTCCAACAAATGAAAACAATGGGTACTTAGATGCCCGCCAAAAAAAAATAAAAAGAAAGAAAAGAAGAAAAGCTAGCCCAAGTTCTCTTCTATGTCCTCCTAAAAATTTTAAAAAGAGAGATCAATTTCTTCAAAAAGGAGCATAGTAGAATTAGGATCATTATATCCCATTACCATCATACATCCACCTCACAAATACATTCCATACACTCACATTGTATGACTTGTTCCTTTGGATCCGTTGTTTGACTTTACAATATATGCTTTGCAAGTATGTATATGTTGTCTCCCACCTATGAGCTCCAGATATAAGCCTTAGTAGATAGGTTGAGAGAAGACATGATATATTTGCCATGTTCTACAAATACCACATATCTTGAGAGAAGGCACAACATCATTGCCTTGGTAAGGATCCAAAAATACTACATATGAGAGACATGAAAGGGTCATACAATGGAAACTCTGAGTTTTACTTTGAAAATATTAAAAACTCGAACAGAGGTGAAATAAAGAGTTTGAGACATAGTGCTTGACTTGATTGTTCTATCTTTCAATCACCCAAGATCTAAGTGCAGCTAAAAGCCCCATATTTTTCAGGTAATATAGGTGAGTTGAAAAGTCAGAATGGTTTCACACTTCTTTGGAGGAGGATTTTAAAACTGATGACATGTGTATTTGTGAGAGAATAAACCATTGTAGCAACTCCTGATCCACTCTGGTGAAAAGCTTTGCTAAGAGACTAGCAAAGGTTAAGCTTGGGGGAGCTTGTTGACACCTGTTATCATATACTTTTATATGTCAACAAGAGATGAAATAAGGACATAAAATGAATAAATACCTAGATTAGAGGTTCATACTGATAAGTTCCACAAGTTTTGGTGATTTATATATTTTCAGGGACTTAACAGATAAATGCAGAGAAGAATGGAGAAAGTTCCGAATTTACATCCCATAATGACAAGACTTGATGAGAAGAATGGACAAAATGTAGACTAAAATGAAGGAGAGGGCGAGAGGCCGAGGGGACCTTGCCCCGGCGGCCGCCAGCTCATTTAGGCTAGCCTCCGGTGGGACCCTCAGGTCAGCCTCAGACTTCTAGGTCGGTTTGTAACCGACCTTGAGGTTGTATCTACACCGTTATTGAAGGTCGGTTTGATCCAATGGTCATCGTTCATCACCAAGTGCTATATAAGAAGACCCCCTAACCCTAGGGTTGACCCTGAATTCATTATTATTCATTACTAGTCATCATCAGCCAAGTCAGGCGAAGTAGAAGAGAGTATCTCCACCGGAGATTAGGATTAGCTACTTGTCTAGTTCTAGTTCATCTAGTTCTAGTTCGTCTAAGTTGATTAGCAAGTCGATTCAAGTAGAGCTAGGTGTGCCTACCTAGAGTTCTAGATCTTCAAGTTTTACTGATGCGGATATCATCTTGTATCTATGACTTTGCTTTTTTTATAATATTGTGTGTTTGTTTGCTATGTTCTTACTTTATTCTAATAGTATGCTTGATATAGATGTAGTTTGTGATAGATTTATGTATCTATTCGTAGAGCGCCTAATTCAAGACTACTCGAGTGGGTTAGGTGGTAGAAATATTTATGTAAGCGTGGTGCTTATATATGATTTACTGCGAGTGCACCTTATATTCGGGACGTGTGGTAGATCGCGGGAGTGACAAATCTGTTGAGTCCTTTGGAATCCACCCTCCGTTTATAAGACAAGTGGGACAATGAGTATGGGGAATATCTTGTTTCGCTCTTGATTTTCCTTGATAGTCGTCCGGATACATAATCTAGAGTTTACTATGCTATATATGATAACATATTCCTTAGAGTAGATGTAATGACTTAGTAGATTCAATGCTATAGAAGAATTTATATCTCTTATAGTAGTCCAATGTTAAGTCTAACTTATAGTAGTCTATTCCCAACTTTTTTGTGATGCCTCTGCCTTTATTTATCATTATCATATTCTTATCATTATTGGCTTACCTGCTAAAGATAGCACTAGTGATAGACTCTCTCATAAGTATGCCACTTATCAATTATATATGAGCCCACCTTTAATTATTCCTCCCTATGGTAGAATATAAATGACAAAACCTGGATTACTCCCGGTGAAATGCTACAAGTGGTATTTATATCTGTGCGCTTGCGGATAGACCTTTTATATTTATTTTTCTTTAGATTGCAAACAACACATTCACGAGTATCACCTATGCATTTCCTAGCATTGCTGCTGGGGATGACAACCTAGCACATAGTAGTGTTAAGAGATGAACCACACTGAGTGTCTCTGACGGCATATAGCCTAAGGTGAGATTAACTCCACCTTTTGTTATAGTGACGTTAGAAATACCAACAACCGCCACAAGGCAAAAATGTTACTTTTATGTCCTTGGAAGCGCTGACCTCTAGTTTCAGTTTCGCTTGCTGTTCATCCACATATTCAGAATCGCATTTGGCATGCTCTGTCTGAAATTCTATTTTCTCTAGAACTTTAGGAGATATACAGCACATCATCCTACTGATATACAACATTATTAGCTTTTGAACCGAGTGTGGAATAATAAAACTGCCGAGTAGGGCTCAAATAAAAAATAAAAACTTCGGAATGACCCTTCCATTCCAGTCTTGCTTCATGCCCATCATAATAAAGCTCAATCCAGACGGGCAAAATGCATTGACAACACTAGCGTTCACACAACCAAAGTAATCACTACAGATGCGTACACAAAGAAATTAGTTCCAAAACCACGCGAGCAGTCATCTTGACATCAAACTTCCAATAACCATAAAAGTGCACTATCAACCGTGCAGAGAGTGCCACAGTAAACAAACAAGTTCTGTCATTAGTCTTATGGAGTCAGCATCTCAATTTTTAAAATATGACAAAAGAAAAAGATGACAAGCTAGACGTTCACACAATCAAATTTGACACATGAGTAGAAGTTCCATCCATTGTAAACTCTCCACAATGTACAATATATGACACAGAGTTTACAAGCAACATAGGTCGTAATATGCTTGGTCACACACAATGGATGCTCATAAAGATCAACAATACTCATATCATGTGATGCATATCCCTGATGTGCACACTGTCAAGGTAGAGACTGCTACTATTCACTTGGAGCGCACCACACCTTGGGCCTAGAACGCAAGATTTATTATCTTCAAATTACTCCAGCAACATAGATGAGTAGGAGGGTGCGACTAAGGCCCAGCATGAAGCTGACATTGCGCATCAAAAGCAGGCAATTGCAGCGGCCAAGGCACAACATGAGGACGAAGTTGTGCAACTCAAGCAGTAGCCCTGCTAAATGATGAGCCCCAAAAGGCGAAACAGGCCGAGGCCAGCCGAGGAGCTGCAGACGGCAAAGACAGAGGTGGTTGCAAATATCAAAAAGGAGAACACAGCTGTGGTTGCCAATCTCGAACAAGAGCACACCAACCAGGATGTGCTTTTCACGCCTCCCATCCTTTTATAATCTCCCGCGTGGGTCTTTGGGTTTGTACCTAGGATCAATCGGAAATAGGTATTTAAGACAACAAAATTATTGAGCAATGTTGTACATGTTAGATAGCATGAGTCACACAAATATGCAAGACAAAACAAAACCTTTTAGAGCCATTCAAAAAAAAAAACCTTCAAAAAAAGGAAGGATAATGCACTTTACAATCTAGATTTCGGTGCTCACCCAAGAAGATGTGCTTCTCTTGCGACATTTTTTCAGCCTCCGCCCCGAGAACACCCGAGAGATCGAGTGGTCGAAACTTCACAGACGATGGTCGCGAGCCCCTCGTCGATGTTTCTCGCCGATGTTAATAGGGACAATGAGTACCAACTACAACAACTACTACTATTCACTTGGACCGCATAACGCAAGATATATTATCTTCAAATTACTCCAAAGAAAGCATGGATGAGTAGGAGGCGCGGCCAAGGCCGCACATGAAGTCGACATTGCACACACCATGTCGGCGGTGTTTGAATCGAGTTTGCAAACACCAAGGACAAGTGCGGGATGACTTGTATATTAATGAAATGGCTAGCACTTACACTAGGTGGATACATCATGGGGAACCATTGGAGGTTATACTATATGAAAATGTGGGCCTTGCCGATGAACCGGACTAGTATCAATGATGATCTTGGCATGAATGTGGATAAAGAAGATGGCCATGATGATGGAATTTATGATATGGTGCACGAGGGAATTGTATACAGCTGAAGATGAAGGTAAAAGAAAAAGGTCTATGTTTGCAATTATATTGGAAGAGATGAAGCAAAGAACTCAAAGACTAAAAGGGTGGCATCTCCACCGACGAGGACGAGTTTTTTCATCCGACTTTTCGCCCTAGTTTTTCTCCCCGAAAAAACAAGAGAGCTGCTAAACCATTACTTCCTAGCAACTTCATGTTTACATTTAACAAGAAATGACAAAGATATCCAAGAGTTCGCTAAACTAGTTTGCCATCCTTGGATTTTTGCAAACGAAAAAAAACTTGGCTCCAACGAGAAGAGGTAGTTACTGGACGACCCATCTGTCGTGCATGCGAACAGAACCAACGAGAAGAGGTAAAGGAAGGGTGGAAATATAATTTAGATCCACTCTCGGGGCTCGATGCAAGTTTGCTAGAGTGGGAAGTTTGTAGATCCGGGATTGGTTTAGTTAGTGGAAAATGAAATGCACTTTGGGATTAGATTCGGCATTTACCCAAGATGATGTGCCTTCAAAGAACGCTAGATCTTTTCGTGCTTCTTGGCTCTCCCCCATCCTTTTATAATCTCCCGTGTGGGTCTTTGGGTTTGTACCTAGGATCAATCATTAGAAAAAGGTATTTAAGGCGACAAAATTATTGAGCAATGTTGTACAAGCTAGATAGCATGAGTCACGAGAGATATGCAAGAGAAAACAAAACCATGTCTTAAAAATGTGCATATTAAATGAACTGTTGCTAAACAACGGTTTGTTTATGTTCCTCCGTTCTGAACTACATTTTTTGTGATATCATTGCCTCTAAGATATATGAACCGCTATTGTTAGCTTTTTTTTGAGTGCTAGCTGTTGACTTCTCTGTGTAACTTATTTTTTTTTGACATAGGTGTCGACGATTGGGCAGCTTTTTTTGTTGCATAGAAGGGAAGGGAAGGAAAGGTATGAGCTCACACGAGAGGCCCCGGGCACCACGTAACGCAGACAAGGGCTCGGTCTTTCAGAGAAGGTTTTAGAGAAGGCAGCCCGTCCTTCCGAGGGCACCGGTGTAAGGGAAAGAGATATCCTCACGGACATCCTAGCACCTCGCGAGGCGCGGGGCATGTGCGTGGGGTGTCTAGTTCGTCTCGTTGGAAGGCTTGGCCGAGTGCGCCGGCATGTACGTAAAGAGGAAGCTCGGGGAGGCAATCGAAGGTCGAAGCACTTTAAGTAGAGCTTGCAAACTGCAATAGATGAGCTCGGGGCTGAGTTGCGGCGATAAAATCGCAAGGACATTGTTCAACGCTGTCAACACCTATAGCCTTGTAGGTGGTCCGGATAGCGGATACGCCTTAGCCACGGATGCGGACGGGACCGGATCTTTGCGGTTGAGATGGAATCGACGCGGGGGACGGATGCTGCAGTTGAGATGGAATCACGAGGACATAGTTCACGGGCCGCCAACACCCCTAGCCGTAGGTGGTGAGAATGCGCGAGAGTGGCTCGCCCCATTTCACCCGCCGTGGCTTCGAATGCCCTTCGATTCGCATAGGCCAACCCTAAGTACCGGCATGGATCTTCAATACTATCACCCGAAGAGCCGTAAGGCATGGCCTTCTTGTCTTGCGCTCTTCAAGAGTGGTACATGCAAGCGGTACCGCAAACAGTAATCGGTGGCGTTCTTTGCATCGCCGGGGAAAGAGGCCTTTTGGCGTCACCACAGATGAACGAAGAGGTTATGATCAATGTGGGTTTTCGGCGACTTATTTGACCTCATGGCACCGGATGTATTGGATGTGGCCATCCTTATTTGCATGACACTTTGTGAGTACAAATTCTTCTATTCGGACTCATTCGGGATGTCTCTTCATCTATTTGCTTGCTAAATTCGGGAAGGCTTATTTGGTTGACTCTGGCGCCCCGCTTAAAGTCAAATCTTGGTTTCTTTGAAAAGTGCAATAGACCAGTGAATGTTTCCTAATGTACCATTGTGTTTCATATGTTTACAAATGGATCGCCGCAAACCGATGAAAAGACATGTGGGTTCTTCACGCCCACCACATGATGGCTGCGATGAAACAAGTTCATTTGGATTGTCCTAAGGTAACTCGAAGTGCAGCTCCATCTTGTGCCTACCTTTGTTTGGCAATAAAGACCATGTGTACAACAAACACTTATGCCTACCTTTCTTTGTATTAGGAATTTAACTTGTCCGAAATTTGATCAATTTGGAGGATATTAGAGAGAAGATCGCCAAGTTTCTTATGGAAGATCATCACCACGAAGGCAAGTATTTTGTTTAGTAAACCGTGAGTTTCTTCTGTTTCCCTTGCCGCATGACGACCCGGCTAGATACATGCTTGTGAATCGTATTCTTTGTTAACCTTGCTACATATGACGATCAAGCATCAACACATCATCCTGTGTCGCCTAAATATATAGCAAAATGGACGAATAAAAAAAAGTCAAAGAGACTTACAATTTGGAACGGAGAGAGTGCAATTTTTGTAATGCGCCTCGTGGATTGTGTAGTCCTCGTGAGACTTCCTATTGCGAAACTGAACCGTATAATATTAAGGCCTTCCTAATTTCGGTGTGACTGAAATTTTCAAATCTGTTCGGTGACGAAGCTACTTGGTGATTTCCATCCAACAACAGTATCAACGCGTCATCCAAAGGTCGCGAATTTTTCAATCGCCAAGAAGTGAGGAAAGGTGATAATTCTGCCGCTAATTTTCTTCATAGATGAATACACAAGCTCAAGAACACCGATTGCTCTGGCCGAAAGTACTACTACTATCTTGTCTTACAAAAATTTTCCTACTAAACGAACTATTGCTAAACTACAGTTTGTTTATATTCCTCTATTCCTGAACTACTTCCTCCGTTTCAATTTGTAAGTCGCTTTGACTATTTTGGTACATCCATTTAGCTATGTATCTAGATAAAATAATATGCCTGGATACATAGCAAAATGGATGAGCCATAAAAAGTCAAAGTGACTTACAATTTGGAACGGTGGGAGTGTAATTTTTTGTGATCTTTGCCTCTGTGGATTGTGTAGTCCTCATAGACTTCCTATTATAGAATTGAACTGTATAAATATCAGGGCCTTGCTAATTTCTAGGTGACTAAAATTTTCAAATGTGTTCAGGCGATGAAACTTTTTTTTAGATAATGGATGAGAACATCCGGCCTCTACATCCGAGGATGTACCTGACCAATTATTACAAGTAGTGGATAAAAAGGTAGAGAAAAACAAGTCTCTAAAATGGATAAAGAGAACTAAAGCAAATAATAAATGTGCTTCCACCCTCTATTGGGAAACTCTAAAGTAATCGCTTTTAGTTTTCTGCTAATTAGCAAGTGTGTGTTCTTGTCTTGTTCATCATCCGCAATCTGGGCCCAATACCACGACCAATAGGCTCCTCCGAAAATAACCTGCGACAACAAGAAAACTTTCATTTTGTTAAAGATATAATATCGTTTCGACAAAATACCAAATGGCCCGGCATATAGTCTGCGGCGCCAACCCAAATCAAGTTTCTAATCCTTTTATTCCGATTAGTAAGCCATGTACCAAACATATGGCTTAGCCTTAACCTCGAGTTTTGTTCCCATCTTTGATAATGAAGGAACCTTTGGCCATCACCTCATCTTTAATCAACATGAGACCCCTCCAAAAATGTGAGTCATGAGGTTTAGTCTTAACCTCGAGTGAGTGATTTAGATCTTAGATATTTGTTTGTCGGCAAAGTTTGCCATATGCCATCGGTGTTTAGTAAATTTACCACCCATTTTGCTAATAAGCATTTATTTTTGTAGATTTAGATCTAAGATACCAGGGCCCCCTTGGTCCTTAGGTGGACACAAGATGTCCCATTTCGCGAGTCTATATTTATGTTTCTCTCGAGGATCCTTGCCAAAAGAGTATTGATCTAAAATGGTCAAGATTTTTTGAGGACTCCTTTGGGGATTTCAAAGAAGGACATCATAAACATGGGTAGGGCGCCAAGTACCGAATTAAGCGGACTGGCCCGCCTCCATTGGATAAGTACTTGGCTTTCCAACAAGAGAGTCTTTTCTCAAAGCGTTCCTCAACCTTTCTCCATTCGTAATTGAGTTGTTGTGCTGTGGTGGATTGGAATCCCTAAGTATCTAAAAGGGTATTCGCCAATATTACAACCAAAGAGATCAAGTATAATATCAAGCGATGAAGCGACTTCAATGATTTCCATCCAACGGCGGGCATCAACGCATCATCCAATGTTGCCTGAATTTTGATCGCCAAGAAGTGAGGAAAGGCGATAATTCTGCCGCTTATTTTCTTCATAGATGAATACACAAGCTCAAGAACATTGGACGCTCCGTCGCAAGTACTACTCTTGTCTTGTCTTATAAATAAATTCCTACTAAACGAACTATTGCTAAACTATAGTTTGTTTATATTCCTCTATTCTGAACTACTTCCTCCGTTTTTAATTTGTAAGTCGCTTTGACTTCAAAATATCTATTCTTGGAGAAGGTCCTATTCCAGAAGGTCTTCCAAATAGTCAAAATGTTTGTAAAGATCAGACAACCCAGTGCACAATATCAATGGGGACTCCAGAAGCACTAACAGCAGCAAGTGGAATAGGATCTTGATCAACATTTTCACCATCCTCTAGACAATCATTAAGAGATTGAGACTCTGAATAGATGTATCCCTAAAAAAATACTAAATTAGAGCGATGGAAAAAAAAAAAAAACACCGACAGAACAAATTATGTTAGAGATTAACAAGCTTATAGTTTGGAGGAGGTAATCCTTGGTTCACATTCCTTTGACTCTAAAATGGTTCACCAATTCTGATTGTACCACCTTGAGGAAATGGCGCCTTGCTCATCCTAGGAAACAAATATGAATTCGCGAGAATAAGGCCGACGCCTCAAGTTAAACATGGATTTGAAATTGAACCTGGAAAAGACACAAACATTTACCACCTTGCTACAAAACATTGCAATATGAAAGCAGATCAATAATTTAGCTGACATAACATACATTGGCACGGCCATCACCAACATGGAATTGACCTAAAAAGATTGATTGCATGTGAACTAGATCCATCCTTCACCTACATAAAACCGGTATAGACTATAACTGACCGACCATACAACAGAATGGTCATGATTAATATAAAGGTATGACACAGAACATTTACCACGCAGAGCTCTTCTGCTGGCCATTTGCTAAAACAACGGGGCGCCTTCATAATGGGATCTTCAATAAAATTGCCTAAATTATCTTCAAAATCAAACATTGAGAAAGGCGACATACTAGGACTATTGAAGTAAGGAATTTTGTTCTTTCCGATAGCGATAGGCAAGATCGATTGTTTGCCTCTTTCGAGCATAAACAAAATTGCACAAATATTTAATTGCAATTAGGATAAAAAGAAAGCGCAATCAAGCAAATACATCCTTACCTCCGGCATGAAGAGCGGCAGTAGTATTAAGAACACCGGCATCAAGCGGGACATCTACCGGGCAGCGAATCAACGGGGGCACCACTAATCCTTTGGCCCGGCAATAGTACCACTTGAACCCTTGGCGGGACCCGATTCAAGATTTACTTCACCTTGCGAGTTCCTTGGACTTGAGCGAGGATCGGGTGAGAAGCGGCGGCACAAGTAGGCCCAGCGAGAATGAGAACCCGGGAGCACTACCGGACCGAACTTCCCGAACAACAAAGAACCAATGCAAAAAAGCCCGGTCAAGTATGATATTACATAGAAATTTACTTCATAACTCAATAAAATGGAAAACAAGTATGCAAATAAATTCAAATACTCACATCATCTCTTAAGATTGCCCGCTTTCGAACGACTTTCTTATTTCGCACTGGGCCAGCCTCAACAACCAGCGAATTATCAAAAGAAGCACTAGGTGCAAAAGGACTCAGAGACAGACGACTAACTTTACTTGTTGCAGACCGACTCCTCCTAGCAACGCTATTCATAGGAAGAAAACCAGAACTTTTCCTCTTCCTACTCCTCGCACTACTGTCAGACTGCACTTCATGAACACTTTGAATAGAAGGAGAAGATACATCTACTATCAGTGAGTCAATATTTCCTCCCTCATTTTCCGTCCTCAGATTTCCTCCACCTGATCCATCTAGAAAAACAAAGTTAAACACAACTCAAAAAGAAATAGAGTAACTGAAGAAATGAACAAAGATAAGAGTCCATTTACCTCCAACGGAATTATTCTTTGCCGCCAACATTTTCGGTTACATCGGCAACACCATTATTTCCAACGGACTCTAAAATCTCAGTTGAAGAAAATTCAGCTTCTTGAGACACAGAAGGAAAACCATTTACACCACCTGCATTACTTGCAACAACAAAACCTCTAGAAACAAGCACATCCTCTTCGCCAGCTCTATTACTTTCACCAACATTCACTCCACCACCCAAGACATCCTCTCCAAGCGTACCATGAACTGCGAGAAGGCCTTTGGATCAACAAATGTAGTGGGGGCAACATCACCATCGGCATTTTCTTCCCTGTACGAAGCATCTCTATTGGCGAGAACTCCGAGGACCAACTGCTCCATCAACAGGTGCAGCAGCAGCAACATCATCCGAAACACCTCCATGCTCACGATGCATATATGTGAACATTTTGCCAACTAGCCACCAAGGACGTTTGTAACCATATCTTATATGGTGCTTGTCAAAAATACCACACATCTCCACTCTATCCTATAATACAAATATGTTAGCATCAAATCAGTAATGGCAAATTGATCAAACACTTATCAAACAAGACTAAATATACAACCCACATACATCAGGATAAATGAAAGTACAACGCCGGTCCAAAGTATCTTTAAAAGCAGCACAAGCATCCTCTGGTAAAAGGTATTCATCATAGCTTGTGTCCTCATATTTTTTCAGCTACATCAAAAGGTGTTAAATGTCAGTCACTGATCAGTTGAGCCTAGCAAACACAGAGAACACAACAGCAATACAGTATATCAAACTCATCGGGCGCTTTCCATAGATATTACCAGAAACACAATCATAAGAAGCAAACCTCCCAATCATATCACCCTTCCAGATGTGCGTCCTTGGAAGAGTATCATGGAACATCGCAGTCTTGTCAAGAGAATAACCAAAATCCACAAAATCAAGATAATAACCCTAAACACCATGGAACGCAAGAGAAAATAAACATCGGTTCATAAAAATCCAATGCACCATACTGATTCTGAGAAAAATTAATCAACTTACAACTAGAAAGTAAATGCACCCTCCAATAGTCTCTCGATTCTTCTTCCTGTAGTTTGAGAATGATTTGAACAACCACTCAAAGATAAACTTGGACCAGTCTCAATCTTTAGCAGTGGAAACATCAATCAATGGACCAAGATCTTTGTGGGCTAGGAACAAAAGAAGTCCAGAGTCCACAATAGCGGCACATCTCTTTGAATAAACATCCTAATTGTCCCAAATCCATACTCCACCCACACCAAAGCATACTATTTCTATTAAAACTTCATCACTCAACTCAACCCAACTTTGCTGGTCCAACTCTCGAGAACCAAACCAACACTATTTCTAGGAAGCAAAGCGAGCCCCACAGATTGGTTAGGTGAAGCAAGGCTATCACACATCGCATGGTGATGATTTGCGAGACTAATCAATCGATTTCAGCTTCACCTTCGGTGAGTAGCGAAAACTACAACACATATTAGAACCCTACACTTCAGATACAATCACAATTCCATCCTCACAAGAACTACACATCTAGAACAGAACCCAACACCTACACCACAACAACTACACCATAGATCCACAAACAAACAAAC
The DNA here is from genome assembly GCA_015847255.1 of Hyparrhenia diplandra. NCBI lineage: Eukaryota > Viridiplantae > Streptophyta > Magnoliopsida > Poales > Poaceae > Hyparrhenia > Hyparrhenia diplandra. The sequence goes on from JADLZK010008288.1 coordinate 215,318, forward strand.
CCTAGACCTACGATTTAAGAACAGAAAACCCTAGACCTACTCAGATTGCAACACTAAACCTAATCAGATTCGACTCCGTCACCGAGAAGAAGAGAAAAGAGAGGGGGAACTGAACATCTTACAAATCGCCGGCTTGGACACCGCTGTGGTACCCTCACCCTCGCTCCCGTCGCCATCCTCGTCGACCTCGCCCTCCACGCGACCGCTTTCGGCGCCGGCCCGGACACCGACATGATAGCAATCGCCCCTCGCTCCGGCCGCCGTCCTCGTTGCCCTCGCCCTCGCCCCCGGAATCGCCCGTCTCCCTCCGAATCTCCCTCACCACCTCAGTCCAGGAAGAATAGAGAGAGACGAGTGGGAAAAATGAACCGCCTTAAAAAAAATGAGAGAAAGAGGCTTTGAACGGGCGCGGTTTCCCATTTGATTAATCGGGTCTCCGATAACGCAGTGCAGTTGAAACCGATAACGAAAACACCGAACCAACGCGACGGCCAGCGTCCGCCGTCGCATCCCTCTTACAAATCCCCTCGCTGAACACGCCTGAACAAAGTTCGGGCGACACGAACATAGGAAAGATGTTAAAGATTATAAGAAGAAGTTGCTAAATCTTACCGGCTAGGTTGAAGAACTCGAAGATTTGAAGCAAGAACACGCGCCGCCCTTTGTCTCTAGATGTGAACCTCTCATGACCACCCTCTCGTCTCTAGTGTTTCATGTGTGTGGAGAACCGCAGTGATTTGGGGCTATATATAGTGGGTTAATAGTCCCAGGTTGTGGATACAACCGGGATTAAATATCCATCTTTAATGTCGGTGGTACCCACAACCCGGGACTAAAAATCTATGATGTACTAGCTAGCCGTTGTTTTTTTACCATTGGCAAGGAGATTTTGTCCTAGTTGAAACTATCAACCGGGGAGTAGTGACCCCCTCTCTTCCTTACCTTTGGACTAGGCGTTGGGCAGGGGATGTTAGTCCCGGTCGGTGGATCCAACCGGGACTAACTCCTTCTCTTGTCCCGGTGCTAAAAATGACCGGGACTAAATGTGGGGGGACAAACCCCTATCCCCTCATGGCACTACATGGGCCACACCATCCAAGGAGGCCCGGCCCAAGACGAGAAGGCGTGCACACATGCACGACTAAGATATTGTACCACATTGCTTACCAAAGCATGTAATCCTGTCTACCGGACTATATAAGGTGGGCAGGGATCCCCTCAAATCTCAACATATCAGATCACCCCGATCTATCTTGTAACACATCTGATTCTCAATCAATCAATACAATCTAAGCAGGATGTAGGTTTTACACCATCAAGGCGGCCGAACCTGGATAAACCCGTGTGTTTTTCCCTTCGCTCGTTCCGCTTAACATCCTGTTAGTCGTCTAGCGCACCTCTACCGCTCAATCTACTAGCTGGGCATACCCCTGCTAGACTATCGCCGATAAACCGACGACAGTTGGCGCGCCAGGTAGGGTTACAGGTCAGATCCAAGCTGGCAAGATCTATCTTGATCGGTTACAATAGGGAAGTTTGTAGTGATTACAATATAGCTATACAAGGAAACTATCTTGGCGACCCACGTCTCCGCCGTGATCCCCCGATGGCCACCGTCCCCTAACGCCAAGGGCTTGGTCCGTCGTCTGGGCCGGCGGGAAGGCCTAGCCCAAAGTGGGCCGTGAGGGGGGGGTTCATCCCCCCACGGCTAGTCCCCGAACACATTTGTGTGCTGGCAGTGAAAGAGTCACGATGCCGACCATCGGGAGGTGTTGTCGACCGATCTTTGTGTAGTGTCGACCGGGCTGAGTTAAACGCCAACTAGCCCGGGACAACTCGACCCGGCCGGCCATGCGTTCTTGTAGCTTCTTCCCACTTCTATATTTATGTTGCTCCCGGTCCGGCCATTCGGATTGGGCGATGGCGTGGATCGCGGCGCCGAACACGCGGCGTCAAACTCCGGACGCGGTGCAGATCCGATCTACATCGGCAAAACCGACGCATACATCGGCGTCGCCGGGTTTCTGCGGTGGGCGTCCTCGGGCAACACGCGCCCGACCCACGGCGACCTACATCGGGACGTCTTTGAAAGCGCGCTTCGCCGCCTGGCGGCTCGACTTCTGCGGCGGCAACCATCGACAACCTACAAGGCAATCCAAATCATGCAAATCATGGGGGACGCTGATCAAGGATCGGCGAGATCCGATGGGGCCTAGAAAGAGAAGGAGATCACGGCACTATGCAAGCATGGGATTCGGCTCCAACACGGGATCGGCGTGGTCGACATCGAATACAAAGCGAGCTAAGTCAATTTTTAAATTTCAATCTAATATCACGCAATATATAGTATATGTTCGGAATCTACATATACACCGCGTCGATTTTGGCGGGAATCAAACAATCGGCATCGCGGATCATCGATCGATTCCGTTGTTGATTCCATCGAGTGCATCTTGCCGCCGTCCGCGAGGTCTCGGCGTCATAGCGGCGATAAGTTTCAACAACAACCTGTGTACATGTCAACATCGGGGACTAGCGCGTGCTAGTTCCACCCGGACACGGCTCCACCCGATGGCCCGAAGTTCGACTCCGACTCTTGCAAGAACGACGACCGTTGTCGGGTCTTGGCTCGGGAGCCAACTTCGTTTTTCCAAGTCCGCGCAAAGCAAGAGCACCACGCGCTGTCGTTAATGCGTGCTATGGCAGCAAGGCAAGCAACGCCAAGGCCATCAATTCATCTACTCCGGCCGGCGACGTCGATCTTGTTTAACAAGAAGCTAAGTCAATATTCCATATATTTTTTTCAATCTAATCTCCTAAGATATCTAGATGTCTACAGATTATAGTTACGATCATGAACCTGCATCGGCCGCGACAAAGGCCAAAGCCAGGTGGATCTCAAGGTCGACTACAAGCCCGCTTATGCCGCACTTGCGAGCAACCACGTCGAGCCCTCAAGCGAGCCACCTTGAGCCCTCGGTACATAACGCGGATCGCCCGGGGAACCCACGTATCGCGTGTCGGATCTGGCGTCCGATATGGATACGCCCGCCCGATCGCCACCGTCGTATCCACGAGTATCGAATTTTTTTATTTTTTCAAAAAATGGATACGCCAATTCTGATATGTATCGGCGTGGGATACACGTATCGTATGTGTGTGGATACGGCCCAGCCCAACATCGCCCAACAACGGACCAATATGGTGAAGTCGTCCCCCATCGCCTAGGCCCTGCCTCTTTGCTCGCCGACGCGCGCAATGCTGCTCCACGCGGGCGACTCGGCTCGCCCGGCCGCCGGTCACGGCGACGAGCCTCCGCTTCGCCGGCGACGAGCCTCCGTCGGATCCGGCCATCCCTGGTCCCTCATGGCACTACATAGGCTGCACCATCCAAGGAGGCCCGCCCAAGACGAGAAGGCGTGCACACATGCACGACTAAGATATTGTACCACATTGCTTACCAAAACATGTAACCCTGTCTACCAGACTATATAAGGTGGGCAGGGATCCCCTCAAATCTCAACAGATCAGATCACCCCGATCTATCTTGTAACACATCTGATTCTCAATCAATCAATACAATCTAAGTAGGACGTAGGTTTTACACCATCAAGGCGGCCGAACCTGGGTAAACCTGTGTGTTTTCCCTTCGCTCATTCTGCTTAACATCCTGTTAGTCGTCTAGCGCACCTCTACCGTTCAATCTACTAGCTGGGCATACCCCTGCTAGACTATCGCCGATAAACCGACAACACTAAACCACCTGGATGGAAAGTCTGTTCTCTTATAGTGTTCTTTCTCTCTTGTACATTTACATTGAGAACCTTTCGTTTCTCCAATTCTTTTCCATGTATTTTTCTTCATCTATCTCCAGATCATGAGACATTCTACTCGTTAGTGGGTCCCAACAACCTCCTAGTCGGCCACGTCCATCCCAACCATCCATGGCGGCGGATCTACGCTAGGCCAATAGTGGACCGTAACCACTAGGCGGGCTATGGGGCAAGCAAGAGGCCTCCACATTTAGCTAGGGAATGATAGGAAGATGCTAGGGCCTAATGGCAATAGATAACTAGTATAGTGCCTGTGCTAACGCTACGGCTTCATTTCAGTGATGCATATGAGAACAATAAAATGGCGATATTATTTTCATAGCTCAACTTTGACACAATTGTATGGCTATGTATATAATCCAGAAATTATAATCCCTCAAAATAAGCTTATTACCAAATAAATTTCGACAACAGCGGTGTCCTTGCTTTCCTATACCAACTGCAAAAACAAAAACAAAAAACACATACACCCATTTTAGACCTTGCATCATCTCATATACTTGAACTTTCGAGCAGGACCACTACAAAAAATTATTGAACAAGCAAGCGAAATGTATTTGCAATACCTTGATAATGTGTTATCTCATACACTACCTCACTGCCACTGTGCTATCTCATACACTAAATAGTGCACTTCAGACTCAGAACAATTGGCACACGGAATCAAGAATTCAGAGGCAACCTGCTTGCAAAGCTAAAAGATAGCATGGAATACTATAATATTTGAGAATGGAATTTAATTAGCACCATGGGAAAAGTGTTACGTAATCGATTCTTGTTGGCGATCCGCGAGCGACATATTTTTACCATCAACATTCTACCATAATAGGGGTGAAACTATACCTTTTCATACTCATATACATTTATTACTCACCTATTTCCACTTGTAGTGTTCCAAATATTATTTTGCGAGAAAACATATAAATACGGTGGAAATCCGACCAAAAGGTGCATCCGGAAAGCGTAAACCCGAACACATCAAGCCCAAGGGATAAACTGGACCCACATGTCGAGAACTAGGCCGGGACACCATGCTCCACAACTTTTCATGACGCAACAAGCCAGCTCACGAGGCCCGGCCGAGCGAGCCCGGGGGGTGCGGCGCGCACCACCCTGTGCGCTGCACCACCAGCGAGGCGGTTCGGGGCCCAACCTCGGCGTGGCGGTTCAATCAATGCCGTGGAGGGGCGGTGCGGGGGGTGTCTTGGTGCAGTTCGGTGTACCTAGACGCCGGTTCATGGTCGGTTTGGGTGTAATCTTGCACTTAGGTCCCTCTACTCCAAGTATAAGTACCCCCTCTCTCTCCACACACACCACAAGGAGTCCAACCAACAGCACCACACCTCACTTCTTCTTCTTCTTCTGCACTTGGCTAGAAGCTTGGAGTAGAGAAGAGCTACAAGGAGGGCTTGTCTCCTAGAAGAAAGTGCCTTTAGGCTACTTGCACCCAAAGCAAATGAGAGGTAACTCAATGACACACTCTTGTAGTGTTACCTTCTCAATGGTGGTTCAAGGTGGAGCTCACTCCTAGCCAATTACCTTTAGGCTACTTGACACCAACCAAGTGAGGAGTAACTCAACAAGATGCTCTCGTAGTATTGCTCTTCACGATCCCCGCGAGGTGAGCTCGAACCTCTCACAAATCCTCCTCCGGAGCACCGCACAATCTCCCTTGCGTGCTTCAACGGAGTCTCTTGCCACCAAGCCGTCTAGGAGGTGGCAACCTCCAAGAGAAACAAGCACACCGGCTTGCAACACGATCACCTAGTGCCACACGATGCAATCTCTCAAAGCAATCGCACTAGAATCGCTCCTCACTTTGATTTGGATGAACTCTATCGATCACAAGTGAGTGGGAGGGCTCTCTAGCACCACAACACAAGCCACCAAGGCTCAAGTGTGCTCAGCACCCGAAACAAGTCGGGTATGTGGTGTATAAATAGCCCAAACCGAGAAACTAGCCGTTGGGGCGAAAAACTCACTTTTTGCACTGCATACGGACGCGCTAGGCGCTACCGGCCGGACGCCAGCGCCTGTACAAAACAGCCCCCGAGCGACTAGCCGTTGGCACGCTTTTCTACAGCGCCGGATCGCCAGCGCGGCGCGGGACGCGTCCTCACGCTAGTCTTAGCGTCCTGTTGTTGTCAGCCGACCAACGCCCCGATCAAACGTCCATAACTCTTTCATCCGAACTCCGTTTTCGATGATCTTGGACTCTATGGAAAGCTAACTCAGAGGGCTACACAACCCAGATGGTTACTTGATCCAAAGCTCAATGGATCAAAGCAGTATTCCACTCCAAAGTCAGTCCTAGTGTCCGAGAAGCACCGAAACAACTTCTCCTTTGCAAATGTGTCAACACCACCAAGTGTACATCACCATGTGCATGTGTGTTAGCATTTTCACAATCATTTTCAAAGGAATTTTCTCTTGATCTCACCACGCCAATCGATCCTAACACATCGCAAAGTTAGATCGCACAAGTGGCACTAGATGACCGATATGCAAACAAGTTTGCCCCTCTTGATAGTATAGCCATCTATCCTAAACCCGGTCATAAACTTCTTTAAGCTCCAATGACCGGCGAAATGAAATGCCCTATAGGTTATACCTTTGCCTTGCGCATTTCCATTCTGCTCCATCTCAAGTGTCGATGCAACACATGCACCAACACGATCAAGAATGATATGATCCACTTCATATCATCACATGACCTTCTTGGTCCATCGATCTTGACCTCACTTGCTCTTCACCGTTCGCGTCGGTCTATCGGCGCCAAGTCTTGCCCAAGCTTCACCGCCTCGCGGTCCATCGCTTCACCGCCTCGACTTGCCCTTCACACTTGCAACCGGTCCATCAAGCCAAGTCTTGTCTTGATCTTCACCACCTTGGTCACGTGACTCCATGTCATGTCCGATATGCAAGAAGCTCCTTCATTGCATCATCACTTGTGAACTAATCTCCTGTGTATTATCTCAATCACACATTATTAGTTCACCTAATGTTGACACTCAATTACCAAAAACCACAAGGGACCTTTCAATCTCCCCCTTTTTGGTAATTGATGGCAACACTACAAAGATATGGAATTGAAGATTTAATTCCAAGCTAGCACTTTATATAAGTATAAGTTGCTAACTTGGTTTGGATTTTATGTCACTTATCCAACATTTAAGCACAATGTCAAGATTTGGATAAGCACCATAAAACCCGACTTGGTAGTGGTAACTCCCCCTATATGTGTGCCCAATTGATTTGAATTCAAGGTTTGCACACATACATAGATATGAAACTTTTGGGAGGGTTAACACTACAAAGTGATGCTAAGGTGTATAGGATAAACCTTTGAAGCGTGATACCAATCGGAGTTGCAAATTGAAGTTCATCCTTAGCATCATCCATGTAACTAGACATACATCAAAACTCAAGATACCATGTGAGATCAACATTATATGTAATGACTCTTGATTTTCATGAAACATATATATGTCTAGCTACAACCTATGCATGCTAGTTATCATATCATCAATCAAGTTCTATAACTAGCATACACCACACAAGCATTGCATATAAAATTTAAAAACTTATACAAATGCAAGCAAGCACACAATATGTAAAAAAAAGGCCTCTGATGATAGCGTTGAGGGCTTCTCGATCCTACAATGTCCCGCCATTAGGGTCTCTAAATGTCGACTTTCTGAGGACCTGTGTCGTAGCGGCGTCTGCAGCGAGGCTTTAATACTGAGGCGGTATTTAGTGCGTCTCAAACTTCCCGTCACGTATTGAACCCTTGTTACACACGCCGTGGAACGGCGTCGTGTCCTAGGGTTTTGCTCGACTATGGTCTACGGTATCTATAGACATTATTGTCTAAGATGCATTGTACCTCGGAAACCTCAGGACCAGCGGCATCGGGAATCGACGCACCGCGTCAAAAGTAGTGACGCCCGTAGCGACATACGACTATAGAAGCTTCCACCGCATTGAGACCTATTTTACAAAAGCTGCGCGTCAGAACAATGACGCGCATGTCGACGCGTGTTTCGCACCATGCGCTGTACACAGTACATTGCCCGCAGCGGCGGCCGGCCCGGTGAACCGTTTGTAAGCGATTACTAACATACAGAACCGTCGCGGACGATAGCCCATTTGTAATAAGGGAGAAATTCTGAGACATGTACCATACCGATTAATGCGTGGTTTCTACTACATTCTGACGCAGCGTGTGTAGATTACATGCGTAGTTCCTTATCTCTTTTACGGGCGTTTATTTTGTCCGACACGTCTCGTAGTTTTCGCTGAGTTCTGAGACGTAGGTTTTCCGGAATGGTTCCGCACCTTCGGGCGCTTGTAGCGGATGCTTTCCCGTAGCTACGGGAAATTACGGAATCCGTGTCCCTTTTGGCGTGTCAAGCGTCGAGGGATTCTATTTCGCACAGCGTTTACGGTGGTCGTGGCCGACGCCGAGACTTCTGACGGTGGTTCACGGGCGCATCGGAAACATCGTCGTTAATTATTTAGATATTGCGCACGGATTCAGTTCGCAGCGATAGAAATTATTTGAAACCCACAGGACTTTCGTTAGCGCGGTGGTCTATACTTATTCAGTTATTATAGACGGGTTAAGATGGGGTGCATCTTGTCGTCGAGACTAGAGACTTTGTAGAGAAGGCGGAAGGCGACGTCGTATTAATGATGACGTCGCGGGGCGTGCTAGAACGAATCTCTAGACCAAAGCATTGGTACTATTAATACGTATATAATACATATATACGTGTCCGATCACAAACAAATGGCGGCCGCTGCGGCATGGAAAATTCATGTGTTTTTCTTAAAATTCATGTGTATCTCTCGAAAAATTCGTGTGTATCTCGAATGTTCTTCACACTGCAGACATACCCAGTTGTTCGGGGCACGCCACGCAGTTGTTCACAACACAAATAACACGGTTCAAATGCATGTATCCACGATCGTCATGCGGCAAAGGGAAACGAAGGAACTCACGGTTCCTTAAAGCGAATACTCGCCTTCGGGGCTGATGATCTCTTCCATAACAAACTTAGCGATCTCCTCTCTAATATCCTCCAAATTAATCGAATTTCCAGACAAATCAAAATCCTAATACAAAGAAAGGTAGGCATAAGTGTTCGTTGTACACATGGTCTTTATTGGCAAACAAAGGTAGGCACATGATGGAGCTGCACTTCGAGTTACCTCGTGATAGTCCAGATGAACTCATTTCATCGCAGCTAGGAAGTGGTGGGCCATGTAGAACCCACATGTCTTTTCATCAGTTAGTGACTGGCACTGCAAACATATGAAACACAGTGGTTATTCACTGAATGGAAACATGTACGAGTGCGAGAACTCCAAGTGAAGCACTACTTATTTGTACATTCTTGTTTGGACCTCCATGCTTCTTGCTTGAAACATGCTTGTTTGGACCTTGCCGTCCTGGGCTGTTGAGCCACGCTTGATTCTCGCCGGTTGCACTCACGAGAGGCACTTTGGACATTCTTGTCATGCGAGCCACTCCCGCATTCTCGGCCCCTGCGGCCTGCGAGGCAATCTAGTCATCCTTGCCTTGAGAGCCGGTTTCCACATCGTTAGCCGATGCACTCGCAAGGCACTCGACCGTCATTGGCATGCGGCGAAGTCGCGCATTCCCATCCATTGCGGCGAGAGGGACTCGATCATTGCTATCATTCCCATTTAAAGCTGCGTGTCATACGATCCTTTAGATTGACTTTCATTGAGGCGGCGTATAATGCGCATAGGGAGGTTTTGGGGCGGTAAAAAGAAGAGAGCTTTAGGAATGCTATAGTAAGGCGGGCTCTGCTCCACTAGATCATCTTACACATAGCTTTGTCCAAGAGCCTTAATCTCTTTGTCGACGGATCCGATGAGTGTAGCCTCAAAACCCGGGAGTTACATGATCAATAGAAACAATAGAATGTCCTTCCCGGTATTGGTTGACCTTTAAGATGTAGTTGATTCGGGTATACCATTCCCCTTGCTACCTCAACCGGATAACCTCGAGTCTTCACTTTGCAAGGGTACATGGTGCCGGCGTGGAAAGTATCTCAAGCCGCAAGCATCCATTTGAATCGGCTTCGCGCACGGTATTTGCTCTTCACACCACCTACACGGCTAGGGGTGTTGGCGTGCGATGAACCATGTCCTCGATTCCAACGCCGCCACCTTAGGCGTGAGCTCATCTAGTTGAGGTCCAAACTCTTCTCTATATGCTTGACCCAACGCACAGGGACTTCCTCTTTACGTACATGTCGGCGCAAGCCGGCAAAACTTCCAACCAGACCATACTAGACACACCATGCACACGCCATGCGCTGCGGGGTGCCCGGGAACCTCTGTGAGCATATCTCTTTCCTTACACCCGGTGCCCTCGAAGTAGCACGGGCAGTCTTCTCTAAAACCTTCTCGGATAAAGGCCGAGACTCTTCACGACCAAACAATTGCGGCCTTATTACGACACGGCTAGGCGCACCGTGCACGCAAAAAATGCGGCGCGGTTCCTTTGGAAATTCATGCCAAGGATTCTTGATGCTATTGTGGCGTAAGTAAGTATCCTCCTTCTCCCACACGCCGAACTTTGCCTCATAACCTCCCTGTCCCCGAGGCGGTGGTCATGCTTGTTCTTCTCCCTAAGCCGCTTGTATCTCTCACTTGTTGCGGTGCCTCTTTGCTGCTCTTCGCCCGGCAAAAAGCTGCCCAATCGTCCTTGGTGATGTATGGGTGCTTCACCGTGGCATCCAACCCCTTCATGATGTAATTCGCACTAGATCGCTTTTGAAGGTCCTAAAACTTTTTGCCCCTCGACCGCCACGGCTTCTTATATGCTCGGGCCTTAAGTTGCCCTGCAAACTCCAATGAATTACGGACACGGTTCTCAAATAACAATTCCTTTGTTGCGGCACTTAAGGAAGAGGCGAATATGTGAACAAGGGGACCCTTTGTCTAGCAATCGGACCAGCAAGTCTCTTCATTCTTAGCATGGCCACCTTCTCGATTGGGAAACCCATTCGGCTTGGCGCCGTGACAACTATCTTGCCTTCGGCCACCTTGTGTGTGTCCGACCCTCCGCTTTTGCAATCGAAAAGCCGGATGGCTGCCCCTCTCGGTAAAAACTCCCGAGCGCCCCTATGGTACCATCATCTCTCTCTTGCCCCTCGTGGTACCATCATTTATCTCTTGCTCTGTCTCTTCATATGTAGCTCTCCGGCCATTCTCTATAGAATAAGTTGTTTTGTTGCGGATGATGTTGTAAATGTGCCATCGGACACCTACATCAAACAGATTTAGGTTACCTGAGAGGAGTCAACGGCTAGCACTAAGCAAAAAGCTAACAATAAGTAGGGTTTGTATATCACATAGCTGCGACTTACCATTTTTCGGCGTCGTCAACGGCCCGCACTACACGACAAAGCTTCACCCGGTAGTTCTAGGGGCGAGGAAAAGGTGCAGTCATTGTTCTATCTTGAGCACGTATATTCACCTCTATAAATAAAATAAGCAACAGTAGTTGCAGTTTCCTATGACAAAACCACACAGATAACAACCTTATAGTAACACTCAGGTGTCAAGTTCAGTATCTACAACTGAAAATATCCATGTGAGGATAAAATTATACAGTTCAATTCTGTAATAGGCTTTTTGTGAGGACTAAACAAACCAGCGAGAGAACAAATAAAATGTCGAGAAAAACTGGAAAAGAAGCCAGAAATGTGTTGGTTGTAATATGAATGAGACCATCCAACACCTTTTCCTAGATTGTCCATATTCAAAAAGCGGTATGGAGGATCATCTTTTATGCTAGTGGCCTAAACCGGCCCTAGATCTATATAAGCCATATGTTTGGTACATGGCTTACTAATCGAGAATAAAAGGTTTAGAAACTTGATTTGGGTTGGCGTCACAGCTATATCTTTGGGCCATTGGCGCCGTCGAAGCGATATTATCTTTAACAAAATGAAAGTTTTTCGTTGTCGAAGGTTATTTTTTAGATGAGCCTATTGGCTGCGGTGCATCTGAGCCCGATTGCGGCGTGATGAGCAGGACAAGAACACACTCTCGCTAATTAGCGAGAAAACTAGAAGTGGTTACTTTGGAGTTTCCCAATAGAGGGTGGAAGCAAATTTATCATTTGCTTTAGTTCTCTTTATCATTTTAGAGACTTGTTTTGCTCTACCTTTTTATCCACTACTTCTAATAATTGGTACGTGTACATCCTCGGATGTAGAGGCCGGATGTTTTTCTCATCCATTATCTAAAAAAAAAAAAAAAAAAAAGCTGAGCATTTGAAAATTTCAGTCACACGGAAATTAGCAAGGCCCTAATATTTATACGAGTTCAATTACAGTAATAGAGCGGTCTGTGAGGACTACACAATCCACGAGAGGCACAGATCACAAAAATTGCACTCCCTCCGTTCCAAATTGTAAGTCGCTATGACTTTTTTGGATCGTCCATTTTGCTATATATCCGGGCATATTATTGTATCTAGATACATAGCTAAATGGATGTACCAAAAAAGTCAAAGCGACTAAAAAAAAAGCGGGGAAGTAGTTCGAGGAATAGAAGAATATAAACAAAGCGTAGTTTAGCAACGAGTTCGTTTAGTAGGAAAATTTTTGTAAGACAAGATAGTAGTAGTACTCTCAGGCAGCGGTCGGTGTTCTTGAGCTTGTGTATTCATCTATGAAGAAGATAAGCATCGAAATTATCGCCTTTCCTCACTAGGCAAAACCGGAAAGGAAGCCGTAAATGTGTTGGTTGTAATATCAATAAGACCATCCAACACCTTTTCCTAGATTGTCCTTATTCAAAAAACGGTATGGAGGATCATCTTTTATGCTTGGCCTAAACTAGCCTAGATCTATACAAGCCATATGTTTGGTACATGGCTTACTAATCGAATAAAAGGTTTAGAAACTTGATTTGGGTTGGCGTCACGGCTATATCTTTGGGCCATTTGGTATTTATGGAAACGATATTATCTTTAACAAAATGAAAGTTTTTCGTTGTCGAAGGTTATTTTCGGATGAGCCTATTGGCTCGCGATGCTTGAGCCCGGTTGCGGCGTGATGAACAAGACAAGAACACACTCTCGCTAATTAGCATAAAACTAGAAATCCAGTAATGAGATCACCCCGGAAATTAGCAAGGCCCTAATATTAATATATTATACAGTTCAATTACGTAATAGGCGACTGTGAGCTACACAATCCACGAGAGGCACGAGATCACAAAAATTGCACTCCCTCCGTTTCCAAATTGTAAGTCGCTTTGACTTTTTTGGTTTGTCCATTTTGCTATGTATCCGGGCATATTATTGTATCTAGATACATAGCTAAATGGATGTACCAAAAAGTCAAAGCGATTTACAAATCAAAACGTAAGAAGTAGTTCAGAACGGAGGAATATAAACAAATCGTAGTTTAGGCGTTTAGCAACAGATTCATTTAGTCGAAAAATTTTTGTAACACAAGATAGTAGTAGTACTCAACAGAGCGTCCGGTGTTCTCAAGCTTGTGTATTCATCTATGAAGAAAATAAGTAGCGCAATTATCACCTTTCCTCACTACCGGCGAATGAAAAATTCAGGCATCACCGGATGATGCGTTGATGCCTGGAAATCACTGGAGCTACGTCGCCTGAACAGATTTGTAAATTTCAGTCACCTGGAAATTAGCAAGGCCCTAATATTATCTGAGTTCAATTCTGTAATAGGCAGTCTATGAGCACTACACAATCCACAAAGGCACAGATCACAAAAAAAATTGCACTCCCTCCGTTTCCAAATTGTAAGTCGCTTTGACTTTTTTGTTTCGTCCATTTTGCTATGTATCCGGGCATATTATTGTATCTAGAATTCTAGATACATAGCTAAATGGATGTACCAAAAAGTCAAAGCGACTTACAAACTCAAACGAAAAGAAGTAGCTTAGGAATAGAGGAATATAAACAAACTGTAGTTTAGCAACAGTTCGTTTAGTGGGAAAATTTTTGTAAGACAAGATAGTAGTGCTCGACAGCGAGTTAGTGTTCTCAAGCTTGTGTATTCATCGATGAAGAAAATAAGCGGCAGAATTATCACCTTTCCTCACTTCTGGCGTGAAAAATTCAGGCGACAGGATGATGCGTTGATGCCCGCCGTAGGATGGAAATCATCAAGTAGCCGTCACCGAGCAGAGGTCCCAAACCCCGGGTAAAGGAGGAGGGTTGCGTTAAGTTTGGCGAACCAACGTAAAAAATAGCCACTCTAATGGGACGAGAGGCACGGATCATAAAAATTGCACTCCCTCCGTTTGGAATTGTAAGTCGCTTTGACTATTTTGGTTCGTCCATTTTGCTATGTATCCGGGCATATTATTGTATCTAGATACATAGCTAAATGGATGTACCAAAAAAAGTCAAGCGACTTACAAACTGGAAGCGGAGGAAGTAGTTTAGGAATAGAAGAATATAAACAAACTGTAGTTTAGCAACAGTTCGTTTAGCGGGAAAAACTTTTGTAAGACAAAATAATAGTAGTACTCGACGCAGCGGTTAGTGTTCTCGAGCTTGTGTATTCATCTATCAAGAAAATAACCAGCAGAATTATCACCTTTCCTCACTTCGTGGCTTACCTGAAAAATTCAGGCGACACGGATAGCGCGTTGATTCCTGCTGTTGGATGGAAATCACTGAAGTATCCATGTGAGGCTAATATTATATAGTTCAATTACGCAATAGGCAGTCTATTAGGACTACAGTAACCATAGAGTCACAGAACACAAAGTAAATTAAATGTAGTTCAAGAATAGAATAGTATAGACAAACTGCAGTTTAGTAACATTTCATTTAATAGGAGCAATCATTGTTCTTGAGCATGTATATTCATCTATAAAAAAATAAGCAAAGTAGTAGTTGCGAGTCTCCTAAAACAAAAACACAAAGGTAACAACATTAATGTAGTAGCTAGGTGTCAAGTTCAAGTATGTACAACTCAATACATCCATCTCGGGATACTGATTATACAGATTCAATTACGTAATAAGCGGTCTATGAGGAGTAGGCGAGAGCCTATTCGCTTGTTCTTGCAATCTTGCTCCATCTTGTTTCAAAGCTTATTCTCTCACAGGATACTATTAAACAAGTTTAACAAGGCTCTCGGGGGCCTGTATCATCAAAAAAAAAAGGTAGTTCGGGAATAGTGGAGTATAAAGAAACTATAGTTTCATGGCGGTTCATTTAATATGCACATTTTTGTATGACAAGATACGTAGTACTCTACTGACAGGCGATCGTGTTTACTTGAGCACGCATATTCATCTATAAAGAAAATAAGCAACGAGTGGATAACAACAACATTGTAGTTATATATAGTAGCGGTCGGGCGTGGTAGCGGTGAGGTGTCAAGTTCGGTATGTACAACTCAATATATCCATATTATGAGGATAAAATTATAGTTCAATTCTCATACGTAATAGACGGTATGTGAGGACTAGTCGACCTGTTCGCTTGTGCTTGCTTCATATTGTTTCAACTTATTCTCTCTCTCACGTATAGAATACTATATATTAAACACAAGTTTAACAGGCTTCGAGAGGCACGGATCACGAAAAAACAAAAAGGTAGTTCAGGGAATAGTGGAATCTAACAAAGCGTAGTTCGATGCGGTGAGGGCACAGACAAGATTGATGGGCTAGATATCAAACCCTAGAATGGCCGGGCCGCCTAGTGGAGGAAGAAGCCGTTGGAGAAGGAGGTTGGCGGAAGCGGCGTCGGCTTGAATGGCGCGGATGCGCCGGGGGCGGTGGCGGCTGATGAGGCAATTTGGAAACCCTAGAGTCGCCTTTGTGGAGGAGTGTGGCCCGTGGCTAGGAACCAAACACCCGATCGAAATGAATCGCCACTTTGTGCGGACGCAGGGTAAATTTTTTTGAGTTTTGTAAAGGCTCGGTAGCGTAAAAAATCGTAGCGAAAAATTGGGCGGGCACAAGTAAAACATATAATAAGCTGTTCGGCTGATTTTTGGCCGATTGAATGGTATTTCGCGGAAAGAGAAGCCACTCACCGGCAAATGCGGGGTGTGCGTGGTGGGGCCGCCCCGCCGTGGTCATAGTGCGGGCACTCGTGGAGGGGCCGCCCCTGTCGGGATCTACTACTGCGTTTGCTCTCCCTCAGACCGCTTACGCCTCTCGTGATTCATTCCATCTCTCGCTCTCTTCCATCCCTTCTCCTAGCGCTGAGCTCGAGACGCGATGTTCCCGGTCTCCTTTGGCGTAGTGATCCGGAGGTGGGCCGAGGCGAGGAATAGGCTTCAATGGGATCCAGTTAGTGAGCTCACGGGTTCCCGCTCATCGGGCTTGTCCCGGATTGCGGCCTTGCTCGGGTGGTGGAGGCGCGGACCAAGAAGGATGGTGATAACCGCGGCCGACTCTACTTCAAGTGTGCTAGGAAATGGGGTGAGTATTTCATTCCTCGTCGTGTTGACGTGTTGTCCCGGGCCTCCCGGCCCCTAGTTTTGCACTAATTTGTGTGCCCTGTTTTTCGATACCCTAATAAGCGGCAGTGTCATTACTACCGATTTGAAAAGGAATACTTCGAGGTCTTGAAGGATCTTGGCATCATAGTTGTTCGCCCTTCAATTGGAAAGAGGAGCCGGGTCTTTGGATGAAGAAGAAGCTTGATTGGGTGGTCCAAGTGGTGACACCAAGAAGAAAAACTAGGAGCAGATGTTGGAGGGACTTGATGAGGAAGGCGAACATGTTTATTATTACATCTCTTGTGCGTGTTGTCATTGGATGTGTTCTCGATGAAGTATCTTTGTAAACATGTAATGCCCGATGCAATGTTATTATTGTGGTAATTTATAATATCACAACGCGTCGATTGCAATGCTTGGTGTCAAGATTTTGCACTGTGGAAAGTCAAGCGAGTGGAGTGGATCCACCTCGTGCTTTTAATAGGGATGTCATCCGTTGACCCGCGTTGTGTAAAAGGCGTGAGTGATACTCCCTTCGATCAACAAAAAAAACGTAATTTTTGACCTTTTCAAAATCTAATTTGACCATTCGTCTTATTCAACATATTCAACATATTTGTGTAAATTCCAAAATAAATTAGCTGTTATTATAATATCTTTAATGATCTAATAAGTCATAATAAAATTGATAATATTTATATATATTATTCAAATAAAACGAATGGTCAAATTAGATTTTGAAAGGTCAAAGAATTGCGCTTTTTTTTGGTTGGACGCAGGGAGTACTCCACGTTTGTTGACCGCGTGGGTTCGTAGTGTAGTTGTAGGTTTGTTTGTACATGGTGGTGTGAGTGTGTAAGCGCTTGAGGTGTGTGTTGAGTGTGTGTGCGTATGTATGAGCAGATACTACAACTGTACCCGGATGAGAGGCGTAAAAAGACGTGTGGGTTCAAGAACTACAGACACGCGATACTAAAAAGCGTGTGAGTAATAAAGCCGTACTGTCAGGCGAGTCTACTCTCACGGCGTCGTCCGCCACCTCTACCTTTGCACAATTGAGCGCGAACTCACTTCCGTGCCAGGCGCTCGTCGCCGCCGCCGCCGCTATAAGCTTAGCTTCACGCGCCGCCTTCCACGTACCACCACCACCGCCCGGGCGCCGCGTCGTCCTCGTGGCGCACCATGCAGCGGCTTCCGTCGGAGATGCTTGCATTGGTTGCCATCCGCGTCGCCAAGGAGGCGAGGATCCCATGGACGACCTCACCATTTTGCGCCGCTTTTGTAGCGGATGGCAGAGGTGTGCGGCAACGCCATGGTGGGACGGAGCATCCCACCGAGCGGTTTTCCAAGCGAGCGAGGGAATGGCGTACCCTGCGTCACCAATCCCGCCATCGTCGGCAACGGAGGCGTGCTTCGAGCAGGCCTGTTTGCCCTCGTTTCGTCGATGGCAGCGGCACGACACCGCACCCTCGCCGACATGCTACGCTACGCTACGCCGATCGCGGGCATGAACTCGCTTCGCGACGCATTACACGCCTTTGCTCTCTACGGGATGAACACCGGGCCGATGGCGAGCGATTAATTGCATGAAAGGTGTTATGGGGGATTGTTGATATTTCTAACACGATCCAAATTAGGAAGGCGAAAAGAAATATATATGGGATATCTATCTAATCATGTTAGCTTGGATATGGAATTAATCTCATAATCCAACAAAGCGAAGTTAGGCGGTGTAAGTTAGTGGGATGTAAACTTAGCATCATTATCCATAGTGGAATTAATCTCACCGGGATATGTACTCAAGGTATACCACTCATTTCTAGGCATTACCTATACACTAGTCTGTCACACTAGCAATAACGCTCAAAGAAATGCGAGGCATGGTATTTATTGATAGGCCTTGATAAAAGAATGAACATGATATACGCAAAGCGCACGAGATAGAAATACCATCGTATCACTTCACCGGGAGTAATCCGGTATCGTATTTATATTTTACCACGGGGAAGGTAAGTCTATGGAAAGTAGAGAGAAAAGGATATCTAATGATTTAGAAAGTGATTTACTTATGAGATCCACTTACGATAGTAGTATAATGCGGAGTAACCATATGCATCTAACATTACTCAACAGGATAAGTCACAAGATAAAGATAATTAAATAAATGATAAATACCCAAGTCTAAGATCATCATATGCCACTAGTATCATACGAGCTATTAGCATGTTATAGAAAGAATAGAATGAATATTCCTAAGATACTCCTAATCATATATGTCAAATGAATACTACAATTAGTGCAATACATCTAGCTATCATGGCAAGGTTGGATTACATCTACACATGGCAAGCATTACCAATAACAACCAAGGACGAAACTTGATCATTATCGTAATTATAAGCTCGACTAGTCCTACATTCGGAGGGTGGATTCCAAAGGACTCAACAGGACTGTCACTCCCGCGATCTACCACACGGCCCGGAATGTAGGGTGCAATTGCAGATAAACGTTGTATAAACACCACGTTTACACATTGCTTATCACCCACATAGTGATCATCTATATGGATGCTATACAATTCCATGCATAAGATATAAGACAAACTCACTAAACTAAACATATAATCATAGCATGCATAAACACATATCAATAAGAATATAATAATTATATAGATCAAAGCCATAACAATTGTATTCTAAATATAATAGTACTTACGGATCGAATATGTCACACCCCAAAATTTCCATTTTGGGTTGTGCATAAAAAACACAAAATAAAATAAATGATTTTAATGTTTATATAAAATTTTCCAAGTTTAGTTTAATTTAGTGCAAATTTAGTTATAGAAAAAAAAAATGTTTAAAACTCTTTTGAATTAATTTGATGGGTTGTTGTTTTGATGTATTGTTTATTTGCTGCTTGAGTTTTGTGGTTTAAGTGTGCTAAGTTTTTAAGACGTAGTTAGGGTGACGATCTCCTCTCCCTACTCTCGTTATCTTTTCTCGCTACCAAATTTCTTGTTTTTCTAATTCAATTCTTGTCGTAAGTTTCATCCAATCTTTTTGTCTCTTGCTCCGGATCATCTCTATATGATCAAACTTCATCAATCCATCCCTTCAAACCATCCGAAAACATTTTGTGTTTTTTGAAGCTTTCTCTCGCACTTTACATTAATTTTTTCTTTTTCTAAATCCTCTCAAATATCTTTTCATGAGCTCCAAATACTTTACTCTTGTTCATCATGATCAAAAGCGTCTCCGAGAATTTTCTCTAAATTTTGAGCCTTACAGGTATTTTTCATGGCTTAAATGTGATTTTAGGATTATCCTAAAATTATTTTAAGCTATAAAATAAATCCCGAAATTAAGGAAATTCAAAACGTTTCAAACCCCTACATATAAATACGTGCCGGTCTTCTCCTCAACACGCTGATTCAGATGGAAATCCCATCCCGAGCCGCCTCTCCTAGCGAGTCAGTATCCCTCATTTGAAGTTCTAAAAACCTAGGGTTCGCGACAACTCGGCGAGCTTTTCGCCCAAACCATGGCGTTCTAGCGAATTTCGTTCCCCACGAAAAGTTTCCGACGAGGTCTTCCATGGATGATTAGATGCGTTACGTCGTCGTCATGCTCGTCTTTCCCGGCCTTTGGAGTCGCCCCCCCGCCTCCCGCGCCGACCGAGGCGCCCTGCGGCCGCGCCGTCCCACGCTCCTTCAGCGCGTCGGCTGCTGGGAGCAGATGGGCGCCCGCCGCCCGCCTGGCTTTGTCGATGCGGGTGCCGGGGTGCGTGCGTGCATGCCGCCCGCCGAAGCGGGCCCTCGCCTCGACCCCACGCGTGGCTTCAGCGGCGCCCGGTGCTGCGCCGGCCGACCAAGGCCCTCGAAGCCCCCCTCCCCGCCCCAGTAGCGTGAACAGCCAGCCTACAGCCATGGTCGTCATGGAGGTCACGATCCACCTCAAGGTAGAAGAAGGACCTGTTCGTAATTCTTTATCTTCTGAAATCGCAGATAGGTCCCTCGTTAGTTTATCGCCCGGCCGTTTCATCGTTTTAAGTCCAAATCGATCCGTTCAGTTGTGTTAGTTTCATGGCGTCGTGCTCTATGCAATAGTGCTAAGTTCTTCTGGTCATATGCTTATGATTTTGTTTAAGTCAAATAATTATTTGATTAATGCTTTATGTAATTTGTTTTCTAACTAAAAGTAATGTAGGTTTCATACCTCGATGATTTTGGAATAAAATGTCAATGTGATTAATTGCTAATATAAATGTGTTTACAAATAATAATTTGTTTAGTTCAAACACATTGCATATGTCACACATCGATTAGTCGCATTCACATATATATTAATATTTTGCAAAGATAAAAGTTTAACTTGATTAATTTATATGGCATGTTTATAATTAAAATGTGACTAGATCCAACTCGATTTTTGAATTCAAATATGATGTGGCCAACCTGAATTAATTCTATTCACATGGTTTTCTTAATTAAAATAACTAAAGCATGTAGTCTTTTATTGTCTTTCATAATATAAAAGCATCGGTAGTCGTTTCTTTTTAACGATAGCTTCGTTTATCGGGCGATTCTTGCGTTCTCTCGATCGTAGCAACGTGTTATTTCTTTGTATGTTATTTTATTTTTCTATGATTGGTGTATTGTTCATTTTGTTCTCTTGTTTGTGTATGTTGTGTTTTGCTACGAGTAGAACAAGAACCGCTTGTTGGCGATGAAGATTGGAAGTTGATGACTAGAACCAAAGCATATGAGAAAGTTGGAGCAACTATAAAAGGCAAGTATAGTTTTTGGATATGCTATCTTTTAAACCATGATCATGTGACTTGAATAATGTTTATGCAATGAACTTTAAACATGACTATTAGCAACATGTGGACTTGTCTACAAGTGATCATCGGGACAACCGCATACAATTTGTGAGGGCTATATGGCTCGGCTTTAGTCGGTCAAAGGACCTTATCTATCTTTGTTGGTGGTTTGCCGGAATGGGAGAAACGGGGTTGTATCGCTCGTTGGCCACTAATATTTTTAGATGAACCTTTGAAAGGCTTCATAGTGGTTTCGGTGCATTGGGCCTTGCAAACCCATACATTTAGGAATCACGACTCACGGTGAAAGTGTACACCCTCAAGCAGAGTAAAATCGGTATATCGGCCGTGCTCACGGTCATGAGCGGCCTTGGCATTTTTGCATTAAAGATGATGACCTATGCTTGTTTAATAGTTCATAATTTATTGTTTATGCTCTACATTATTATGTTATAGTGATCATGGGTTTTGGGTTGATATTGCCTTGCTATATTTGCTGAGTTCGACATGGACTCACTCTTGCTATTTTCCCCCACCCTCAGTCTGTTAGTAAAAGCTGCACAAAAGACGGATGAAGATGTTGAGGATACTAATCGGAGTGCTTGGCGTACAGAGCCCCCAGTCAAATGTCCCTGATAAGAATGGAGCCCGAGAAGTTTAGCAACCGTTTCGCGTTACTCACGATAAGTTGTAAGTGTTTGTTTAGTTATATTTTACGTTTTAAAGCATTGTTTCTGATATTTATCTATTTCTCGGGCTATATGTGTGGACTTTCTAGGCACACATATGGCGAGTTTGGTCTTCTTTGGAAAACCGGGACGTGATGTAATGGTATCAGAGCGGTGTTGACTGTAGGACGTATGCCTAGATAGCACTGGCCGTTTTCCAAACCTATCTTGGTCATAAAACTATTTTATCATCCCTTGGCTATTGAATTTTGAGTATTTCCACATCCTTGTCCTATTGTATCTCCTCCTTGACAACTTCCTTTGAGTCAAGTATTGCTTACTTCCTTAGCTTTTGAATTTTGGTTATTTTTCTCTTCCTTATTCTATTGTACCTCCTCCTTGATAGCTTCCTTTGAGCTATGGAAATTCTTAACTCCTTGAGTTTTTGTTTTACGTTGTTTTATAAATAAAAAGTTTTCTTATCCTATCTCATTCAAAAGTACGATGACCTTTCATCATGTCTAACTTTTGCCCTTTAGGATGACTACCATTATTGGAGAAGCACGTGTAGCACTGATGATGTTTTGTGTGCTTGTCATGTTTGTTGTAATGGTGGTGTGTGGTCCTTGTTAGGTGTTTAGAAGAAGGCCCTTAAGTTAACCACATAGGGTGTACTTCCATCTTTGTTAAGTGGGGTAGAGTTCTCTCTCCACTTATCAATCATTTATCAACCAGAATATTTACCAACTGGTTTCTTACACCTTACCATTTTTGCTTATCTTACAACTTCATTTTATTATCATCTTACGCTAATAGTGGTTCTTGTTTTTCCACCCTATAATGCAAAGATATATCAATTCCTTGTTATCCTTCCTGTTCACCAAGACCTTATGTACCCTTGATATCATTCCTTCATCTCAGATATTTTTTTTTAAAAAAAAAACTTGAGCGAGTAGTCCTCATTGTCCCAATTGATCTTTGTTGACTCCCTTGTTTTTTTTTTGTTGTTATCAATCTCTGTCCCTTGCTAATATCTACTCCTTGTTGTGGTGCAAAGATATAACCAATACCTTGTAATCTTCATTGCTTATTGATCTCTCATGAAACTTCAATGTTGTCCCTTGCAACTCTTGATTATTGGGGTAGTCTACTATATCAATCATCTTTGACCTTGTTATCCTTTGTTAACTCTATCCCTTCATTGTGTAAATCATAAACCTTGAATCAAGGAATCTTGGATACCATGAGATCCATCTTTGTGTCTTCTTTTGTTCTTGACTTTTGCATCATCCTATGACGTAAGGTTGAGAAGCTTACTATCATCACTCTTGCTTGCCTTGTATCTCCCATAGTCTCTCTCATTTCTTGCCCTTGACACTTTTGGTTTATCATTTTTGATGGACCTTCAATGTTTGCCTGCACATTCCATAATGTGCAAACCAACCTTGTCTTTTGCTTAGTCTTCCACTTGTAAACGGATGACTAAAATTCATCTTTTGTTTTCTAGCAATGCTTATATGCCATTCTTTGGATATATGTCATGCCACTTGAAATCAACCTTGAATATCAATTCTCCTTGTCAATCTTTGTTAACTTGTAATCCTTTTTATTATATATCTCATAAATCTTGAAATCAAGGAAGTGGAACACTCGAACACTATGTTTCTAGTGACCAACCTTTAGCTTTGTCATCAACCTTTCAACCTTTGAAGGTCTCTAAACAACCGTTTCAATCTACTTGATCTTTCTCTCTAGTCTCTCCGAATCTCGGGACGAGATTCTGTTAAGTGGGGTAGAATTGTCACACCCCAAAATTTCCATTTTGGGTTGTGCATAGAAAACACAAAATAAAATAAATGATTTTAATGTTTATATAAAATTTTCCAAGTTTAGTTTAATTTAGTGCAAATTTAGTTATAAAAAAAAATGTTTTAAACTCTTTTGAATTAATTTGATGGGTTGTTGTTTGATGTATTGTTTATTTTTTGCTTGAGTTTTGTGGTTTAAGTGTGCTAAGTTTTAAGACGTAGTTAGGGTGACGATCTCCTCTCCCTACTCTTTCGTTATCTTTTCCGCTACCAAATTTCTTGTTTTTCTAATTCAATTCTTGTCGTAAGTTTCATCCAATCTTTTGTCTCTTGCTCCGGATCATCTCTATATGATCAAGCTTCATCAATCCATCCCTTCAAACCATCCGAAAAACGTTTTTGTGTTTTTTTCCTGAGCTTTCTCTCGCACTTTCTCATTATTTTTTCTTTTTTCTAAATCCTCTCAAATATCTTTTCATGAGCTCCAAATACTTTATTCTTGTTCATCATGATCAAAAGCGTCTCCGAGAATTTTCTCTAAATTTTTGAGCCTTCTCGGTATTTTTCTTGGCTTAAATGCGATTTTAGGATTATCCTAAAATTATTTTAAGCTATAAAATAAATCCCGAAATTAAGGAAATTCAAAATGTTTCAAAACCCTACATATAAATACGTGCGGTCTTCTCCTCAAGACGATGATTCAGACTGGAAATCCCATCCCGAGCCGCCTCTCCTAGCTTGCCTCCCCAGACATTCGCCGGTTCTAAAACCTAGGGTTCCTGGGCGACAACTCCTCGATGAGCTTTTTCCGCCCAAACCATGGCATTCTAGCGAATTTCGTTTCCCACGAAAAGTTTTGGCGAGGTCTTCCATGGATGATTCGCCCGTTCGTCGTCATGCTTTCGTCTTTCCCGCCATCGGAGTCGCCCGGCCCGCCTCCCGCTGACCGAGGTGGCGCCGCGGCCACGCTCCGTCCCGCTCCTTCGCGGCTTTGCTAGGGGAGCGGATGGCCGCCGCTGCCGCCCCGCTGCATGACAAGGCGGTGCCTGGCGTGCGGCGCGTGCATGCCGCCGGCCGGCCGGGGGGCCCCCGCCCACGGTGGCTCCGTAGGGCGGCGGTAACCGTCGGCCGACCAAGGCCGGCCGGCCCCCTCCCCGCCTAGCGCATGAACAGCAGCCTACAGCCATGGTCGTCATGGAGGTCACGATCCATCTCAAGGTAGAAGAAGGACCTGTTGTTCGTAAATCTTTATCTTCTAAAATCGCAGATAGGTCCCCTCGTCGGTTTATCGTCCGTCGTTTCATCGTTTTAAGTCCAAATCGATCCGTTCTAGTTCGCGTTAGTTTCAGAAGCGCCGCGCTCACGCAATAGTGCTAAGTTCTTCTGGTCATATGCTTATGATTTTGTTTAAGTCAAATATTTATTTGATTAATGCTTTATGTAATTTGTTT
This sequence comes from Hyparrhenia diplandra, assembly GCA_015847255.1. NCBI lineage: Eukaryota > Viridiplantae > Streptophyta > Magnoliopsida > Poales > Poaceae > Hyparrhenia > Hyparrhenia diplandra. Next base: position 240,392 of record JADLZK010008288.1, read on the forward strand.
TCTAACTAAAAGTAATGTAGGTTTCATACCTCGATGATTTTGGAATAAAATGTCAATGTGATTAATTGCTAATATAAATGTGTTTACAAATAATAATTTGTTTAGTTCAAACACATTGCATATGCCACACATCGATTAGTCGCATTCACATATATATTAATATTTTGCAAAGATAAAAGTTTAACTTGAATAATTTATATGGCATGTTTATAATTAAAATGTGACTAGATCCAACTCGATTTTTGAATTCAAATATGATGTGGCCAACCTGAATTAATTCTATTCACATGGTTTTCTTAATTAAAATAACTAAAGCATGTAGTCTTTTTATTGTCTTTCATAGTATAAAAGCATCGGTAGTCGTTTCTTTTTAACGATAGCTCTGTTATCGGCGATTCTTGCGTTCTCTCGATCGTAGCAACGTGTTATTTCTTTTGTATGTTTTTTTATTTTGCTATGATTGGTGTATTGTTCATTTTGTTCTCTTGTTTGTGTATGTTGTGTTTGCTACGAGCAGAACAAGAACCGCTTGTTGGCGATGAAGATTGGAAGTTGATGACTAGAAGCAAAGCATATGAGAAAGTTGGAGCAACTATAAAAGGCAAGTATAGTTTTGGGATATGCTATCTTTGAAACCATGATCATGTGACTTGAATAATGTTTATGCAATGAACATTAAACATGACTGTTAGCAACATGTGGACTTGTGCGCAAGTGATCATCCGGGACAACCGCATGCGACTATGAGGGCTATATGGCTCGCTTTAGTCGGTCAAAGGACCTTATCTATCTTTGTTGGTGGTTTGCCTAGGAATGGGAGAAACGTGGGGTTGTATCGCTCGTTGGCCACTAATATTTTTAGATGAACCTTTGAAAGGCTTCATAGTGGTTTTGGTGCATTGGGCCTTGCAAACCCATACATTTAGGAATCATGACTCACGGTGAAAGTGTACACCTCTCACAGAGTAAAATCGGTATATCGCCCGTGCTCACTCGGCCATGAGCGGCCTTGGAATTTTTGCAATAAAGATGATGACCTATGCTTGTTTAATAGTTCATAATTTATTGTTTATGCTCTACATTATTATGTTATAGTGATCATGGGTTTTGGGTTGATATTGCCTTGCTATATTTGCTTTGAGTTCGACATGGACTCACTCTTGCTATTTTCCCCACCCTCGGTCACGTTAGTAAAAGCTGCACAAAAGACGGATGAAGATGTTGAGGATACTAATCGGTGTGCTTGGCGTCACGGAGCCCCCATCAACAAACCGTCCCCGATAAGAATGGAGCCCGAGAAGTTTAGCAACTGTTTCGTGTTACTCGATAAGTTGTAAGTGTTTGTTTAGTTATATTTTACGTTTTTAAAGCATTGTTTCGATATTTATCTATTACGGGCTATATGTGTGGACTTTACGGGCACACATATGGCGAAGTCCGGGTCTTCATTGGAAAACCGGGGCGACGCGATGTAATACAAGAGAGAAGTCTCAAGAATGATGATCCTTGCTACTTCTTGACTATCGGGAACTCAAGATGAACTTGATCTTCAACTAGAACTAGCTAGATAGCTAACTACTTATAGTATGAACTAGGGCTTAGGTCTAGACTTGGTTGGACTTGATGAGAATGAATTGATAATGACTTGGTATGAATTAGGGTTTAGCTCTGGGATCAGCTGGTCATCTTATATAGCACTTGGCAATGAACGTGAACCCTTGGATCAAACCGATCTTCAATAACGGTGTAGATACAATCTCAAAAGTCGGTGGTAAACCGACATAAAAATGTGAGGTCGACAGGGGTGACCCCACCCGGCGGCCGGCCTATGTGGCACTAGCGGCCGCCAGTGGTGGAGTGCCACCTTGGCATCTGTCTTTTTCTCGGTGTCCTCACGGTATCTTCTAGAATGTTTTAGTCCACTTTTTCGGGTTGAGTTACTTCTCGGTCAAGTCTTGTCATCATATGTCTTGTATATTCGGAACTTTCTCCATTCTTCTCTACATTTATCTATCAAGTCCCCGGAAAGTCACAGAGAATACCAAAAACTTCGTGGAAATATGTTAGTTAAACCCGTAGACTTATGTTGGTCTTTAACTTGAGCCCTTATTTCATGTTATTTGACTTATAATATTATGCTATAAAGGTGTCAACAAGCTCCCCAAGCTTACCTCTTGCTAGTCTCTAGCAAGACACATGATATTATATTAAACTACTTACTTGGATCAGGAGTTGCTACAACGCTATCACACCTTAAAAGTACACATGCTTTCAAACAAAAATTTCTCTCCAGATAATAATAAACTTTTCAAAACTTCAACTTACCCATATTACCTCTTACCTTTTGGGGCTTATAACCTTTTCTTCAATCTTGGGTAATTGAAAGATAGAACAGTCAACTCGAACACTATATCTCAAACTCTTTTGATCAACTGTCCTTCTGGAGTTTTTGCTTGTTTTCAAATAAAACTCAAGGTTCCTCAGTATGACTCTCTAATCTCTCATATATGGTATTTGTGGATCCTCTCTAAGGCAATAAGGTAGTGTTGCCTTTCTCTCATAGTATGTAGTATTTTTGGCTAAGGCAGTAGCACACTATGCCTTCTTCTCTCTCACCCTATATCTAAGGCTTATATATCTGGAGCTCATAGGTAGGAGAAAACTTTATTTACTTACTAAGCATATATTGTAAATTCAAGCAATGGATTCAAAGTTACAAGTCACATCGATAAAGTGGTGCATGTGTATGGTGGATAGAATAAATGAGGTGAAAATCTTACTTTTGCTCCTTAAGAAATCTTCTCTCTTGTGGAATTTGAAAACTCAGTAGAGAACCCGGGTTGTATCTTTTTCTTTTTATTTTTCCTTTATGGAGAGGCGAGCATCTAAGTACCCATTGTTTTCAGCGGACACTTGTCCATTTTTTAACTCTCCTTTATTCTTTTTTTTTTCTTAGGGAGGTAGGCTCTACTCGCCTCGTAGGATACTTGTCCATTTTTCATCTCCCTTTCTTTTCTTTTCTCTTCTTTTTTTTTAAAAAATACAACCCAAATCTCTTTTGCAATAACTTTGGAGAGATAAACAAATGTAATTGAGCTTTTGTAAGATATTGGCTAGCAATGAATGGATGGGTATAGGAAATATTTTTGGTTGCTCTCTCCTAGGATAGGAGTAGAACATTTTTGCTTTGGCTAGAGTGAATGGATAATTGTGTATATATGGTGATGAGTGTATATGTGGTGGATGCGTACTTCCATGATGGAAATAGCATATAAGTGAATGGAATCGAGTGGAGTGGAATGTAGTGGAGTGGAATGAGTAGAGTGTACATGATCAGCATGACAAGTTTCTAAGGGTTGACAAAGATTGAACATACTCAATGCAAAACAAGCAGCCTATATATATATCTCAAAGGTTTTCCTAATCTAGGGAACATGTATATATGGTCGTGGTAGGAGGTTCACACTCTTGTCACACAGGAACTTATCATGTGCATTTTCAATTTTTCAAAATATAAATCTCCAGAAATCTAGTGTCACTAGGAGTAAGATCAAATAGCAGCTCGGACTATCATATATCATGTCCGTCAATTACCTAGACTTTAGAGCAAGCATTTGCAACCCATGTGTTTCGGGTTTAATATCAAGTCAAAGTAATTTTGCAAATGGAGCTCAAGAGAAATTAAGCTTGAAAGCTAGGTACTAGAAAAGTATAACAACGGAGCAACTATTCATCATCTCCATGTTCACAGATTTTAGGGTTCATTTTAGTTGAGCAAAGTAAACTTAGTGAACACTCTCTCTTGATCCTTTTATTCACACTCTAACAAAAGACTCTTTAAACAATTAGACTTTATAAAACTAGACTCTTAACAAACTTTCTAGCAAACAAAATATTTAGCTAATAATAATAATATAATATATATATAGATAGTAAGATACTTACGGATAATCTGGGGTTGCACTCCCCAAGCTAGATTAGAGTGTAATCTTCAATGATGTAGAAGTTGAGGTAGTTCGCAATAAATGTGGCGCCTAACATATCTCTTCTCCTCTTGAAATCTGGCCGATCTCAAATAGACAATAAAGCTAGTGGAACTTGATTAAGTATTAGAAGTTAGCCACATTGCTTTAAGTTGCCTGGAATATATTTTTGAATTTTATATTTTTTCAAATTTTTATTTTGTTTTTATAAAAAGAAAAAAGATAAAGTACTTATACATCTTTATTTTATTTTTTATGCCACCACAAATAACCTAGAGGTGTTAAGCCCTGGGGATATTAGCATGGGGCTTAAAGGTTTTCACAGAGCAAAAGACAAAAATATTTTTGTTGTTTTCAAATGCAGATATAAGATGTTAAAAAGATAAATATGATAGAGAAAGAATAAATATGCAAATGTGGGGATTTTATTGATAACTTACCAACTTACCTTTCGGGCGAGGATTCGGGCGTTTAGAGTCCTCCGAACAGGACTTCAAGTTCTCGCTCTTTACTCCCATGGTATATCGGTTGTCACAACCGATTGGCACCGATGATTCTATAGTCTCTTCGATGATGTCCTAGGAGATGTCTTTTTCTTCCTCCATCTTTTAGATGATGAACTTTTCTCTGGAGTACTTGATTCTGTTTTCTCTGTGGATGTATTAGGTGTAATAGTATTCATTTCTCGCACATACGTTTCCATCTTCTAGATTTTTGATCCATCGTCTATTATGGCGGCGACGAGCTGACTCGTTTCTTCCCGGGTCTTTCATAATTATTATAACTATTAAAGTAAACACATTACCTTCTCTTTAGGAAAGTGGAAATGTATCTCTCCTGTATGGATGTAGATGATTGCACGAGTAGTGTTGAGGAATGGTCTCCCAAGCACTAATGGAGGATCTTCTTCCTTACCCATGTCCATGACTACAAAGTCGATGAAGAACATAGTGGTCCATAATCTTAACCGGTGCGTCTTTGGCAATTCCTTCGGGGAACTCTATAAGATTGGGTCATCATCCGTAGTCGCACATATGTTGGTTGCAATGGCAATTTTCCAAATAATAATTCATATGCAACTTTTGCCATTAGATTAATGCCAGGATCGTATCGCAAAATGTATTATAGAAATTCCATTGATTAATAGAGCAATGAATAGTAGGGGTACCTGGATCATCTTGTTGACGAAGCATTGGAGACTAAAGTAAATGGTCATTATAAGATTTTATTTTATTTACTACCATTACCTTTGTAGACTGTGTCGTCTTGTTCTTGTTCTGATTCCTTCTTCTATTCTTGTTGTAGATTTCTACCTTCGGTTCTGAAATATAAGAGTAGGAATTTTGGGAATAAGTAAGAGAGGTGTGTACCTTAGTCTTGAAATTGAATTTCTCCTTTTTTCCCTTTGATGTTGAAACATATCTTCGCCTTTGTCTGGCGTAGATGACAGCTTTTAGCCGAGCATAGGAATGGTCTACCGAGTATGATGGTTGATTTTTCATTTCTTTAGGTATCTACGATCGCTAAGTCTGGCCGCACGTAAAAGCCTCGATTCCCACACAAGTCTTCAAGGATCCCCCTCGGGATAACGGAATGCCCGATCCGCAAGTTGCAAGCACATATTTGTTTTCCAAAGCGGTTCACTATAAATCTTTTCATAAATTACCTTGGGTAGTATGTTCACGCTTGAGCCAAAATCACAGAAAGCACTGTCGAATGTGTGTTGTCCAATCTTGATTGTAATGACGGCCTCCCCTGGATCTTCCTTTTTAGGTGGCATCGAGTCATCCAACCAACAGCTTCGTGAGGTCTCTCTATAGTAACGACCTGCATTATAAATATCGACAAGGTTTTGCAGTTTCTAATTCTTCCGGCTGTCCCGGAATCTTACCTGGTGTGGTTAGTGGAACAGATAACTGAGAAATCTGAGATTCTATCATTTTATTAAAGTTATGCTGATTTTTAATAGTCAAGAAGAAAAGCTTTCTAATCGAGTATTAATAAGTTCAAGAGCTTTGTCATTAGTTGCTATTTTTTTAGACAGATTCTCCATGGTTTTACCTTGGTTAACAACAAGGTCTCTCAAAGAAGGTTGATAAGTATTAAAATTGTTACCTGTATTGTTACCTTGGTAGTTTCCTTGATAGTTGGGCCTCTGTTGGTTCCAACCTTGATTCTCATTGAGGGCCGAAAATTATTGTTGTTAATGAAGTTGATGTCCTCCATGATCTCTGGGCAATTCCTGCCAGTGTGGCCTGTGTTTCCACATTCTTCACACGTCATGCGGGAATCTTGAATTTGCATGACTGCCTTGGGTTGAGGATCTCTATCCTCTAGCTTCTTCATAATTAAGTCCATCTTGGCGGATAGCATATCTACCTCTTTAAGCTGGTGCATTCCTCTCTTGCAAGATTGACGCTCTTCACTCCAACCTTGGTTGGAAGCCATCTTCTCTACAAGCTCTATGGCATGGGTTAATGTAAGTGATAAGAAAGCACCACCAGCTGCAGCATCCATAGTTTCACGAGCACTGGGAACAAGCCCATGATAGAAAGTCCGCATCAATAGCCACTTCTCCATCCCATGGTGTGGACATTAAAAATGTATTCTTGGAAACGCTCCCACGCTTAGGGACTGATTCATCATGTTCTTTGTTGAAAATTAGATATCTTTCCTCTTAAGGCATTTGTCTTGCCTATAGGAAAGAACTTAGCAAGAAAGGTTGTGGAACAAATATCACATGTTGTATTCTTCTCTTTAGTAGCATAGAACCATTGCTTAGCCTTTCCCAAACGGTGAGAATGGAAAGAGGTGGAGCAAGATTGCATCTTTGGATACGTCCTTCATAGTAAATGTGCCGCAAATCTCCGGGAAGTGTTGGAGATGAGCACTAGCATCTTCATGTGCCTTTCCACAAAATTGGCTTGATTGCACCATGTTGATGAGCCCCGGCTTAAGCTCAAAGCCTTTGTCTCCAAGCTCTACCTTCGGACCCGGTGAGAATGTTGTCCGTGGTAGGAGCCGAGAACTCACGAAGTGTCTTGGTTGCCATAGCTTCAAATTCGGGTGTTAAGTTTCGAAAGTAACTTGATTAACTTCCCAGGATCAAAAGGTCTTGATGACTCGAGAAGATGATGATGATGATGATGATGTAGGTGCCGGAGTTTGTCCGAGTTTTGCTTTGGCCTCGCCTTCGATTAATTTTTCGAGGATCTTCAATAAAATTTTCTAGAAGGTTCCAATTCATACATATATTTTTCCCCTGCATAAGATCAAAAACAAATAGAAAACAGGTTGAACCTGTTTCAAGATGTGATAATGGGTTCTCAATGCATTATGTGGTGTAAGTGATCTCTCTTGTTTCCTTATATGATGTGTTTATAAATTTTTTGGCTAGCACCCTTTCTAAATAGAAAAGTCAGAAACAATACTAACTTAATAGGAATAATACTTTCTAAGTTTTGGCTAATACCCTTCCATACTAAGGAAAGCTAGAAAGAAGCACTAGAAAAACTTATGTAGCTAGGAAAACACATTTTAAAATTTTTTGAAATATTGACTATGCTCTTCCAAACTAGGGAAGTTTGAAAAACAAAGCCAAGAAAAATTATTTCTCTGGATAGACTACACCTTCCCCGGCAACGGCGCCAGAAATGCTTGTTGATATTTCTAACACGATCCAAATAAGGAAGGCGAAAGAAATATATATGGGATATCTATCTAATCATGTTAGCTTGGATATGGAATTAATCTCATAATCCAACAAAGCCGGTTAGGCGGTGTTAGTTAGTGGGATGTAAACTTAGCATCATTATCCATAGTGGAATTAATCTCACCGGGATATGTACTCAAGGTATACCACTCATTTCTAGGCATTACCTATACACTAGTCTCGTCACCCTAGCAATAACGCTCAAAGAAATGTGAGGCATGGTATTTGTTGATAGGCCTTGATAAAAGAATGAACATGACATCTCGCAAAGCGCCTGAGATAGAAATACCATCGTAGCACTTCAGGGAGTAATCCGGTATCGTATTTATATTTTACCACAGGGAAGGTAAGTCTATGGAAAGTAGAGAGAAAAGGATATCTAATGATTTAGAAAGTGATTTACTTATGAGATCCACTTACAAGTAGTATAATGCTGAGTAACCATATGCATCTAACATTACTCAATAGGATAAGTCACAAGATAAAGATAATTAAATAAATGATAAATACCCAAGTCTAAGATCATCATATGCCACTAGTATCATACGAGCTATTAGCATGTTATAGAAAGAATAGAATGAATATTCCTAAGATACTCCTAATCATATATGTCAAATGAATACTACAATTAGTGCAATACATCTAGCTATCATGGCAAGGTTGGATTACATCTACACATGGCAAGCATTACCAATAACAACCAAGGACTAAACTTGATCATTATCGTAATTATAAGCTCGACTAGTCCTACATTAGGAGGGTGGATTCCAAAGGACTCAACAGACTGTCACTCCCGCGATCTACCACACGGCCCCGAATGTAGGGTGCAATTGTAGATAAACGTTGTATAAACACCACGTTACACATTGCTTATCACCCACATAGTGATCATCTATATGGATGCTATACAATTCCATGCATAAGATATAAGACAAACTCACTAAACTAAACATATAATCATAGCATGCATAAACACATATCAATAAGAATATAATAATTATATAGATCAAAGCCATAACAATTGTATTCTAAATATAATAGTACTTACGGTCGAATACAAGAGAGAAGTCTCAAGAACGATGATCCTTGCTACTTCTTGACTATCGGGAACTCAAGATGAACTTGATCTTCAACTAGAACTAGCTAGATAGCTAACTACTTCTAGTATGAACTAGGGCTTAGGTCTAGACTTGGTCGGACTTGATGAGAATGAATTGATAATGACTTGGTATGAATTAGGGTTTAGCCCGGGATCATTTGGTCTTCTTATATAGCACTTGGCGATGAACGTGAACCCTTGGATCAAACCGACCTTCAATAACGGTGTAGATACAACCTCAAAGTCGGTGGTAAACCGACATAAAAATGTGAGGGTCGACGGGGGTGACCCACCCGGTGGCCGGCCTATGTAACTTGGCGGCCGCCCGGTGGAGTGCCACCTTGGCATCCCGTCTTTTTCGGTGTCCTCACGGTATCTTCTAGAATATTTTAGTCCACTTTTTAGGGTTGAGTTACTTCTCGGTCAAGTCTTGTCATCATATGTCTTGTATATTACGGAACTTTCTCCATTCTTCTCTGCATTTATCTATCAAGTCCCGAAAAAGTCACGAGAATACCAAAACTTCGTGGAAATATGTTAGTTAAACCCCTAGACTTATGTTGGTCTTTAACTTGAGCCCTTATTTCATGTTATTTGACTTATAATATTATGCTATAACAGGTGTCAACAGGGGATCGAAGGCGACTACCGCGGTGATTCGGCGGCGGCGTGGGGCACTAGTAAAGCGTGCACGCCTCAGAAATGTGAGCAATAGCGGTGTTGAGCGACGAGCTGGTGGTGGCGCCGTATCGGCGGGTTTTTCGGTTTCTCCGTCGTCTCCCCGCTCCGGCCCAACCGCCGGTGCCTCGCCAACACGGGCATCTTCGATCGCGGCATGCGGCCGTGGGCGACATTGCTTGGGATGGTCTGAGTCCGGCGTGGAAGTCAACCGTGGGGAGTGTACTGCAGCGGCGGTGCGGGGATCGGCGACGAGTCTACTTTGTTCTTCGTTGATGGCTTGTGGGCATGAGTGTGCCGTTCTTCCAATGCGGGGAGTTGCTCACGATTGCGGTGACGCCTAGCTAGATATAACAACTTTTGGTAGCTTTTGGAAGTGTGCACGCGTCGTAGGTGATGCATATATGGTGTGCATATGTTCAATCCTTACCTAGCGGTGATGTTCAAGGAACGTATATATTAGCTAGTCTAGATGCATGAGATGCGGATGGAGCGAAGACACGTGTTATAACGCTCACTACGTTTCGATTGTCTACCATTTCGCCACGCGGCCACGCAGCCCATGGCGCTGGCGCGAGCACCCCGGCCGGCATGGCTACGTTAGCCGCCTCTCGGGCTGAACTCTCTCCCTTCTTTCTTACCTTGGCACCTCGAGGCTCGTCGGCTTGAAGGTGTGCTATTCTGTGCGGTTGAGGTCACCTTGAACGCCGCCAGGTCCGCCGGCTCACACGCGGCCACGCCGCGCGTTCGGCGTTCACAACGGCGGCAACAACCCCTCTGCGACCCATCCCCGCCTCGACCGAAGTTTTAAAACCGTTCGCCGCATACCCGATGCCTCGCCCCGTCCATGTAACCCCGGCCCGTCCTCGGTCGCCGGAGTGTCGCTCCCCGCCACCGCGCGCCCGCCCACTCGGCTGCCGAGCTTCGCGGAGGCGGAGCCCATTCAAACCCGCTCATCCGATAGCATAGATAGGAACGCTAGGTTACGGGGATCACGGTGTTGGTCCTCCCGTCGCTAGAGACATATCATCTCCCGCGGTGCCGCGCCATGCTCTGAGACCTACGGGGCTCAAGAACTCTAATTTTCCTTTTTAATCTCTCGGTCAAAACTTGTAACTAGTCTTTCTCCCTCATAGTAACTCCAAAATTGATGGTTTTTCTTTCTATTTTTTTGTTTAAATCATGCTCTATCGGCGATTGTATTATTCTTACTTGTATTACTATTTGTCATGTCTCATCAATAACATTTGAAATTTGAATTTCAAAATTACAACTTCAAACAACATTTTTTGGAGCATCTAATGATTTCAGCAAAAGAAGTCATGAACATATAAAAGTTGTACAACTTCTTATGATGTACACCTTTTACACTGGTCATTTCTTCACCCGACGACGCGTCACGGTAACATTGTTCACAAGATTTACACATCCACATAGAGTTTATATGAAACTACGAGAGACATCTCTAAGATTTGTGAACAATGTCTAACACTATGTGGGATGGGGAAACAACCAAATTAAAATAAGAATTAGTGAACGAGTCTTTGGAAAAAAAAAGTTACTAACCTCTTTGGGAACGAAAAGGAGTCCGTAGTAGTGGGCGTCCGTCCTTCATTCTCGTTGAAGGGTCAAGATGGGGACTAGAGGGGGGGTTGAATAGTCCTTTTAAAAACTAATCGCAACGGCTAACCAGAAACAAATGCGGAATCAAACTTATCGGTCTAGCCAAGACTTCACCCCTCTAACTAAGACTCTAAATCACCTCACAAAAGATCCTACACAAGAAGAGTGAGGTGACAAGCCTAGCTTGAGCTCCTAATCAATTCTAATGCAAGGTCACACAAACCTAAGCACTAGTACTTCAAGCACGGGTGACCTCCTACACAATTCTAGTAAGCACAAGCACAAAGCCCCTAAGCTCACTAGATGCACAATGGACAAGGCAACACACGCCTAACCCAAAGGCTCAAATTACCTAGCTACACAAGCTAAGCAAAGTAACTAAACAAGCTACACAAGCTAGATAGTTACAACTACTCTACTCAAGCACAAGCACAATGTATATATGAAAGTAAGAACAAGGCTTGTGATGAAGAGAATGCGAACCACCGCGAAGTGTGGACACAAGATGACACCGGTGATTTTTTACCAAGGTCTCGGGAAGCTTGCCAACTTTCCCCTACTCCTCGTTGTGTCGACCAACACCTTAGTGGTTCCATGGTTTGGTGAATCACCCAATGATGATTCTCAAGCTTAATGGCCAGTGCCAAATCCCACAGTGGGAGCTCGATCGAGACCCTCACACAGTGAGAGTTCTATAGCCAATCTCTCAGAGGGCACCGTGTGAACCCACACACAAGTGTGGTAGCTCAATGACACACTCCACTAGAGTTGCTCTTCACGATCCCCGCGAGGTGAGCACGAACCTCTCACAATCTCTTCTTCGGAGCACCGCACAATCTTCTTTACGTGCTTCACGAAGTCTCTTTCTACCAAGCCGTCTAGGAGGTGGCAACCTCCAAGAGAAACAAGCACACCGGCTTGCAACACGATCACCTAGTGCCACGAATGCGATCTCTCAACGCAACGCACTAGAACTCGATCTCTCACTCAATCGGATGAATGATATCAAGCATATGTGAGTGGGAGGGCTCTCTAGCACTCTCAAGCATGGACACAAAGTCCCCAAGGTGCCTAGCAACCAGCCATGGCCGGCCACCACCTCTATTTATAGCCCCAAGGCCAAAACTAGCCGTTAGTAGCGGTTTCGGGTCGATTGGGCGCTTCCGGTCACTTGACAGGGACCTTGCCGATCATCGGCCAGGACGCTCGCAAGCACTTAAAAACGCCCCAAAGGCCTCTCTCGGAAGTGACCGGACCCTCCAGTAAAAACACTCCAAAACAGCCCCGACCGGACCCTCGGCCGAGGACTACGGACCCGTGCGTCCCGGATTCTGGCGTCGGTCGGACCAACCGACCAGGTAAAAACGGCGATATCTCCTTCATCCGAACTCCGTTTTTCGATGATCTTGGACTCTATGGAAAGCTAACTCAGAGGGCTACGCAACCCACATGGTTACTTGATCCAAAGCTCAATGTATCAAAGCAGTATTCCACTCCAAATTCAGTCCAATTGTCCGAGAAACACCGAAACAACTTCTCCTTTGCAAATGTGCCAACACCACCAAGTGTACATCACCATGTGCATGTGTGTTAGCATTTTCACAATCATTTTCAAAGGAATTTTCTCTTGCTCTCACCACGTCACTTTCGATCCTAACACATCGCAAAGTTAGATCGCACAAGTGGCACTAGATGACCGATATGCAAACAAGTTTGCCCCTCTTGATAGTACGGCCATCTATCCTAAACCCGGTCATAAACTTCTCTAAGCTCCTCATGACCGGCGACATGAAATGCCCTATAGGTTATACCTTTGCCTTGCACATTTCCATTTCGCTCCATCTCCAAGTGCCGATGCAACACATGCACCAACACGATCAATAGTGATATGATCCATTTCATATCATCACATGACCTTCTTGGTCCATCGATCTTGACCTCACTTGCTCTTCACCATTGCGTCGGTCCATCGGCGCCAAGTCCCTCGACTTGCCCTTCACACTTGCAACCGGTCCATCAAGCCAAGCCTTGTCTTGATCTTCACCACCTTGGTCACATGACTCCATGTCATGTTTCATATGCAATAAGCTCCTTCATTGCACCATCATATGTGAACTAATCTCCTCGTGTATAATCTCAATCACACATATTAGTTCACCTAACGTTGACACTCAATTACCAAAACCACAAGGGACCTTTCAATCTCCCCTTTTTGGTAATTGATGGCAACACTACAAAGATATGGAATTGAAGATTAATTCACACTTGGTAGTGGTAACTCCCCTATATATGTGTGCCCAATTGATTTGAATTCAAGGTTTGCACACATACATAGATATGAAACTTTTGGGAGGGTTAACACTACAAAGTGATGCTAAGGTGTATAGGATAAACCTTTGAAGCGTGATACCAATCGGAGTGCAAATTGAAGTTCATCCTTAGCATTATCCATATAACTAGACATACACCAAAACTCAAGATACCATATGAGATCAACATTATATGCTATGGTTCTTGATCCATGTGAAAACTATATATGTCTAGCTACAACCTATGCATGCTAGTTATCATATCATCAATCAAGTTCTATGACTAGCATACACCACACAAGCATTGCATATAGAATTTAAAGACTTATGCAAATGCAAGCAAGCACATGAGTATGCACATATCAAATGATCAATCAAGTTCATGAGCTTGCTCCCCAACTTGTGTGCTTCTCTTTTTGTCCAAGAATGTTGATCCTCTTCTAATCTTCAATCTTGCTCCCTCTTGTTCTATGTCCATATTCTCATCCCCCTTTGTCATATATCCAAATACACTTACATATCTTTGTCCAATTTCTCCCCCTTTGTCATCAATTTCCATAAAAGGTATGCCTCTATTGATACAAAGGTTGTGACTAGGGATAGATGGTTGATTCTCGAATCTTCATTTTTGATGGACACCACCATATGTTGGAATGACACCACTTGTAACTACCACATGTGAAAGCTTTGAAGATCATCTTGAAATGTCACATGTTGGTCACTTGTAGCATACTTGACCTTGATCTTGAGGTAGGACACCTCCCCTATGTCAAAGCATATGTCAATCCATTTGAACGATTTGAGCTCTTGTTGGTGAGGGTAGCTTTCTTGATTTGAAAAGATCACTTAAAGTTGAGGATCACTTGTGGAGCCACCAATTTCATGTACTAGACATTACTTGAGTTGAAAATCATGTGAAAGATACCATGTGAAGGAAATACCACGTGTAAAGAAGATGTAATGATCTAGCCATTTCTTGAAACTTGCAATCTGGATGTCACTTGAAGGATTTGTCAATTGTAACCAATTCTTGAACTATATTGTTTCCATGAGCTTCTTCCTCTTTGACTTGATCTAGATCTCTTGCACAAAATACTCTCACTCGGTTTGAACCAATGACAAGCTTCTTCACACCTCATGCTAAGGGTTATCTTGACAATGTTGAGTTGAAGTACTTGAATGCTCATAATCTAGATCAAATACTATGGGTTCACTTGCTCATAAAAATGTCATATGCTACCACTAGATCATATAAAGCATAAAAGCAATAGTGGTACCATATAAGCATTAAAACATTTGATTTTCATGAATGATCACTATGTATGACTATATGCTCTAGCAAGTCCTTAGCAAATTATGAATGCATATGTCAAACAATTTCACCTTGCTATGTTGGAGTAGAGGATAGTCATTAGATTCCAATTTAGCTCTCCAACTAGCATCATGAAGTCCAATTCAATAGCTTGGTGAAGACAATATATACCGATTTGAATTCCATGCTTCACCCATATGAATTGAAAACCACTAATGATCAAGTGCACTGCTTGTTGTGGTTGGCTTGCTTCTATTTAACTTTGCTTGCATGAGAGATTACCACTAGAATCTTGCATGAAACATATCTCTCTATTTGGGTGTTGCTTGCTTCTCTAGATCAACCCATTAGATTGCATCAACTATGCATCTCCAATAGTTCCTCGAATCTCACTTCCATGTTAGCCATCCAAGCACGGTGTTCGGTTTACCTACAAGAGGCGTGCATGCCCCCAACGGAGAAGTGACCTCTCTCCAAGAACCATTCTTGATACTCATTTGATTTAACCTTGGATCTTCTTTTAAGTCCTTTTCTTTCTACCAAAGATATTCAATGACTATTTGGGCTCATTTCTTGCTCTCCATCTTGAGCTTGGTCTTGATCTTCAACTAGAGTACTAAATGTGTACAAAGTACACTCCCCCCAAATCAATGGATTTTGTACTCAATGCTTGTCATGCTTATAACTCAATTCAAAACCAAACTTAGGTGCCTCAAACACTTACAAACAAGATTCCAACTTGAGGACCTTTCGATCAAAGTGACTCTTGATCAATCCAATAATTGTCACTTTTTTGCAGATTTTTGTACATCTCAAAGAATGAACCATAACTCTCAATGTACATGTTGAAATGCCACGAAATTTGGTGGAGATGTGCAACACTAATTCATCTAGCAGCCTTAAAAATTTGAGCTTCATACTCCTTCTAGATTGCTACCAGTTTTTCACATCTTCCCACACTAATTCATAGTTGACAAGTTCCACTCCAAAACCGAAGTATCCCTTATCTTCTCATCACGAAATTTTTACAGCAACTTCTACCATAAGTATTGAGCATGCATACCAAATTTCAAGCCTTTCCAATAAGATTTGATTATCCAAACATGGCTATCATCACAGCTCACACAGATTTTGCAATAGTGGACAGATTTGAGCAAATGAGCTATGCTTCACAAATTTGAATCAAGCTTGATGCTAACTTGTTTGAATACCATCACAAGACATATTTCCATTCAAATCACATACTAAAAGTCATCTCATGATCATATCCATTCAAACCAACTCAAATTTAACTACTAAGCATTTAATCCATTCAAACATCTTATATCAAGCAACATATGCATATATATCCAATTCAATCAACTCATATGCACCCAAATATGTGTGATCAACTAGAAGTATACCTTTATAGCACATGATCATAAAATAGCAAGCTTCAACTTAAGTATTTGCAAGCCATCAAATAATTCCAATGAATCACCACAACTAGGATTATTGCACTTGTATGTTGTAGTCCTTGGACTTCACTTTTCATGACTTGGCATTGGGATATAATAACTCTAGGCTTCATTACTTGACTCAATAACATGATGAACAATGTGAACTCTATTGAATCAAGCCTCCAATGCCATGGTACCTACACACATTTATCCTTTTTTTGATGGTACCCAAACTAGTTTGGTTCCTCTCAAGTTAGGTGCATGTCACGCCCTGGTTTTTCAAGAAAGACCAGACTCGCCATATGTGTGCCCTTAAAGTCCACACATATAGCGTAATAGATAAATATCGAAACAATGCTTTAAAACATAAAATATAACTAAACAAAAACTTACAACTTATAAGAGAGTAACATGGAACGGTTGTTAAACTTCTCGGGCTCCATTCTTATTAGGATTTCGTTGATTTGGGGCTCAGTATGCCAAGCACTCCGATTAGTATCCTCAACATCTTCATCCGTCTTTTGTGCGGCTTTTACTAAATGACCGAGGGTGGGGAAAATAGCAAGAGTGAGTCCATGTCGAACTCAAAGAAATATAGCAAGGCAATATCTACCCAAAACCCATGATCACTATAACATAATAATGTAGAGCATAAACGATAAATTATGGACTGTTAAACAAACATAGGTCATCATCTTTAATGTAAAAGTTCCAAGGCCGCTCGTGGACCGTGTGAGCACGGTGATATACCGTTTTAAATTCTACGCAGAGGTGTACACTTTCACGCGTGAGTCATGATCCTCAAATGCACGGGTTAGCTAGACCCAAAACACCGAGAATCATATAAACCCTTTCAAAGGTTCATCTAAAAATATTAGTGGCCAACGAAAGCGATACAACCACTGTTTCTCCCATTTCAAGGCAAACCACCAACAAAGATAGGTAAGGTCCTTTGACCGACTAAAGCCGAGCCATATAGCCCTCACGGTGCATGCGGTTGTCCCGGATGATCACTTACGCACAAGTCCACATGTTGCTAAACAATTCACATTTAACGCCCCGTTGCATAAACATTAATCAAGTCATATGATTATGGTTAAAGTTAGCATATCCCAAAACTATATTTGCCTTTTATAGTTGCTCTAGCTTTCTCATATGTTGCTTCCGGTCATCAACTTCCAAATCTTCATTGCCAACAAGCGTTCTTGTTCTACTCGTGAGCAAACACCACACATACAAGCAAGAAAACAAAATAAACTAAGAACAATACACCGTCATAGCAAAAATAACATACAAAGAAATAACACGTTGCTACGATCGAGAGAACGCAAGAATCGCCGATAACGTGAGCTATCGTTAAAAAGAAACGACTATCGTGGGTTTATATTATAAATATAAAAGATTAGAAAACCTACATGCTTGACTTCTTTTTAATATATGAAAATCATGTGAATAACATTAATTTGGATTAGTCACATCAAATTTGAATTCAAAATCGAAGTTGGATGTAGACATATTTTATTTGTGAACATGTCATATAATTTAATCATGTTTAATTTTATCTTTGCAAAATAAAATGAGTACACATGAGAGATAAACAAGTTATCACATGGAACGTGTTTGATCTAAGAAAATTATAATTTAGAAACATATTAAGATTAGAAATTAATCACATTGGCATTTTATTCCAAAATCAGGGCACTAGTAGAAATATGATCATCCGTGACGATTTGCTCGTGACGCTGCATTCTTTCGTCCACGAAGGATATGTCTTCAATGACAAAATGTCTATTTTCGTCATAAGTGTGCTTGGTGACGAAGTTTTAGCTTGAATATTAGTGACGATACTGAAAAAAATAAGGTCATTGAACACTTAAAGGAGGTCGTCATAGATTATGTTTTGCTATGTCAACTCGTTTGTCACACCTAATGATCAAACAACTTGGTCACGCAGATCGGTTTTGGTAATCGTCATTAGGTAACCTGTTTGTTTTTTCCCACGGCGGTGTTTTTTTGGCGCCACAAATTTGCTTCCCATGTTTTTTGGCACCACAAGCGCCACACTACCGAAGGTTGGGCTTTACCCGAGTCCCTGCACGACCCGCTCCATTTTTATTTACAAGGTGGGCTATAGGCACGCAGTCGCTTTTAGTAATCGCCATAGATTTGGGTGTGGGTTTCGCCGCATATACCGTGGCGTCGCGTCGTGGGCCACACTCCACTTTTGCATAGTGGGCCACAACTCGCTCGATTGCAGGTTGGGCCTTACCCATTGGCCCGCTCCAACTTTTTTTTTTTGCATTGGGCCATAGCTCCTTTGGAAGCGCAGGCGGCGTTGCCGGACGGCCCGCTCCAAATTCTTTTGCAAAGACTTTAACGCGGCGATTTTGGGTCCCACCAGGAGGGTTGCGCCTTGCAATTTAATTTGTTTTGGCAAAAATCTGCCTTTGCGAAGTTAATTTGTTTTGGCAAAAAATTTGCTCCCCGTGAAGCATCGAACCCATGACCATACCTTGCACAGGTAGGAGTGTTACTGTATTGGACTAGTCAACATTTCTTATCGAAGGGTTGTAAGTTTTTTTATTTGTAGCCTTTCAACATGATAATTGGATGGTGGCTCATTTAGTTCAATCAATATAATTAGAGGTGATGGCCCTAAACACATAATCGCTCGCTCCTAGCAACGACGATCACTTGGACGAGGTGGCGGCGAGAGGCCTCTCGGTGGGTGATAGCGTCATCGTAAATGTCCCCTGTGTGTGTGGCATGGCAGGGCGGTAGTGGCAGGGGTAGAGTACAAGGCTTGATTTTTTCGAATTAATGTTGTATATATGGATGTGTTTGATTTAGAAGAAAAATCAAAGTTTGTTAAACTCAAAATAAAATATCTACAAAGTGGAGAGATAAAACACCCTATTTGATGCAACTATTAAACTAGAGTTTACTGTAATTAATTAAACTAGTTTTGTGTTCCAAAAATTATGAAATTTTTATGGTAGCTTACTTTTTGGCGTGTAGGATTTATTATAAAAATTTTATAATTATTGGATATGGAATTAGTGAGTTATCAATTTATCTTATAACAATGGCAATAAAAAATTGCTTCATACAAATTTTGAACCCAAGGCCTCAAGCATCGCAACCAACAACCTCCCATTGAGCTACAACTAGTTTTGATATAGTTGATGCACTTCTCATTATATATAATCTTTCTCACACGTGAATTTAATTTTCCTTTCATAAATCAAAACTATTTTCCCGAGAACCACCCCTCTAGTCACGTGAGTAGATGTCGCCGATCCACTCAAGAGTCAAGAAAAAATCAATCTAGATGAATAAATGAAAAAAGACAAAGCATAAGTGAGGAATTGAACCTACAACCTTTCTGTTGGGAGCAACCAAACTTAACCACTAAGCTAGAAGAATGCTTTGTTTACTCTCATCGTTTATTATTTAGTAATCTAATAAATAATTACGGTAATAGGTAAACTTGGTCCGAAAGTTCCAAAACTTCGAACAACGTCATTATTTGGATCCACAAGCATCCCAACAAATTTTAAAATGATTTGGAAAAACTGGTACTATACATCTCACACAGGGGATGAACATCTATCACTAAGTGATAAGACCATGTGTGAGACATGTATCCTTTTGTGGGGATGTGCATCACCACTTCTAAGAAATAATTGAAACTTTTTTGACAACATAATACACAAAAAAGAAGGATCCCATCCAAGTTTTTTGATTTTTAAGCTAGATTAGATGATTTTAACATTTATTCTTTATTAAATCAATAAATAATTACAATAATAGGTAAACTTGGCCTAAAAAATTCCAAACCTTCACACAACATCATAGTTTGCATCCATAAGCATCAAAAAAAAATTGAAATGGTTTAGAGAGCGATACTATACATCCCACAGGGGATGATCATCTCCCACTAAGTGACATGGGCATGTGTGAGACATGTATGCTTTTGTGGGGATGTGCATCACCACTTTCTCGTAATCAATTGAAACTTTTGGACAACATAACACAACAAAAAAGGAAGAGCCCATGCAAGTTTTTAGATTTTTTAAGCTAGATTAAATGATTTTAACATTTATTTTTTTTTTATTAAATCAATAAATAATTACAATAATAGGTAAACTTGGTCTAAAAATTCCAAACCTTCACACAACATCATAGTTTGCATCCACAAGCATCCCAAAAAAAAATTGAAATAATTTAGAGAAACTAGTACTATACATCTCACACAAGGATGAACATCTTCCACTAAGTGACAAGGGCATGTGTGAGACATGTATGCTTTTGTGAGGATGTGCATCCCTCTTTTATCGAAATCACTTAGTTTTTTATGTGATGCTTATGCACCAAAATCTTGTGGCCATGAAACTTTTCAGATTTTTTAGCCAATTTATGGTATTTTAACATTTATTCTAGAGTAATTCAATAAATAATTACAATAATAACTAAACTTGGTTAAAAAATCTACTGATTCACATAACAACATATTTTACCTTCATAACCATCCTAAAAAAGTTTCAAAAAATTTCAACAAAGTGGTACTATACATCTTTGCCCATGAGTGCTTAGAAAAAGAAAAGAAAAAGAAAAAGAGAAAAATAATAAAAAGAAAAACGGAAAACAAAAAATAAAAGAAAAATAAATAAGGCCCATGAGAGCCGGCCCACTATCTCCACAAAAACAAAATTTGTGTATCTCGATGAGTTGTATAATAATACTGATGTTAACAACCTTTTCTTTTTAAAATCATTTTCTATTTTAAAAATCTGTTTGAATTTGTTAATTCAAAAATTAAGAAACTTAAATCAGCCCAAAATACGTGATGGCCCAATAGGTCCTACAGGCCCGGCTGAAGTCTTGGCTGGCATAAACCGTCCATCCCTTGATCGAGTGGTTGAGATCCATGGTCAAACCCTAGCAGCCTAGCTCCCACACGTTGATTATTTGACTGCATGCCGCCCGTCCATCTATGGCCACCTGTCCATCGCGAAACTTCTCTCCATGACTCCACCACCGCACCCATGCCTCCTGCGCTCCCTTTCTCCTTCCTCTCGATGGGGACCAGAGAGCCGGCGGTGGCCGGCTGAGTTCCATCGACATGGTCTCATTCCCGGCGGCGAGTGACGACGATGGGGCTCGCCCACTCCCGCGCGCGCTGTCACAACCCTCTCCCTCTGCTTCCACGCCGAGCCGCATCACACCGCCGCCGAGCCGCCATGGCGCTGCTTTTCTCTCCCAATGTGGTGCCGACCCGGGCTTCGCCGGAGCATCGATGTTGCAATCTTAGTTTACATGCCTCCAGCCGGCACAGGTGCCTCCGATGTTGCACCTTACTCCTCTCCCTCTAATTTTCCTAATAGTAATTTCGTTCATGACATGGCAATTGAGGTGTGCCAGGCGGTGGATTTCAAGTACCGGTGACATGGCGAGTTTGGCGGCGGCGGTTGCTGTTCAGAACAATTGCAACACGATCTGGAGAGTCCACCAGCGGTAGTACACTACCTGCATTGTCGACCTGGCGAGTCTGGCGTCGGTTGCTGTGGAACCCTCGCAACATCGATCTGCCTGCGCCCACCTTTAGCCCGCGGCGGCCACTACAATTCGATCTGTTGTTCTTGGTGATTAATCTCCCCAGATTTCGATTTGCAATTCCTCCTGACTATAATCTCCCCACATCTCAATTTGCAGTTCTTGCTGATGATTAATCTCCCCACATGACGATTGATCTCCCAAAATCTCGATCTGCAGTTTAGGAGGATTAATTGCTTGCATCCATGGCTGCCTTGGTTCATGCCAACTGAAGGCATTCAACACCTTTGCCTGGTAACTCCATGTTTTTCATACCCTACACAAGCAGATGTGCACTCTTGCAAGATCTTTTTTTTTGAGGGATTATTCTTGCAAGATCGAATTGTTGAGTTTAAATAATGGATGCGATCATGTGTTCAACACGTCTGACGCCTATTTTACAAACCAAAGTACTGTCTGATGCCTATTTATACACTTACTAGTCTGGCAAATATGAAAATAATCTGACATCCAATAGAAACGTAGCTGTATGTAGTGCATGTTTGTGCCAATTTTTTTATTCTCTCCTTTAACATGCTGCCAGTATATTGTTATGGCTTCTAATTTTGTGTAGTAAACATATATTTCATGAAATAGTATTCTACCTATGCAAAGGATAATCAGGTGTGCAGTACCTTCGTTACTTGATATAATACCGTTTCTGATAACTGAACATTTACTTAAGGAAGTCTAGAATGTGTTTGGTAAAATGCCAATATGGAGAATACTTGTCATTTGAACTTACTCCATTCGTTACAGAATTGCTGGACAACTTAGGTTAAAGACCAACTACTGTTATAAGCTTTGCACTTAGGTTATTATTTCATTTTGGCATCTTCCGTCCATGACATTTCAGTTGGATCTGTAACTAGTCTGATATGTAACTATTGTGTCAATGAGCAAGTTAGACTGCAATCAGTTTCTGTCAAAGATCATTGGTTAAATGAAAACTGCAATCAGTGATGTCTTTATCTATTTATTAAATGAAAACTACAATCAGTCATGTCTTCAATCATGCAAGTATTATGTAACTATTCGCATCTTGCTGTTGGCCATTACCAGTAACATGCAACTATTTTCTGTCCATGACATTTCAGACTGATATGGAGACTTTGAGGGCTGAACCTGTGGAAGAAGGTGTGACGCCACCATCCAATGTGGACGTCGTGTCCAAGGTGCTCTCAATAATAGCTCTCACCATTTCCTGAAGAGTGTCATCCTCAAAACACCGACATCGCCCTAGTCAACATCAACAGCTCAAAGCGAGCTTAGGGAACAACTTATGGATGAAGCAAGGGCTGGGCTGTTGTTCAAGGTGAAGTCGAGGAGCTGAAGAAGAAAAGTGCAGAAACTGAGGAAAGGATGGAGAGGCAACAAAATGAGCTAGAGGAGTACAAAAAACTGACAGAGAAGAACAACAAGGAGATGGAGGAGAATAGGGTGCTCCTCCAGGGGGCTCGTGGAAGATCTATGCCCCTTCTTTGACATGAAGGTTGTCCATCTTGTGCCGCTATGTTTGTCCCGAGTTGTATGCTCATTTGAATCTTTGGTTTTATTTTTAATATGAAATTATGTGGTCTTTCTACTATCAATTGCAATTTGCAATTCAATTATTTACCTGATTTTGTGTGACCAAATTATATTGTATTTGTTGACCAATTTGAAACTAGATCTCGTGACCAACATTTTGGAGTATTCGGCGATGATTTGAAAGCCCTATACGTGACGAAAAAAACATGAGAACTAGCCCGCGTGGCAAACCGTAATTGGTCCACGTGGGGCTATGAAAACCACCGCCGCTGCGGCGCCACGCCACGCACCACGTCCACCGTCACGTCATGCACCACGTCATCATCCTACGTGGCAAACACCGTTGGTTCCCTTGCAAACGGTCACTTTTGGACGAAAAAAGCGTCATAGGATGCACAAACGCCGTTAACGGCGTGCCGTTAAAACGCCCGGCAGACGGAGTCTAGTGACGAAAAGAGGGGCATATCCATGACCAAAGCCAAAGCGTCATAGAAGGTAAGCATATACGTGACGCCCGACCTTTTCGTCATAGGCGGAAGCACATCTACGACGAAAATTGTGATTTCGTCACACATTGTCAAATGTGACGCGACCTCGATGGCGATATGAATTTTGTCAAAAACTCGTCTGATGCTTTTGGTGACGATTTTGGCACTTTCGGTGACCAATGGCGAAAGTCATCAATGAGAAAATCCCTAGTAGTGGGGGTACAAAACCTATATTGCTTTTAATTAGGAAACAAATTACATAAAGCATTAATCAAATAAGTATTTGACTTAACAAAATCATAAGCATGTGACAAGAAGAACTTTAGCACTACCGCAAAGAGCGCGATGCTACGAAACTAACGCAACCGAATCGATCGATTTGGACTTAAAATGAAGAAATGACAAAGATTAAGAACTTGATGGCATTGTTGTAATTACTGTATGCGGTGGCAATCTTGTAATTACCTCGTCTTCCTCCTTGTGCCGATGCGTACAGAACATGACCACCGTGGCCAAACAGCCATGGCATTGCTGCTATTCTCACGGGGAATGAAGGAACTTGGCCGGAGGGCGGGGATTGGCTCGCCCGGACCATCTCAGCGGCCCGGCGGAGACACTTTCGAGGCCCACTCGCGAGGGAGGGGGCGACACGCACACGCCACGCCGGGGCGGCGGCCATGCCCCGCACGTTGGCGGTGGCGGCCCTGCCACGCGAGAGACTGAGGCACGCGCGGATTGGGGCCTTGGGGCGCACGGCGTAGAGCCAAGGGACCGGCGTGGTCACGAGTCGGGATCGCGGTGGTGAAAGGTCCTAAACGGTTAGAGGGGGTGAATAGCCTAATAAAATTTTCTACAAAGCACTAGACAAACTTGTTAGAATAACAAATGGCGATAAAAGCATTTGCTATAGCTCTACTTATCGGCAAGCCTCCTATTGACAATTCTAGTTGCTATAGTCTCTAATTCACACACAATGGCTAAGTCACTACTTTACTAACTAGGTGAACAAGCTAGATTACTCTAAACAAGACTAAGCAACTAAGCAAATCTACTCAAGCTACACAAGCACAATATATATCAATGTAAAAGCAAGGTAGAGAGGAGGTTTTATACCAATGTGTCGAGGTAAGTCAACTAATCACCGTAGGATGAATATCAATATGAACAATGAAGCCAATCACCAACGGATGACAAGAGACACAAAGATTTAACCCGAAGTTCACTTGAGCACCCTCAAGCTAATCTCCGTTGTCCGACCTTCTCACGTGTGGGTCAAGGTGGAGCTCACTCCAAGCCAATTGCCTTTAGGCTTCTTGCACCCAAAGCAAATGAGAGGTACCCAAGACACGAGCAATGAATTACTCACACTTTGTCTTCCCAACGAGGAGTGTGTGACCCTCTCACAAATCACCAGGAGGTGGCCAAGAACATTCACCTTCTCTTGCCAACGCCTCCACCAATCACCAAGCCGGCTAGGAGTGGTGCTCTCCAAGAGCAAAAAGAAATCCACCGGCTCACAACGATCCCCAAGTGCCACTAGATGCAAAGATCAAAGCAAAGTGCACTTGAATCACCTCAACTCACTAGAATGGATGCTCTCAAGCAAAGGAGTGAGGAGGAGGATGAGTGCTCAGCTCTAGAGGTGTTAGGACTGATTCAAAATGACCAAGAGACCTCCCATGGCCGGCCAAAGGGGTATAAATACCCCACACCACGAAATGTGGCCATTGGGGTGCAAACCACGCACAAATCGGGCCGGCCGGGGCCGCACTCGACCGGACTCACCGGTGAGTCCGGTCGGTGGGTCCGGTCACAACCGACAAACCCCACCTTCCGCCAAACCGAAAGCGGCGAGCGCGTCCGATCCGGCTTCCGCCGGTGCGGCCCGGTCACCCGTCGACCACCGACCGAGAAAACATGCTATTGGAATTTTGACGTGACCCAAGCACCGGTGCGCGTCCGGCCGGATTTTCCGGCTTCGGGTCGATGAGTTCGGTCACAATGTATGCATTGCGAAATTCCATCATTTTGTCGTCGTTCCTTCGCCTTTGCTCCAAACCGACTTCCGTCACTTGATGCTTATTTGCCGACACGTCGAAGAAAACCTCGACACCATGTGTTAGCATTTTGAAGACATTTTCCGTCAAGTGCGGAGTTAGCTCTCTAGGTTAGAATGCATGCAAATGATTTTGAACCTAGAGGCACATGAGGATCGATATGTGCGATAGTTTTTCCCTCTTTATAGTGCGGCTTATCGATCCTATAATCACTCACACCCTCTATGGTGTCTTGAGTGTAAAATCAAAATGGCCCTATGATATACCTTTGCCTTGAGCCCATTTTGATCCTCGAATCACGCCAATCATGCACTTGATCATCAATTGGACCACCTTGACCCATCCACCATGATCATCATGCACCAACCTTGGCTTGACCAATCTCCAACTAAAACAAACACTTAGCATAGAGAGATTAGTCCTAAGGATGTCATCAATTAGCCAAAACCAATCTAGAGATCTTTAATCTCCCCCTTTTTGGTAATTGGTGACAACCCGCATAAAGATTTTATGATTAAGGGTTTTTGAACCTATCATGGTTGTCCAAGCATTTTGCTTACAATCATAGGATTGGACAAACATAATAAATTCGGTTTTGGTAGCATGAGCTCCCCCTACATGTATGCCTAGAGTTTGGTATAGGCTTTGCATACATGTATGAATATTGAAATTAGGGAGTGAGCCATGTTACCAAAATGATGCTTAAGGTGAAAGAATGGACCTTTGAAGCGTGATACCAATCGAGTTGCGCCTTTCTCACCATACAAGCATCATGGATAACTAGATATTTCATCAAAAACTCAAAGTACCTCGTGAGATCATATTATAAGCATAGGTACTTGAATTTAGAGCGAAAATCAAAATATCTAGATACCACCTAAGCATGCTAGTTGATCAATCATCAATCAAGTTACCACTAGCATACATCACACAAGCATGTATATATGGAATTTAAATACATGTGCAAGAGCAAGTCATATGTTAGTGCACAAACAAATGCAACAAATGGCTTATGAGCTTGCTCCCCTACTTGTGTGCTTCCAAAAAAATTTTGATCCCCTTCTAATCTTTATGCACTAATCTCTCCCCTTTCTCAACAATTGACATAAAAGGATTGATCGGGTTCTTTTGATGTTGGAAAGATTAGTTTTCAAATTTGGTCAAATTTGGATAGCTTGCCAAACATGTAATTCGGTTTGAACCAAAGACAAGCTTCTTCACACCTCAAGTGAGGGTTATCATGTCTATGTTGAACCACATATTTGACAATATATCTAAATTCAACACTTGAGATTGCAAGCCCACAAGCATGTTATATGTCATCACTAGATCAATCAAGCATATAAAACAATAGTGATGGCATACATACATTGAAATTCATTGCTTTTCTATGAATGCAACCTAAAGGAACAAGTTGTATGTCTATATGATCTAACAAGTCCTTAGATATTATGATGACATGTCAAACAATTTCACCTTTGCTTTGGCTCGGTGGAGAGGCATGTCACATATGTGGGGTGCATTCAACTCATATTGGAGAAGTCAAGAATGTTCAATTCATTTCTAAGCTTGCAAAATCTCTTCTCATCAAGTGGCTTGGTAAATATATCGGCAAGTTGATCTTCGGTACCAATTGGATAGATTGCAATGTCTCCTTGTTGTTGATGCTCTCTAATGAAATGGTGTCTTATATCAATGTGCTTGGTTCTTGTATGTTGCACCGGATTTTGAGTCATCTTGCAAGCACTCTCATTGTCATAATACAAGGGTACTTTGTTGAAGTCAAATCCATAATCCTTCAAAGTGGACCTCATCCAAAGTAGTTGGCAACAACAACTCCCCGCACTAACATATTCGGCTTCGGCGGTAGAGAGTGTCACACTTGTTTGCTTCTTAGAGGACCATGAGACAAGAGATCTTCCAAGGAATTGACAAGTCCCACTAGTGCTTCTTCTATTGATCTTGCAACCACCATAGTCGAGTCCGAATATCCAACAAGCTCAAAGCTAGACCCCTTAGGATACCATAAGCCAACATCTTGTGTATGCTTCAAGTACCTCAATATTCTCTTTGCGGCCTTGTAATGACTCTCTCTTGGTGAGGATTGGAATCTTGCACACAAGCACACACTAAACATGACATCCGGTCTTGATGCGGTCACATAGAGTAGACTACCAATCAATGACCGAAATATCTTTTGATCAACCATGTTGCCTTTGAGATCTTGATCCAAGGTGCCACTTGTACCCATTGGTTTAGTTATGCCCTTTGCATCTTGCATGTCAAACTTCTTGATCATGTCTCTTATGTATTTGCCTTGGCTAATGAATGTACCATTCTTGAGTTGCTTGATTTGAAGTCCAAGGAAATATGTGAGCTCTCCAAGCATAGACATTTCAAACTCTTTGGCCATCATTTTAGCAAACTCTTCACAATTTGCTTGATTTGTTGACCCAAATATGATATCATCCACATATATTTGCAAGATGAACAAATCCTTGCCAATCTTCTTGGTGAAGAGAGTAGTGTCGGCCTTCCCCATCTTGAAGCCTTTCTTGAGTAAGAAGTCTCTCAACCTCTCATACCATGCTCTAGGTGCTTGCTTCAAGCCATACAATGCCTTCTTCAACTTGTACACATGATTAGGCTTGTGATAGTCTTCAAAGGGAGGGAGGTTGCTCAACATATACAAGCTCATTGATGAAGCCATTGAGAAATGCACTCTTCACATCCATTTGGTATAGCTTGATGTCATGGGCACATGCATAGGCTAATAAGATTCTAATTGCCTCTAATCTTGCCACCGGAGCATATGTTTCACCAAAGTTAAGACCCTCAACTTGAGTGTAGCCTTGTGCAACTAGTCTTGCTTTGTTTCTAACCACAATGCCATCTTGATCTTGCTTATTCTTGAACACCCACTTGGTTCCAATGACATTATAGTTGGTTGGCCTTTCCACCAACTCCCATACTTCATTTCTTTCAAAGTTATTTAGCTCCTCTTGCATTGCCAATACCCATTCTTCATCTTTCATGGCATCATCAATCTTCTCCGGCTCTTCTTGTGACACAAATGCAAAGTGCTCACAAAATGCCGCAAGTCTTCCTCTTGTTTGTACTCCACTTGTAATGTCACCAACAATTTGATCAATTGGGTGATCTCTAGCAACACTTGTATTTTGGAGTATTGGTAGTTGATTGCTTGAACTTGGTTGATCACTTGATGTCCCTTGCACTTGAGAAGATGTACTAGCTTGTTTATCTTGCACTTGAGAACCACTAGCTTGACCCATTGGAGATGAGAGCACTTGATCTTTGTCATCATCAACATCAATCACTTGAGTTGGCTTGATGTGTCCAATGTCGATATTCTTCATTGCATCCACCAATTGAGTTTCACCAACATCATTGTGATTTTCTTCATCTTGCGACCCATTGGTTTCATCAAACTCAACATCATGCACTTCCTCAAGTTGACCACTAGTGCTATTCCACACTCTATAGGCTTTGCTTGTAGTGGAATAACCAAGCAAGAAACCCTCATCACACTTCTTGTCAAACTTGCCCAATCTAGTGCCTTTCTTCAATATGTAGCATTTGCAACCAAAGACTCTAAAGTAAGCAATGCTTGGCTTTCTTCCATTCAAGAGCTCATAGGGTGTCATGCCCATCATTGGATGACAATACAATCGGTTGATGTAGTAGCATGCGGTGTTGATTGCTTCGGCCCAAAATGATTGACTCACATCATATTCACTAAGCATTGACCTTGCCATATCCATGAGAGTCCTATTCTTCCTCTCAACTAGGCCATTGGATTGTGGTGTGTAGGTAGGTGAGAATTCATGCTTAATGCCATAGTCATTGCATAGCTCTTCAATTCTTGTATTCTTGAATTCACTACCATTGTCACTTCTCACTTTCTTGATGGTAACATCATATTCATTGCACACTTGCTTGAGAAATATCTTGAAGATAGAATATGTGTCACTCTTGTCATTGAGAAAGAATACCCATGTATATCTAGTGAAGTCATCCACAATCACAAATTCATATTTATTGCCTCCAATGCTAGTGTATATGGTTGGACCAAATAAATCCATGTGCATCAACTCAAATGGCTTGCAAGTGCTCATGAAATTCTTCTTAGGATGAGTGTTGCCCACTTGCTTGCCGGCTTGACATGCACCACATAGCTTGTCCTTTTCAAACTCAACTCCATCCAAGCCTCTCACTAGGTTGTGCTTCACAAGCTTGTTCAATTGCTTCATGCCAACATGTCCTAGTCTTCTATGCCATAGCCAACCCATGCTTGATTTGGAGAGCAAGCATGTACTCAATTTTGCTTCACTTGTGCCAAAATCAACTAGATAGAGGTTGTCATGCCTAAAGCCCTTGAATATCAACTTTGAGTCTTTCATGCTCACAACCTCAATGTCATCAACCCCAAATATGCACTTGAAACCAAGGTCACAAAGTTGTGCTACCGAGAGCAAGTTGAAATTCACCTTGTCAACATGTGCCACATTGGATATGCTCAAATCACTTGTAATCTCAATCTTGCCATGACCTTTGATCTTGCCTCTACCATTATCACCAAATGTGATACTACCACCACTTGAACTTGTATCAAAAGAGTTGAACATTCTAGCATCACCGGTCATGTGTTGAGTGCACCCACTATCAAGAATCCAATGCCTCCCTCAGGACTTTTAATTCACCTACAAACCAAATCAATGAGATTTAGGTACCCATCCTTGCTTGAGTCCTTGGAGGTTAGTCACCAAAGCCTTTGGTACCCAAATGGAACTTCTTCTTTGGTCCCACAATTGGTGTACCAATGAACTTTGCCTTCACACCATTCTCCCTCTTGGTAAGCAAATAGCATGAATCAAAACAAATTGAATGCACTTTGTTTGCTTTCTTGTTGGTGTTCATTTTAGTGCATTTTTGCTCTTGATGCCCAACTTGCTTGCATCTTTGGCAATAAGAACCATTGCTCTTCACAAAGCTAGGCTTTGGAGTCACAAAGGCCTTTTTGCCCTTCTTGGGGATATACCCTAGACCTTCCTTGTTAAGGGAAAATCTTTGGCTACCCAAGCACTTTAGCAACTTGGCATCCCCACCATATGTCTTACCCAAGGCGTGGGTGAGCTCATCCACCTCTCTCTTGAGAGTCTCATTCTCAACTAATAATGATGAATCTAAAATCTTTTCATCACTACTAGTGGAAGTAGAGTGGGTTGGTGTGGATGTGGAGGGTATGTTTGGTTCTTCAACATCAACCAAGAATGGTTCATCTATAATGTCACATGTTGAACCAACATTCCTCTTGAAGACCAAGACAACCTTGTCACTCTTAGCTACTAGCAAGGAATGAGCTTTTTCAAGCTTTGTATGAGCAAGTTGAAGCTCCTCATGGTCTTCCTTTAGACACTCATAAGAGGCATCTTGCTCCCTAAGGCTCTTTTCAAGAGAGGCAACTCTCTTTTCTAAGGCCATACATTCCTTTGCCTTAGCTATGAGAACAATGTTAGCTTGCTCCATTGCCTCAAACATCTCATCTTTAGTGGGTTCATTTGATTCATCATATTCTTACTCACTATCATATTTTACTTTATTAGAGGATGGTTCATCATATACCTTAGTGGCCTTAGCCATGAAGCATGAACCGGAGGATGAGTCAAATAGTGAAGGCTTGTCTTGATCAACTAGAGCCATCATAGCCTTGCCCTCTTCTTCTTCTTCGGACTCATCACTATCCCATGTCACAACAAATGCACCATCTTTGTCTTGCTTGAAGGTGGCCTTGTTCTTGCCCCTTCTACGGTCCTTGTTGTTCTTCTTGTCCTTTCTATGAGGACATTCCTCAAAGAGATGATGGGACTATCACACTTCCAACATAGCCTATTGTCTTCATTGCCCTTGGAAGTGTCCTTCTTCTTGTAGTTCCCAAATCTCCTCTTGTACTTGAGCATGGTGCCAAATTTTCCTCACCACCAAGGCAAGAGCTTCATCAACCTCTTCTAGGCGGATACATCACATTCTTCTTCTTGTGCCTTTGCCTTGCCCTTGTTTGAGGTAGAGGATGCCTTGAATGCAACGGCCTTCTTCTTCTCAACCTTCTTGTCTTCCTTCTTCTCCTTGGCATCAACATCATGATCATACTTGTCAAATGTCAACACCTCTCCAAGTAGATCATTTGGCTTCTTTGAATCAAGCCCATCTCTTTGTAGCATGAGGATCAACATCTTGAACCTTGAGGGTAGGCTAATCAAGAATTTGTGACAAAAGTCTTGATCTTGTGTCTTGTAGCCCAAGGTCTTGAGATCATTCACAATGACTTGTAGCCGGTGAAACATCTCAAGAATTGTTTCACCATCCTTCATCTTGAAGGTCTCAAACTCACTCTTGAGGCCATATAGCTTGGCATTCTTGACAACCTTGGTGCCCTCATATGTTTCACTCAATCTTGTCCACACTTCACTTGCACGATCCAAGTCCTTGATGCCCTCAAAGATCTTTGCATCGATGGCATTGTATATGGTATTGAGTGCCATCCGATTGCAAGTGCGGTTTGCTCTATCCTCATCGGTGAGCTTGGTGGGATCAAGAATGACATAATCATTCTCCGTCACCTCCAATACTCTCTCATGTATCGATCCAAGGTACATGGTCATCTTTCTCTTCCAATGATCAAAAGAACTCTCACCATCAAAGTGAGGTGGCTTTCCCCCAACATGGTTGAACACTATAGTAGCCATATCTTGCACCGAAGGGTGTTACTCCTTGCTAAAACGGTGACCACGGCTTTGATACCACTTGAAAGGTCCTAAATGGCTAGAGGGGGGGTGAATAGCCTAATAAAATTTTCTACAAAGCACTAGACAAACTTGTTAGAATAACAAATGGCGATAAAAGCGTTTGCTCTAGCTCTACTTGTCGGCAAGCCTCCTATTGATAATTCTAGTTGCTATAGTCTCTAATTCACACACAATGGCTAAGTCACTACTTTACCAACTAGGTGAACAAGCTAGATTACTCTAAACAAGACTAAGCAACTAAGCAATTCTACTCAAGCTACACAAGCACAATATATATCAATGTAAATGCAAGGTAGAGAGGAGGTTTTATACCAATGTGTCGAGGTAAGTCAACCAATCACCGTAGGATGAATATCAATATGAACAATGAAGCCAATCACCAACGGATGACAAGAGACACAAAGATTTAACCCGAAGTTCACTTGAGCACCCTCAAGCTAATCTCTGTTGTGCCGACCTTCTCACTTGTGGGTCAAGGTGGAGCTCACTCCAAGCCAATTGCCTTTAGGCTTCTTGCACCCAAAGCAAATGAGAGGTACCTAAGACACGAGCAATGAATTACTCACACTTTGTCTTCCCGACGAGGAGTGTGTGACCCTCTCACAAATCACCGGAGGTGGCCAAGAACATTCACCTTCTCTTGCCAACGCCTCCACCAATCACCAAGCCGGCTAGGAGTGGTGCTCTCCAAGAGCAAAAAGAAATCCACCGGCTCACAACGATCCCCAAGTGCCACTAGATGCAAAGATCAAAGCAAAGTGCACTTGAATCACCTCAACTCACTAGAATGGATGCTCTCAAGCAAAGGAAGTGAGGAGGAGGATGAGTGCACAGACTCTAGAGGTGTTAGGATTGATTCAAAATGACCAAGAGACCTCCCATGGCCGGCCAAAGGGGTATAAATACCCCCACACCACGAAATGTGGCCGTTGGGGTGCAAACCACGCACAAATCAGCCTGACCGGACGCACTGACCGGACTCACCAGTGAGTCCGGTCGGTGGGTCCGGTCACAACCGACAACCCAAACCCCACCTGACCGCCAAACCGGCGGCCGAACCGCACGCCCCGGTCGCCTGTCGGATCCGAACTCCGGTCGCGACCGGAAAACGGCTTCCTTTTTCATCTATGCGTCCGGTCACCCGTCAACCACCGAGGGAGAAAAACATGGTTACGGAATTTTGATCCAACCCAACACCGGTGCGTCCTTGGCCGGTTTTCCACTCCTAAGAGTCCAGTCCTTTGTCTTAAAAATAGAAATTCCATCGTTTTTGTCGTCAACTTCTCCTTTGCTCCAAACCGACTTCCGTCACTTGATGCTTGTTGCCGACACGTTGAAGAACACATGTGCACCATGTGTTAGCATTTTGAAATCATTTTTCATCAAGAACGGAGTTAGCTCTCTAGGTTAGAATGCATGCAAATGATTTTGAACCTAGAGGCACATGAGGATCGATATGTACGATAGTTTTCCCTCTTTATAGTTCGGCTTATCGATCCTATAATCACCACACCCTCTATGGTGTCTTGAGTGTAAAATCAAAATGGCCCTATATGATATACCTTTGCCTTGAGCCCATTTTGATCCTTGAATCACGCCAATCCACGCACTTGATCATCAATTGGATCACCTTGACCCATCCA
Organism: Hyparrhenia diplandra; assembly: GCA_015847255.1. Classification (NCBI taxonomy): domain Eukaryota; kingdom Viridiplantae; phylum Streptophyta; class Magnoliopsida; order Poales; family Poaceae; genus Hyparrhenia; species Hyparrhenia diplandra. The sequence continues at coordinate 274,684 of JADLZK010008288.1, forward strand.
CCATGATCATCATGCACCAACCTTGGCTTGACCAATCTCCAGCTAAAACAAACACTTAGCATAGAGAGATTAGTCCTAAGGATGTCATCAATTAGCCAAAACCAATCTAGAGATCTTCAGGTGGCCGGAAACGGCGAGGATGGCGATGAGCGGACAAGCGTCAAGCTCGTAGGAAAACTTCACCGGAAAAGAAGAACGAAGGAGAACTCGGTCAAATGATAATGGAATCGAGCAAGCGAATATGCCACGGCATAGAGAACGATGAGATCTACCTTGTGGTGGAGACGGTTTTCACCGGGGGCGATCAAGATGGCCGGGAAACGCTTCGCCGGGAAGTTCGTCGGAACCCTTGGTTTTCCAAACCGGCGAGGTATGCAGAACGCTACAGTGGCGGCTCGGGATGGCGTTTGCGGATCTGGAATCAGCGCATCGAGGTGAAGACCGGCATGTATTTATATGTAGGGTTTCATGATGTTTCAAATTTGCTTAATTTCGGGATTAAATTAATTCTAGAAAAGTCTAGAATTCATTTTTAAGCCACGAAAAATACCTCGAAAGGCTCTGAAAAATTTAGAAAATTCTGGGAGACGCTTTTGATCATGATGAACAAGAATAAAGTATTTGGAGCTCATGAAAAGATATTTGAGAGGATCTAGTTAAAAAGAAAAACTCATCGAAAAGTAGGAAATAGCTCCGAAAAAGCAAGAAAAATTTTAAAAGGTTTGAGTGACGGATTGATGTTACTTTCGATCATAGAGAAGTGATTTGAAGTTGAGGTCTAAGGATGTCGAGAAACTTATAATGAAAGATCAAACCAAAAGCTCAAAAATTAACTTAGTGTTTTCTATTCACAACCCAAAATCCAAAAATTTGGGGTGTGACAGTGCAACATACTTAGGCAAGGCCTTAGTATGAGTAGCGGGATGTTTTGCAACAGCAACCAAGGAGGTACCATTGTCATCCTTTCTAAGCACAATATCATCATCAATTGAAATAGGCTTAGAAGTTGTACCTAGGGACATGAATGAGCTATGTGTCCCCTTTCCGGCATAAGTAGCATCTTCTCTTTTGTTGAGCCTTTTCTTTCTTGCTCATTTGATGCTTCTCATTGCCTTGCTTCATCTTGCTTGCTTGAGCCTTCTTCTCAAGCTTGTTTGGGCAACCGAGAAGCTAGGTGGCCCAATGTATCACACTTATGGCACTTGATGTGAGCCAAGTCTCTTTTCCCAACTTGATTCTTGCTCACTATCTTGGCATCTTGAATATGAGTTGGATGCCTTGTATAAGCTCTTCCACCCCTTCTTGTTTTCTTCTTCTTCATCATCAAGTCACTATCATCTTCATGGTTGATCTTGACTTGATCTTGGGGCTTAGGTTGAGGCTTTTCTTGTTGCTTCAACTTGAGCTTTTTCTTCTTTGGACAAGCCTTTGTAAGATGTCCCTTTTCATGGCATTGATAGCACATGAAATGAGATAGCTTCTCTTTTTTCTTGCTTCTTGACCTTCTTTTGCTATTTTCCTCCCACTTTTGGTCAACTTCTTCTTGATGAACCCAAGACCACTCTTATCATGTAGGCTTCTTGGATTCTTCACTATTTGCTCGAAGAGGACCTTGGAGTTGTAGCACCTCTCTAATTGGTTGCTCAAATTCTTCACTTTCTTTTTGAGCTCATCATTCTCCTTTAAAAGGTTAGTCTCACAAAACATAGGAGAAGAACAAGCATCTACTGATGAAGAATATGGCATATTTAATAAATCATCGCAAGAGGTGGATACATGCTTCTTGCCTACATCACAAGGGTTAGCACAAATATGTGATTGATCAATTGACCCAAGTGATGAGCTCTCACTAGTTTTAGATTTTTCATTCGAAAACTTCTTAGTGAGAAAAAAAAACATGGTCTTGTACCAAGTTATCATGAGTAACACTAAGTTCCTCATGAGCCAATTTTAGCACATCATGTGAACAAGTAGTGACATAAAGTAGATGCTCTTGTTGTTCACATGTGTTCTTTAGAAATGAGATTTTATTTTCCAAAATCATTGTTTTAGCTTTCTCATTTTTTAAAGACATGGTCATGCTAGCAAGCCTACTAACAAGCTCATCATATGAATCAACATGATCCAACACATTGCCATTTGATACCTTTGTGTCACCTAGTGACATGAGACAATATGTTGATGTAGTGGATGAACTTAGAGTGGCATCATCAACCAAGCATGTACCAACACCATTCCCTTCAAGTGTGCATGAGGTAGAATCATCGCTTGTAACACTTGAAGCAACATCGTCAACCTTGTCAAGTGAACTTGTGGTAGATCGATCATCATCACTTGACCATAAGGTGGAGCAATCTTGCTCAACATCCTCATGAACTTGCCATCATCCCAAGTGGAGGCATCGCCCGAAGGTGTGCTTAATGGACTCCCCACACCTCATGTGCGGATCCCTCATGGTTCACCTTGTCAAAATCTTCAAGTCTCAAAGAATTCATTAGAAAAAAGATATGCATGTGCATCAAGTTCATACAATGACCTTTGAGCTTTGGTTAGATTTCCATGGTCCAAGACACCGGTGAGACCACTAGTGACAACCCACCAAACCTTAGGTCCCATGGCACGAAAATGATCAAGCATATGGTGTTTCCACCGTGCAAAGTGTGTGCCATCAAAAAAATATGTGTGTCACTCAAACAAGCATCACTAAACCCTCTAGTTTCCATCCTCTCGGGCGGTTAAGACCACTAAAAGAGAGACCACAGCTCTGATACCACGTGAAGGGTCGAGATGGGGACTAGAGGGGGTGAATAGTCCCTTTTAAAAACTAATCGCAAGCGGCTAACCGAAACAAATGCGGAATTAAACTTATCGGTCTAGCCAAGACTTCACCCTCTAACTAAGACTCTAAATCACCTCACAAAAGATCCTACACAAGAAGAGTGAGGTGATAAGCCTAGCTTGAGCTCCTAATCAATTCTAATGCAAGGTCACACAAACCTAAGCACTAGTACTTCAAGCACGGATGACCTCCTACACAATTCTAGTAAGCACAAGCACAAAGCCCCTAAGCTCACTAGATGCACAATGGACAAGGCAACACACGCCTAACCCAAAGTCTCAAATTACCTAGCTACACAAGCTAAGCAAAGTAACTAAACAAGCTACACAAGCTAGATAGTTACAACTACTCTCTCAAGCACAAGCACAATGTATATATGAAAGTAAGAACAAGGCTTGTGATGAAGAGAATGCAAACCACCGCGAAGTGTGGACACAAGATGACACCGGTGATTTTTACCAAGGTCTCGGGGAAGCTTGCCAACTTTCCCCTACTCCTCGTTGTGTCGACCAACACCTTAGTGGTTCCCACGGTTTTGGCGAATCACCCAATGATGATTCTCAAGCTTAATGGCCAGTGCCAAATCCCAGTGGGGGGCTCGATCGAGACCCTCACACGGTGAGAGTTCTCTAGCCAATCTCTCGAGGGGCACCGTGTGAACCCACACACAAGTGTGGTAGCTCAATGACACACTCCACTAGAGTTGCTCTTCACGATCCCCGCGAGGTGAGCACGAACCTCTCACAATCTCTTCTTCGGAGCACCGCACAATCTTCTTTGCGTGCTTCACGGTCTCTTTCTACCAAGCCTCTAGGAGGTGGCAACCTCCAAGAGAAACAAGCACACCGGCTTGCAACACGATCACCTAGTGCCCCGCAGTCGCGATCTCTCAAGCAAGCGCACTAGAACTCGATCTCTCACTCAATCGGATGAATGATATCAAGCATATGTGAGTGGGAGGGCTCTCTAGCACTCTCAAGCATGGACACAAAGTCCCCAAAGGTGCCTAGCAACCAGCCATGGCCGGCCACCACCTCTATTTATAGCCCCAAGGCCAAAACTAGCCATTAGTAGCAGTTTTGGGTCGATCGACGGGCCGCTCGGTCACCTGACCGGGACGCACGATCACTTGAACGGACGCTCCGGCACTTAAAAACGCCCCAAAGGCCTCTCTGGAAGTGACCGGACGCACCGCCCGGACTCTTGACTGGACCCTCCAGTCAAAACACTCCAAAACAGCCCTGACCGGACCCTCGGCCGGACTGACGGACGGTGCGTCGATTTACGGCACGTCGGTCAGACCACTGACCGGTAAAACGGCGATATCTCCTTCATCCGAACTCCGTTTTCGATGATCTTGGACTCTATGGAAAGCTAACTCAGAGGGCTACGCAACCCACATGGTTACTTGATCCAAAGCTCAATGTATCAAAGCAGTATTCCACTCCAAAGTCAGTCCAATTGTCCGAGAAACACCGAAACAACTTCTCCTTTGCAAATGTGCCAACACCACCAAGTGTACATCACCATGTGCATGTGTGTTAGCATTTTCACAATCATTTTCAAAGGAATTTTCTCTTGCTCTCACCACGCCACTCGATCCTAACACATCGCAAAAGTTAGATCGCACAAGTGGCACTAGATGACCGATATGCAAACAAGTTTGCCCCTCTTGATAGTACGGCCATCTATCCTAAACCGGTCATAAACTTCTCTAAGCTCCTCATGACCGGCGACATGAAATGCCCTATAGGTTATACCTTTGCCTTGCGCATTTCCATTTCGCTCCATCTCCAAGTGCCGATGCAACACATGCACCAACACGATCAATAGTGATATGATCCATTTCATATCATCACATGACCTTCTTGGTCCATCGATCTTGACCTCACTTGCTCTTCACCGTTGCGTCGGTCCATCGGCGCCAAGTCCCTCGACTTGCCCTTCACACTTGCAACCGGTCCATCAAGCCAAGCCTTGTCTTGATCTTCACCACCTTGGTCACATGACTCCATGTCATGTTTCATATGCAATAAGCTCCTTCATTGCACCATCATATGTGAACTAATCTCCTGTGTATAATCTCAATCACACATATTAGTTCACCTAACGTTGACACTCAATTACCAAAAACCACAAGGGACCTTTCACTCGTCGGCTCAGTCGGTGCCTCGGCTGGCTGGTGCTGATTTGTTGTGTGAGAAAATTACTGCTGGCTGGCTGGCTTTTGTGAGAGAAAAGCACTCTTGGCTGGTGGCTGAACCAGCCAGCCGAACGATCAGTGCAGGTCACTGCAGATCACACTGCGCGGCCTGCAGCAAAGATGGACGGAACGACGGTGGCAGACGTGGGCCCCATTCTACAGCGAGGTGTGTAGGATACGCAAAGGATTCACATGCAAGGGTGTGTATAGACGCGCTTTGTGTAAGTATAGATGAGTCTGTAGGAAAAGGCGCCACCCCAATTTTTCGCTGCAACGTGTCATGTCGCCATTGCGCCGGAGTGCACCGGCCGGCCCCGATCATTAAGGGCGTGTTTGGCTGCCTGTGTGGCATCCCAGCCTGGCTCGCATGGCTCAGCCTGGCCAGGTTAATTTGGCCATGCCAAATGCATGCAACAGGCCCCTCTGTTTGGTTGCCTGCATGAACCCAACCAGGCTAGCTAGAGCTGTTGTTTGGTACCGTGCATTTGCGTGAGATTCAAATTTGTGCATGCATGGTTGTTGTTTGGTTGCCTGCATACATGCTAGTTGCATCACATTCAAATTGTCACAAGCTACAAGCTGATCACAATAAAAGTAACTACTAGTCTTTTACCATAGCTTCCAAACTAAAAACCCTATGACTACAACAATAATTAGGACTACTACGATGAAAGGTCCTAAATGGTTAGAGGGGGGGTGAATAGCCTAATAAAATTTCTACAAAATCACTAGAGCCACTTGTTAGTAAATAACAAAGCGTAAATGCGTTTGCTCTAGCTCTACTTGTCGGCAAGCCTCTATTGACAATTCTAGTTGCTATAGTCTCTAAATCACACACAAAGGCTATGTCTCTACTTTACCACTAGGTGAAAGATCTAAGATACTCTAGCAACTAAGCAATTCTACACAAGCTACACAAGCACAATATATATCTCAAAGTAAATGCAAGGTAGAGAGGAGGTTTTATACCAAAGTGTCGAGGTAAGTCAACCAATCACCGTAGGATGAATATCAATATGATCAATGAAGCCAATCACCAACGAATGACAAGAGACAAATGGAGACACAATGATTTACCCCGAAGTTCACTTGAGCACCCGTCAAGCTACGTCTCCGTTGTGTCGACCTTCTCACGTGTGGGTCAAGGTGGAGCTCACTCCAAGCCAAATGCCTTTAGGCTTCTTGAACCCAAAGCAAATGAGAGGTACTCACCGACACGAGCAATATATTATCTTGCAATTCGTCGTCCCGACGAGGATGCACGGTCCTCTCACAAATCACCGGAGGTGGCCAAGAACATTCACCTTCTCTTGCCAACGCCTCCACCAATCACCAAGCCGGCTAGGAGTGGTGCTCTCCAAGAGCAACAAGAAAACCACCGGCTCACAACGATCCCCAAGTGCCACTAGATGCAAAGATCAAAGCAAAGTGCACTTGAATCACCTCAACTCACTAGAATGATGCTCACAAGCAAGAGGAGTGAGGTGGAGGGAGTGTGCTCAGCTCTAGAGGTGTTAGGAATGATTTCAAATGTCCAAGAGACCTCACAAAGCCGGCAAAACGTGTATATATAGCCCCCATCACGAAATCCAACCGTTGGGGGGCAAAACACGCTGAAAACAGCTTGACCGGACGCGCCGACCGGACTCACCAGCGAGTCCGGTCACGAGTCCGGCAAAATTCCCTCTGCAGAGCTCTCTGCCGGACGCACTGACCGGAGCCTCCGGTCGCGCCACTGCTCGGTAAAACGGCGATATCTCCTTTATCCGAACTCCGTTTTCGATGATCTTGGACTCTATGGAAAGCTTACTCAGAGGGCTACACAACCCACATGGTTACTTGATCCAACTCACAATGGATCAAAGCAGTATTCCACTCTAAGAGCAGTCCAAGTGTCCGAGAAACACCGAAACAACTTCTCCTTTGCAAATGTGCCAACACCACCAAGTGTACATCATCATGTGCATGTGTGTTAGCATTTTCACAATCAATTTCGAAGGTTGGGTTAGCTCTCTAGGTTAGAATGCATGCAAATGATTTTGAACCTAGAGGCACATAAAGACCGATATGTACGATAGTTTTCCCCTCTTTATAGTACGGCTTATCGATCCTATAATCACTCACACCCTCTATGGTGTCTTGAGTACAAAATCAAAATGGCCCTATGATATACCTTTGCCTTGAGCCCATTTTGATCCTCGAAACACGCCATGTCATGCACTTGATCAACAATTGGATCGTCTCGACCCATCCACCATGACCACCATGCACAATCCTCGGCTTGACCAATCTCCAACTAAATCAACACTTAGCATAGAGAGATTAGTCCTAAGGATGTCATCAATTAGCCAAAACCAATCTAGAGATCTTCATACGAGCACTAGTAAACAAGTGCCACGATCTCCAACAGGTTGGTTTATAGGTGGATTAACAAGTGGTTGTAGAAGGGGTGGATCCACCTGCTGTCCAAGACCAGCTTCAAAAGCTTGCTCGTCCTCCACTTTTGTGTTGTATTTCTTGAAGCAATTTCCCAGGAACCTATTTACTTGCTCGTGTGCTTCTTTCCAGGTTGAGTACACCCCAGGTTCCCTGCCATGATGAACCACATACCAATGCATTGCTGCAAAAGAAACAAATTGTAGGAAACATAACACATCATGGCTTATGTGCTCAGAGTTCATGTAGAAACATCATTGGCTAGGTCATGTGCTCAGATTATAGGAACAATGATCATAGACCTAAGGCATGTGCTTAAAGTATAGGATAAACATCACAGGCATATAGGGCATGTGCTCAGATTTTATGAAAAAAAACATCACATGCAATAAGGCATATGTAATCCTAGGCTAGGGTTTCGAAGAACAAGGAGAGAGGAAAAAAATCACCTGAGAGAGGAGAGGGCTCAGATCCCTTTGTTACAACACAAAGAGAGAGAGAGAGAGAGGCCTCAGATCCACGATTCACAAAGCAAGAACAAATCGAGAGGGAGAGAAAAACCGACCGGTGGCTAAGAACTTCCGGCGGGGAAAGAGCGAGAGGAGGAGAGAGGGGGGATATATAGGCAGAGATTAGCGCGAAGGGAGGAGGAAACACTAGAGAGTTGTCATCTCCAGGCGGCCAAAATCGCCGAGCGCGCGCGTGTTGGTATTTGTTAAGCCCACAGAAATATTTATAACTTGTATAGTCCGCAAGCGCACGGATACCGCGGAGAGCACTTCACCCGGGAGGAGGGTTTTAAATATCGTATCCACAAGGAGAATGGTGTGAGGGTAACGGCTAATAACTAAACCCAAGAGGTATGACAAGAAGGATGGAGAGGATAAAGAGTTAAAGAAGATTTCTATGGTTGTCTAGTTCCTATTCATGTAAGCTATGTTGATATTCTCTTATGGGGAAATGATTCATTGGGATAGACATTTGCAAAGAATGTCAACCCCAAGCCAAGGATCCTGCCAAAGCCTATCCAACGGGATGTGGAATACAAAGAATTAACATAGCTATAAGTCACCTACGTTAGTTACCACACTCCAGAAGGTAGGGTGCATCCACAAGTAACCTTGGTCTAAGCGCCACGCCTAAACCTACAGCTACTCCTCTAATCTATAGCCCCCCACAGTTAAAGTACTCAAACAAGAGTTGTGAACAATAAGAACAATACTAACACTTAAGATAACACGATTACTTACTCAAACAAGAAGTCGATCCGCCATGAAGTCTTAGAACCAAGCTCCAATGGAACTTGATCCCGGAGGTACAAGATGTAGAGGAGTCACCGACATGCCCGGTGCTTCCTCCAGCAGCTCATGCCTTCACCCTTGCTCTAGATCTCTAAAATAGAACTAGCTCTGGCAACTCTCGCAGGGAGCCATTGATCTAGATCTCTCAACTTGACTCTTGCTCCTCAACTCAACTCTAGGGCTTCTAGTTCTACATGGTGTTCTAGTTCTAGTTCTAGAACTAGAGAGGAGAGGTTAGGGTCTCAGCCCGTTGAATGGTGAGTTGAATGAATTCGAATGAATTAGGGTTTCACCCTGGGGGCAGGGGGTCTCCTTATATAGCCCCGAGGTAGAGTAGGGGTCAAGCAAGCCTCCGTGAGCCGTAGGATCAAACCGACCTTGATGGATGGATGAGATTGATCCTCATAGGTGGTTCAAACCGACCTAGGAAGATGGTCAATGAGGTGGGCCTGGGGGCGCCGCCTGGAGGGTGGCGGCGGCGGCCCGCCTTGGCTCTATGCCAGGTGGGTCCTACCTTCCGGGCCTGATCCTCTGGTGTCTTCTAGAGTCTTCTTACTTGGGTTCCAAAGTCGGGTTACTTCACGACCATGTCTCCTCATCATTATGGGATGCAAACTCGGCTTTTACCTTTTTATCCATTTAGTCCCCGAAAATATATAAATCACCAAAACTCGTGGAATTATGTCATTAAAGCCCCTATACTATGTTAATATTCATTTTAAGCCCTTATTTTTGTTTTAGAAAACCTCTATATTTTATGCTATAAGAGATATCAACAAGCTCCCCAAGCCTACCCTTTGCTAGTCCCTAGCAAAGCCAAACTTAGCAATGGATCAGGAGTTGCTTTCGCTTTCACGCCTCAAAAGTACACATGCATGCTTTCAAACAAAATTTCTCCTCCGATTAGAATAAACCTTTTCAACCGGCCAACTTACCCATATTACCTTTTAACCATGGAGCTTATAGCCTTTTCTTGGGATCTTGGGCAATTGAAAGATAGAACAATCGGATCGAGTACCATGTCTCAAGCCCTTTGATCAACCTTCATTAGGAGTTTTTTTTGCAAGTTTTTGAAATAAAACTCAAAGTTCCTTTAGTATGACCCTCTCAAGTCTCTCATTTTTGGTATTTGTGGATCCTCACTAAGGCAATAATGTTGTGTTGCCTTTCTCATAATATGTGGTATTTTTGGAAGGTAGGACACTATGCCTTCTTCTCTCTCACCCTATATCTAAGGCTTATATGTGGAGCTCATAGGTGGGAAAAGACTAAATCTACTTACTAAGCATATATTGTAAAAGTCAAGCAATGGATCCAAAGTCACGAGTCATCTTGCATGTGCATGTGTATGGTGTAGTGGAATGAATATGGTGGTTGGTGTATGAGGCGAATGAAGTGAAAGCCTAATTCTACTTCTCTCCTTGAAAAACATATCTCTCTTGTTAGGACTTTGAAAGTATTTCGGAGAACACAGTTTGTATACTCTTCCTCTTTTCTTTTTTTCTCTCTCTCTCTCTTTTTATGGAGAGCGGGCATCGAACTACCCATTGTTTTATTGGGACACTTGTCCATTTTTAACTCTCCTTTATTCTTTCTTCTTTTTTTTTTTTTAGGGAGGTAGGCTCTACTCGCCCGTAGGACACTTGTCCATTTTTTCATCTCCCAGTTCTTCTTTCTCTCTCTTTTTTTTTTTATACAGCCCAAGCCTCCTTTTGCAATAAAAACTTTTTTGAGAGATAGTAACACAGTCTTGGAGCTCTATGGGATTGTTGGCTAAGTGGATGGGTGTAAGGAATATTTTTTGGTTGCTCTCTCCCGGGTAGGAGTAGAACATTTTTGGTGGATCTATGGTGGATGTTTGGTGGATGCGTACTTCTGAGGCAGAAGTAGCATAAGTGCAAATGGAATAGAGTGGAGTGAGGTGGAGTGTACGTGATCGTGAGAATGACAAGTTTCTAAGGGTCGACAAAGATTGACCAAACTCAATGCAAAGTAAGCAGCCTATATATCAAAAAAAGAGTTTTTCTATCTAAAGAGCATGTATATATGGCTGTGGTAGGAGTTTCAACACTTTGTCATAAGGAACTCATCATGCACTTTTAATTTTTAAAAGATAAATCTCCAAAAATCTAGCATCTCTAGGAGTAAGATAAACAGTAGCTCAAACATTCATATATCATATCCGTCAATCACCTAGACTTTAGAGCAAGCATTTGCTACACACAGGTTTCAGGTTCGAGCAAATCTCAAGTCAAAGCGGTTTGCATTAAAGGCTCGAGAGAAATTAAGCTTGAAAGTTAGGTACTTGAAAGGAATTACGACGAGACAACTATTCATCATCTCCGTGCTTTTTATTTATTTTAGAGTTCATTTTATCTTGGCAGAAAACAACTTCTTATATACTCTCTACATTTATTATTTATTTATTCCCAAACCTAATGATCATACTATACTAAAGACTCTTTAAAAGACTATAAAGACTAGACTCTTAGCAAACTAAGCAAACCAAGATATTAGCTAATATTAATATATATAGTAGAGATACTTATCGTGATAGCGGGGTGCTCTCCCCAAAGCTTGATTGAAATGTCGGGTTGATGATATGGAAGTTGAGGTAGACAAAGAACGAGGGTGTCATCCTATCATGTCTCTCTCCCTTTTGAATCTCTTTGAACTCAAATAGACAACAAAGCTTTGTGGAGCAGATTAGGCGTTAGTGGTTGGCCACATCGGCCTCATGTGTCTAGAGATTTTCAAGATGGATCATGATTAGAACTTCAGCAAGAATTCTCTTCTAATTATTTTTGGAGTTTTATACATTTATATGCATGCAAAGAATTAAGATGCAAATGCAACTAGATGAATGAATATTTATTTTTATGCCACCACCAGTGAATATCCTTATGGGTTGTTACACACCACAAGATTATTTACATGGGGCTTTAGAATTTTTTCAATGCAATGCTAATGCAAAAATTTAAATATGCTAAAGGAAAATGATTATGCAAAGAAGTAAACATGTTATGCATTAAATATGGATAACTACCGATCTTACCTTTCGGCGAGGGTTTAGTGTTTTAAGTCCTTAAACAAGACTTCTTACCTTACTTACTTCTCAAGTGCATCATTTGATCCTGGCGGTTGTGTTTCTTGAGGTAGTGATTTTAGAAGATGGCATCACCCTTGTTCTTTGTTGGTCCCATTGTTTGAAGTGAAGCTTTGACAAGTAGAAGCGGGCAACATCTTGTTTAGTGCTTGCATACGTTTGTGGGTTCGGGACATATACTTGTAGAATTTTGGGGGAGTGACAGAGTCCTCCACATTTTGCTCAAAGTGTGTCCCGCTTACAAAAGACAAGGTAGAGATCAAGTGCATGGGCCCTGTTGGTGGGAAAACACCAAATGAACCAAAACTTTATTCATTATCCTCTAACCTTAGGCACATTAAACAAGATAGAGTTAATGTTTATTATTGTTATTTTTATTTATGACAAGGGTGATAAAATTAGGAAACTGGGCATCAATGGTTTAATGATTATGATTATCTTCCAAAGTAGGATGTGCAACATTTTAGCTTACATGATTGGGGATTATGAGATCGGGGAGACTAGGAACAAAGAACTAAACATGTGGAGTTAAACGGGATGTATAAGGTTAGGTTATAACTCCAACATGTTTGATCATTTATTTATGAATATGCCAAAATTAGGGAAAAGCTTAGTTAATGATATTTACCTCAAGATGTTACCTTTTATTGGAGTGGTGACCTTTGTAACACCTTGTGATTTCCTTCTTCTCGAAGCTTTTCGTTATTTGGCCTCTTGTGTATCTTGTTCCCAACTTGTCTCCTTTATTGCATCATCCTTTCTTTCTTATCCTTTGAATTGTGTTAGGACCTTTTTGCTCCTCTTATGGTTTTATTCTGCGTCATTAGTGAACAACACACCCGAAGGAATATACAAATAGTAACAAGGATAGTGTTGTCACGGGGCTAAAGGTCACTTTCTCTGCTAACAAAAAGTTTTGGTGAAGATTTTTTAGCATAGATCATTTATCTCATGTTTCACCTTGCTTTTCTAAAGGAATGATTTTAGTGAACCTTAAGTTTGATTTTCATACATGAAATCATTCAAACTTATGAAAACGGCAATAGTGAATAGAGAGGTTGCAAACCGGCGTTTGGGGTGATGGGGGCATGTGAGGAGGAAGAGCACGATTGGATTATCCTTGGTGGAGTTGGTCTTCCTCTTCCATATGCTAATCACCCTTGAGTTCATCCTTGAGCAAGTGCTTTTTGTTTGTAGACTCTATTTGTGGCACTCCTCTTCTTTCTCTTGCTTCATCTTTACTATGAGTGTATCTCGGGACATCCCCAAGCTTGTTTCAGAGATTTTTCTTCCTACAGGGGTTAGTCTAACAAAATATACCAATGTCTACACAAGTAATATTTAGTTCAATAACCAAACTAGACTCCATGCCTAATTTAATTAAGGAAGACTATTTAACCTAAGCACCACGCTTAATTTAAAAGCCTTTGGAAGTACCCAATTGAAGCACTTCCAAACCAAAGCATACTATAGCGAACAAGGGTGACATGAAAGCATAAAAGAGATTTATTCAAGGTGGAGATGAAAAAGGATAGGCATTATTTATTTATTTATTTATTTATTATCGATTTGAGCATTTCTCTAAAGGTAGAGACAACCAAAATAAAGTAGCAACATGTCAAGAGTGATTTTGTAATCAACTTTGCATGAGGGTAATGATAATTGGTTGGGCATACCTTTTTATCTTTGTCATCCTTCGTTCTTTTTGTTCTAGACCTGGAATGGTTAGTGACAAAAATACCCGAAGGAATATTCTCATAATTATATCTCTATGCTTATTACACAAGGGGTATCATAACAAAAGATGAACACTCAAGTTATTTAAGCCCAAAAGAGTGCTTGTTTTAGGACAAAAAGCTCATCCTTGGGAAACCTTCAAATATGATTCAAGATGATGAAAAGATTTTCCTTTATATCACCAATCTCAAAACTCAAGCCAATGAGATCAAAAACCCCCCTTTCCAAATCTTTATCAACAAATAACACAAGAGGGTTGAAGATCATGTATGTGGCCCAGATTAGAGGTGGCAATTAATTCGGGAGTTTGCTCACATGAGCAAGGATTGGTTAAAATGTTAGGTGGGGGTAACTTATATGCTCATGGGTGTTTTCGGCTATTGATAATGCTCTTTACGGTCTTCCTTAGATCCTTCACGATGTCTATGCTTGGGATTTCTAGGATCGTAGGGAGACTCAAGAAGAAGAGCACAAGAGGATTCATTGGGGTCAAGGATGATGTTTGAAAATGGGTTTGGATAAGTTATCTAGTTAAAATAGAAGGGGAGAAGATATGAATGGATTCTAGATAGATTTGCACTCCTTCTATGACATCATTAGATATGCCATCCTTGGGCTTTTCCCAATGTCCTTTGTAAGAATAAGGACGCTTTCTAAGAGACTCTTCTTTAAGAAGGTTTGGTTTATAGGCACTCTAAGGTCTCTTGTGAAGCTAGAAGTTTGTCTCCATCCCAAAGTCATCACCATAAGAGATTTTCAAGGGTAGAATTACTTCTTCCCTTGGAGGATTTTTGAGCATTGATGATTTGGGGTTGGTAGCTTAACTAAGGGATTGGAATGATTATGATCCAGCTATCAAAACTCCTTATTTTTGTCTAGAGGATGATTCCTTTTCTTTCTTTGGGTCTTCATAAAGAATTCTAGGAAAAATCTCATACCCAACTGAGTTTGTCAAGGGCAAACATTGCTTAGAAAAAAGGAGAGAAAAGTTCCTCTAGAAACTGCATGATGATCATGCGGACAACATTTTAGGATGAGTCCAAATACATTATCCTTTTCTTTGAAAGTATAGGATTTGGCCTCGAGATCTCCTCACTTCTTCTTTGATTCGATTTTACTATTGGTAAGCTCCTCCTTTGAAAGAGAAGAGAGAAGGGCGGTGGCAATGGATGGTTCTCGAACTTTTGTGTAGAAGAAAGCAAGAATTCTCTCCTAAAAAGAGTTATCTCATGATTATTTTGACCAACCGTAGGCGCGACTCATAGCCAAGTGATAAGATAGGTTCTAAAGATTCTAGTGGCTGAAGCTTACGCTTATGGGTGCAGCATAAAGATAGGTGTGGAATCCGTGGATCCCACAAAAATATAAATAGAAAAAGAAAATACAAAAAGAAAGGCTACGCTACATTATCTTACAAGATTTAGCTATACTCAATGTTTTCTCGGCAACCATTCTCCCGACAGCGGGCCGAGAAATGCTTGTTGGTATTTGTTAAGCCCATAGAAATATTTATAACTTGTATAGTCCGCAAGCGCACGGATACCGGCGTGAGCACTTCATCCAGGAGGAGGGTTTTAAATATCGTATCCACAAGGAGAATGGTGTGAGGGTAACGAAGCTAATAACTAAACCCAAGAGGTATGACAAGAAGGATGGAGAGGATAAAGAGTTAAAGAAGATTTCTATGGTTGTCTAGTTCCTATTCATGTAAGCTATGTTGATATTGTCTTATGGGGAAATGATTCATTGGGATAAACATTTGCAAAGAATGTCAACCCCAAGCCAAGGATCCTGCCAAAGCCTATCCAACGGGATGTGGAATACAAAAGAATTAACGTAGCTATAAGTCACCTACGTTAGTTACCACACCCCAGAAGGTAGGGTGCATCCACAAGTAACCTTGGTCTAAGCGCCACGCCTAAACCTCTGACTACTCCTCTAATCTATAGCGTCCCACAGATTAAAAAGTACTCAAACAAGAGTTGTGAACAATAAGAACAATACTAACACTTAAGATAACACGATTACTTACTCAAACAAGAAGTCGACTGCCATGAAGTCTTAGAACCAAGCTCCAATGGAACTTGATCCGGAGGTACAAGATGTAGAGGAGTCACCGACATGCCCGGTGCTTCCTCTAGCAGCTCATGCCTTCACCCTTGCTCTAGATCTCTAAAATAGAACTAGCTCTTGCTACTCTCATGAGGGAGCCATTGATCTAGATCTCTCAACTTGACTCTTGCTCCTCAACTCAACTCTAGGGCTTCTAGTTCTACATGGTGTTCTAGTTCTAGTTCTAGAACTAGAGAGGAGAGGTTAGGGTCTCAGCCCATTGAATGGTGAGTTGAATGAATTGAATGAATTAGGGTTTCACCCAGGGGCGGGGGTGTCCTTATATAGCCCCAGGGTAGAGTAGGGGTCAAGCAAGCCTCCGTGAGCCGTAGGATCAAACCGACCTTGATGGATGGATGAGATTGATCCTCATAGGCGGTTCAAACCGACCTAGGAAGATGGTCAATGAGGTGGGCCCGGGGCGGCCGCCTGGAGGGTGGCGGCGGCCACGGCGCTCTATGCCAGTGGGTCCCACCTTCCGGGCCCTGATCCTCTGGTGTCTTCTAGAGTCTTCTTACTTGGGTTCCAAGTCGGGTTACTTCGACGACCATGTCTCCTCATCGTATGGGATGCAAACTCGGGCTTTTACGCTTTTATCCATTTTAGTCCCCGAAAATATATAAATCACCAAAACTTCGTGGAATTATGTCAATTAAAGCCCCTATACTATGTTAATATTCATTTTAAGCCCTTATTTTTTGTTTTAAAAAACCTCTATATTTTATGCTATAAGAGATATCAACAAGCGCAACACGAGGGAGCACGGAGCGCTTTGGGGGGAGGAATGCTCGATTCGCCGTTCCTCTCGAGCACGGCCATGGAGCACTTTTGCATGAAAGGGGAGCCTGGCTCGGGGATGAGAGGTAACCAAACACTTTGGGACAACCACGATGGGAGCTTGGCGGGGGCATATCCAGGGGCACCAAACACGCCTTAAAATCCCACGTCTACACGCCTGCGATGCACAGCTTTGGGTTTAACTCACGCGATATTGGCTGGCTGCCCCAGCGGCCGCGGACTGCATATGGAGACATGCTTGCAGAGGCCTTTAGACTCAAGAACTCGATTTTTCTTTTTAATCTGTGGCCAAAACTTGTAACTAGTCTTTCTCCCTCATAGTACTCCAAATGTGATAGTTTTTCTTTCTATTTTTAAGAATAATGTTGTATCAAGATATTGTATTCTTCTTTGCTATTACTTTTGTCATGTTTTATTGAGAACATTTGAAATTTGAATTTCAAAATTACAACTTCGAGACAACATTTTTGGTTCATCCAATGATTTCATTGAGAAGAAGTCAAGCACGTAAAAGTTGTATAACTTCTAAAGATGTACACCTTTTATATTGGCCATTTCTTCATCCGACGATGTCGCGGTAACATTGTTCACAAGATTTACACATATCTCATATATAGTTGATGAAACTATGAGAGAGATTTCTAAGATTTGTGAACAATGTCACTAGCACTACTATGTTGGATGGGGAAACAACAAAAAAAAATGTAGATCTTGCTTAGTTCGAAACTCTCTAGTTGAAAACTTTTTGGTTTGACATTACCTTGTAAAAGGAAATCTTGGTCTCAATTTCAAAAAATGGAAATTGAAATTTAAATTTTTAAGTGACCTCGGATGGCGATTGTAACTCTCAATTATCCATGAAACTTTGTAGTTTACAACATTTTGATTTGGCATCATCTTGTCATGGAAAAACATGTAGCAGATTGAAAACATTTAGCTTAGAGAGCGGCGCATTGGGATATATAGTTTCGTTTCGAAGAAAAGGCGTCTCTGCCCATTTCCTTGGGCGTGTTCCGCGATCCGTGGGTCATGTCCGTCGCTTCGAATCGATTACGCCAAAGCGCCAACTTTTGTTCACCTCCCCCCGCCCCGAGCTTCCAACAAGAACCTAATTTTTCTTTTTAATCTATGGTCAAAACTTGTATAACTTCTTAAGATGTACATCTTTTATGTAGGTCATTTATTCATATGATGATGTCGCGATAACACAGTCCACGAGATTTTACATGTGTCATAGAGTTTATGAAAGTAGAAGACAAATTTCTAAGATTCATGAACAATGTCACTAGCACTATGTCGGATGGGGAAACAACCAAAATAAGAATTGTAGGTCTTGCTAAGTTGTGAAACTCTCTAGTTGAAAACTTTTTTTGGTCTCACATTATCTTGTAAAGATAAACTATATATATATTAGGTCTCAATTTCAAAAAATTGGAAATTGAAATTTAAATTTTTAAGTGACGTCGGATAGACAAACCACCAACATAATGATTGTAGTTCTCAAATATCTATGAAACTTTATAGCTTGCAACATTTTGATTTGAGATCATCTTGTCATGGGAAAACATGTAACAGTTTGAAAACCTTTATCTTGCGGACGCAGCGCCTTTGGGATAGTTAAATGCGCCCATTTTAATTTCGACACCTCGCCGGAGTGCACCGGCCGCAGCGGCCTGCCCATAACCCACCCCCTGCACAGTCTTCACACCCGCATTATTGCGCTGCTGACCAACTCTTATTTTGCACAAAAGCGTAGCTAGAGCACGCCCCACCAAAAAGCTCCGGCCGGTCGCGGAAAACCTTCCGCGTGACATGCTTGTAGAATTGCGATTGGTGTCGCCAAGGTCTCAGCCGAATCCCATGGAGGGACCTCCACAATCTGCGGGCCACGTGTTCCGCGGATAAGCGGCGTCGGCGACCCCCTGGTGGGGCGAAGCATCCGCTGGGCCGGGTCTTTGTCTCGGCGGGGCGGGGGGCTGGTGGTCGTACTACTCGCTCAAGTATCGCGAGGAATCTTATCCAAGCTCGCCCGCCGTCCGGCAGCCCGGAGGCGTGCTTCAAAGCCGGCATGTATGCCGTCTTCGTCGAAGGCCCGGTCCGTCACGCCGTCGCTCGAGAAGGCTGCGCGCCACCGCGTCGAGGGGCATGAAACCGCCAAGTATGTTCTTGCTCTTGTGCTCTACAGGGCCAACACCGGTGCCGTGAACGGCGACTATCTTGCGGCGGGTGTTGCGTGAGATCGTCGAAGGCGACCACCGGGTGACGGTGGCGGACGTCTGTGACTGCGAGGCTGGAACTGGCTGAGCGCCACTGGCGACATGCATGGGATTTCTTGAGGAGGCGACTTGATGACGGCACATATACCGCCAAATTCGAGTAGAGAATACCGTCCTCGGCACCACCACCGGTGCCTCGCCATGACGGGCATCGGTGCGGGAGGCGGCGGTGCGTCGCCATTCACGGATGGGATGATTCATTTCGGACATGGAGGATGTTACGCGGCGAGGAGTGTAGGATCCACAAGGAGTGTGAAACTTTCTTACGTGGTGTTGTGTGGGCACTATGAGCAAGTTTTAAATTGGGATTGATCGATCTATCGATCACATGCGTGATGAAAAGTTGGATGTTTTGTTAGTCGTAACCATGCATATTTTCCAAAAAGTGACGAAAAGGCTGGATTCCTAACAAATTTTCGTTTTGGGGCCAGATTCCTAAATTCAAAAGAAATGGTGCGATTCCTAAGACAAACTTATTTCGGGGCCAAATTCCTAATTCTCCCATAGTCCTATTACTCCAAACAATATTTGAAATTTTGAAATAGCACACATGTTCTGATCGCCCTTTTACATTACTTAGGTGGGACCATGGTGTATGCATCGAACACTCTACGAGTTGCCACCTCGGATTCCTTATAGTGCTATGGGCGTTTTTCTCTCATGATCTCTCGTCTCTTCCTTCTCCCATAGTACACCTAGTAGTACTCTTCTCACCTCTTCTCCGTCGACTTTCCAAATTCATCTCAACCAAACACTGAGTACAGGAGCGATCCGACACAGGGTCTGCACGCGCCTTTGCCTTCGTCTCCGTCGAGGCGGTGGTGCTCTTTATCACATCCATGCGGCTAGATATGGTTTTTCATGTGGTTTTTGAAACTTGGCCAGATATCTGAAGTTTTTTCTTTTTTTGGTGGTTGCGGATCCGGATCGAAGTCCGGCCGTTCGGATCTCGACTTCATGTGGTCTCTCGAAGTCCGGCCGCTCTGATCTCGTGTTTTAGCTAGTGTTGGGTTGGGAAGGAGGCCGAAGAAAATGTCGCAAAAGAAGCACATCTTTTGGGTAAACCACTGAGATCTACGAAATGCACTTCTTTTTGAAGTTTTTTTAGTGGCTCTAAAAGGTTTTGTTTTTGTCTTGTATATTTGTGTGATTCATGCTATAGCTTGTACAACCACAAAGACCTACGTGGGGAGATTATAAAAGTATGGGTCTTTGGAGGTCGCCGCGGCGGGGCTCCTCCCTCTCCTCGTAGAAGTCGAGCATTTTTCCAGTCGCGCTTCGACTCGGCTCAACAAACGAAGCTTTTTTCCCGTCTGTTTGGCAAAAGAAGCTTTGGCTCCGGCTCCTCCTACACCCCATCAGCGCAAGCGTAGCTAGGAGCCACTTTTCTCTCTCCCTCCCTCTCCCTCTCATTGACTTTGGGCCATGTCGCTAGGAGCCGAGAAGCTCGATTTTGGGGCTCCCCGGCTCCAAACTCTTGCGCCTTCTGGTGACTTCATAGCTTAGGTCTTGCTTCCTCTTTTTGACAATGTTCGCTTGCTCTTGCTTCATCTTGTTTGAGCTTGTTGTGTCTCACGGAATACTATTAAATCGGCCAAAATCGGGCGTTAGCAAAACAACCTGTTCTCCGGAATGTTGTTATATTATCAAAAAAATTGTTAAAATTTGGAATGCTCACGGCTCTCAAGAATGCATCGAACCTGTATTGCTAGTTTGTGCATTGTGGCTCAACAAGCGAATTGACTTGATTTGTTCCGTAAAGAGGCAAATTTTGGCCTTGTGTAGTTGTGTTGAAACAAATTTGGCATCGAGCGCTCACCTCATTCTCTCTCGATCGATCGAGCGGGCATGTGAAATAACTCCATACGTGACTTTGTTATGCAAGTACACCTCTCGTATACGGTATTCATGCATGTCATCATCATCATGATTACGATTCTACGGACCGAAGTTTGGAAAAAATGAGTGGTGCGGATGGCGGTGCGAGGATGGGCCGAACGACGAAGTTTTATATTCCCAAAAAGTTTTGACCAAACCCTTTTCCAACAATACTACGAGGGGGACTCGTGCGGCCGGCGAGAGGCAAAGCCGGCCCGGCCGTGGTAACGTGAACGCTTCGGTTCCTTGTCGCAAAAAGCGTCGGTTAATTATAGATGAGAGAGAGCATGGCCACCGGCGGGCCCCACAATTTAAACAACAACAACAACAACATACTACTCCAGTACACCCTCAGTCCATAAATAAGTGCATTTCTATGACTTTTATCAATCCTATTTGACCATTCGTCTTATTAAAAAATTAATAAATATAACTTATTTTGTCGAGAACATAAAAATTACTTTAATGCTAAACTAAGTCATAACAAAATAAGTAATATTTATTAATTTTTTTTTAAATAAGACGAATGGTCAAACAAGAATGATGAAAGTCAAAAGAAATGCACTAGTATTTGTGGACGGAGGAGTAGCCTTTAGTCCCAAGCTAGTAGTTGGGGTAGGCTAGAGATGAAACCCATATGAAACAGTATAATAATAAAAAGAAGCGAAAAAAGGCACAAGACAAAAAGATAAAGACAATAAGGTAGATAGAAAAGGAAAATCATGGTTCAGGCACGTTGAGGGCCCCACAATTTAAAATACCTAAAAATGTTTTAACCGACAAACCAAAAATCTAAATTAAATTCGATTACACAGTAAATTTGTTTCAATTAATTCTTCAAAACAAGACATCACATGGATATAGTATTTAGATAAAATTAACAAGTGGGCACACACGATGGTAGTTGGGATAGAGTAGGACAAACTTTTTTTCGGGGCCAATTCTAATTCTCCCTAGTCCTATTACTCCAAATAATGTTTGAAATTTGAAATAGCACACAAGTTTCTGATTCGCCCTTTTACATTAACCGTGGGACCATGGTGTATGCATCGAAACACTCTACGATTTGCCACCTCGGATTCCTTTATAGTGCTACTATGTGCGCAGTTTTTTACGTAAGTAGTCTCGTCTCTTCCTTCTCCCATACTACACCTCTTCTCATCTTGTATCTAGGTTAGTAGTACTCTTCTCACCTCTTCTCCGTCTCCGACTTTCCAAACTCATCTCAAGCAAACAAGAGTAGAGAGCGGTCCGACCACGGGATTTGCCTCACCTTCGCCTTTCGTCTCCATCCCGGGCGGGTGCACCTCTTTATCACATCCATGCGGCTAGATATGGTTTTTCATGTGGTTTTTGAGGCAAAAGCAAATACAAAAGTTTTTTTTTTTTGGTGGTTGCAGATCCGGGGTCCGTCCGCGGAAGCACATCTTCTTTTCTTTTTTGGTGGTTGCGGATCTAGGGTCCATCGCGGGAAGCACATCTTCTTGGGTAAGCACCGAAATCTAGATTGTAAAGTGCATTATCCTAACTTTTTTTTGAAGGGTTTTTTGAATGGCTATAAAAAGGTTTTATTTTGTCTTGCATATCTGTGTGACTCATGCTATCTACTAGCTTGTACAACATTGCTCAATAATTTTGTTGTCTTATACCTTTTCCGATTCATCCTAGGTACAAACACAAAGACCTACGCGGGAGATTATAAAAGGATGGGGAGGAGGCGAAGAAAATGTTGCAAGAAAAGCATATCTTCTTCGCTTGGAGATCCTTTTCCACCTCTCTACTTTCCTTGTTGCGGGCTTTTGGCTCCGGCTAGCTATCGGCTCTGGCTGGCCTCGCCTTGCTTCACGGACTCCACCTCTCCATTTTCCTTGTTGCAGGCTATCGGTGGCCTCGCCTTGCTTCACGGACACCGTCGCGGATCCTTTTCGACCTCTCTTTCTCCCTGCTGCTGGAGTGATTTGTATAGAAGCAGTAGCGGTTAGATAGGTCTCGAGCCTTAATCATGCGCATGGCTAGAGCTTAAGACCTCTGTTGGAGATTATAATCCTGCCAAGGGCCGCAAGCGTCTCGACGGTCTTTGTTGTCTCTCTACTCAGTGCCGACGGGGAGGAGGGCTGCCTTCTAAAAGATGCTCCCTACTCGAATCAGATCGAACCTGTATTGCTAGTTTGTGCATTGTGGCTCAAAACAATTCAGCTTGATTTGTTCCGTAAAGAGGCAAATTTTGGCCTTGTGTTGAAACAAATTTGGCATCGAACACTCACCTCCTTCTCTCTCGATCGAGCAGGCATGTGAAATGACTCCATACGTGACCCACGATGTACGGTACACCTCCATCGTATTACGCGGTGTTCGAGCATGTCATCATCATGATTACGATTCTACGAGACCCGTCTTTGGTGCGAGATGACAACTGCGAGGATGGGCCGAACGGCGAAGTTTTTATATTCCCAAAAAGTTTTGACCCAAACCCTTTTCCAACAATACTACGGGGGACTCGCGGCAGAGGGCGGCCGGCCGCCGTGCCAACGCGTGAACGCTTCGGTTCCTTGTCGCGAAGTGTCGGATTAATTATAGATGAGAGAGAGCATGGCCACCCGGCTGGCCCCCACAATTTAAAATACCTAAAAAATGTTTTAACCGACAAACCAAAAATCTAAATTAAATTCCAATTACACCATTAAATTTGTTTCAATTAATTCTTCAAAACAAGATATCACATGGATATATTTAGAAAATTACAAGTGGGCCCACACGATGAATGCAGAGAAGCGGGAATCTTGATGACTAGGGCAGAATATTCCTTCTAAAGGAAGCAAATAGAGGAACGTGAGTCAATTTTTTTTCGTTTTTGCATAAATCCAAGGATGGTAGAATAGTTTAGCAAACTCTTGGAGACGACTTGTCATTTTACTTTTAATTGTGAGAAATTGTGAAATTTAATCTGCCGCTAGAAATATGACACGAATTCGCTTGCTTTTTTTAAATATGACCCATGTTGTGCGAATTGCTTTGAAATCTAGACTTTTCGAATTTTCAGATTTCAATAATTATATTACAGAGGAGCCATTTTTCCTTTCATTTAGGGCATCGGGGCCGCCTACCAACGCGCCGCCGACCGTCGTGCGACTTGCCACGTAGCGGCCACCCTATGGATGTGGGTTTGGGCAAATGGTATTTGGGAGGAGCAGTGGAGAGCGTGGCGTGGCGTGCGGACTTGGGGCAGCGGACGGCGGTTTTCGGCGGCGGCGGCGCTTATCGGCGCTACACTTCACGGACTCAAGATGAAGGTCGTGCTTTCGGTCGACTCTCCGTGAGAGCCGGCGCGGGCTCAAGGGGAATTGAGGAAAGGGTAATGATGTCCTTTCCCATTCTCAAACAGTTAAAGAAATTTTCTAAATTTATAGAAAATACAAAAATCCCAAAAAAATCCAGATTTCATAAGAATTCGCACGACATGGGTCATATTTCATAAGGCATGCAAATTTCGGGTCATATTTCTAGCGGCACACAATAATGGGTTAAATTTCATAATTTCTCGTTAATTGTATAAATGAAGGCTGCTAGGAAGCAATGGTTTAGCGACTCCGTCAATAGTCATATCTTGTTGGCTACTCTACTAAGCGACTCCCTTTTCGTAGTCATATCTTGTTGGCTACTCTACTACAAGCAACTCCCCTGTTGTATTTTTTTAGGGCAAAAATCTAGATGAAAAACTTCGATACTAACACTCCTGCCCACACCTAGGGTGGCCTTGTCATCTGTCTTACCAACCCCATGATCTTTGTGGATGCGAGACCATGTGGGCGACCTTGGAGGCGGATCCAAAGCACGGATCTAGCGCCAAACGCTAGGAACAGGTTTGTTGTGTCGTCTTACAAATCTACTCGTATATGACTCAATCTAACTTGTACAAAAATTGTGTTGTCTTAAATATCTTTTTTCGGGTTGATCTGTACAACCACAAAGAACTAGTGGGGCAGGAAATTATAAAAGGATTAAAGAGAAGATCATATCCATCTATCTATGATGCTCGAGGAATTTGAAGATAATACTAGATCTTTGTGGTGCGGTCCAAGTGAATAGTAGTAGTATGCGGTCGATGGTGCCTTTGTGCAAATGGAGGGTGTTTAGTTCCCATGCAACCCAAAAAGTGCTACGATGCACGGCACATCAAATCTTTTAACGCATGCATGGAGTATTTAAATATAGAGAAACAAAAAACTAATTACACAATTTAGTAAAAAGAGCGAGATGAATCTTAAGCCTAATTACTCTATGGTAAGACAATAATTACCAAATACAAAGCGAAAAGTGCTACATTATTCGAACCGAGAATATTTCACCAACTATTTGTGTCGAAACAAATTTGGCGACCCTATATCAAATGGAGATGCGGGAGCTTGGCCAAACTCTCTCTCTCTCTATCGCCTCTCGTCTCTTCCTTCTCCCAAGATCGCATCAAGCAGTCACGTCAAATGACTCCATATGTGACCCTACGGGGCGGTCATGGGAAAAAGTGGAGTGGAGGTGCGGATGACAGCGGCGACATGCACCAAGGATGGGCCGGAACGGCGATAGGCAGCGTGGGCCCTATTGTACTCGGAGGATTCGCATGCACGGTATACTGAGTACTACTCCTGGGGCACCGGGCCCTGTCGGCTCCTCGCTCGACTCTTCACAAAAAGAAAAAAGAAAAAAAATGATTTCTATTTTTAATGCGGGAGTGCCGCCAAAAGCCTAACGATCGAGGACCGGCGTAGTTTCGGTTGGTTAGCTTCGCCCGGTGAGCGAGCAACCGGACGCTAGTTCGATTCCAAGGATAGTGTGTGTACTAGTTGTAGTAGGTCCGGTTGTACACGGGTAGTGTGTGTCGGGTAATGCGTGTGTAGTGTGTTTGTGTGAGTGTGTATGAACAGATACTACAACTGTACCCAGTAAGAGGCAACTCAAAAAAAAAGCCTAAAACAGTCTTTCTCCCTCCTATTAATCCAAACTCTATTTCAAATTCGAAATAGTACACAAGTTCTGATCGCCCTTAGCAAGATTTAAGATGCAAAAATGTGTCGCCCTACATTAACTTAGGGTGCGTGTAACACCGGTTTTAAGAACAAAAAACAGGATGAAGCCATATGTGAGCCCCGGAAGTCAAATCTCACATATAGTTTACAAATGAATGGTAATCAATTCACAATGCTTAAAATAAAACGAACCTAACAAAAATGACATAACCTCGGCTAGCGGGCAGCGGAAAAGACTCTCTGTTCTTCGATGTAGGCACCACGAGGGACCGACCGATTTGGTTGATCACAAGCCTAACTTCTTCCGAGGTGTGGGGAATAGCAAGGGTGAGTCCATGTCGAACTCATAAAGCATAGCCGGGGGTTATGAGGCTAAGAAGGCGACCTTTGTCTTAAGCTGCGGTTGCTTTTAGAGTTGGTCAAGTTTTAAGCTTAAGCATAAAGGAATCCCATTAACCCTTTAATCACAAGTGTGGACAGAAATATCATCAATTTAATATCAACAACATAGTATGCACACAATTCTATTCATTGATGTCTCCAAGGCCGTTCATGACCCGAACACTACCGACATGTCGGTTTAGTTAACTCTGCGAGAGGTGTACACTTTCACTACGAGTCATGGTTTCCACGAGTAGGTTCGCGACTCCCTAACCAAGTGAAGACCATATAAGGTCGTTCAAAAACCCTCCTAAAAATATTGAATGGCCAATGAGAGCTTCCCACCCCGTTTCTCTCGCTATTTTGGCAAACCACCAACAAAATTAGGTAGACCCCTTGAACAACCAAAGTCGAGCCATGTGACCCCCATAGCTGTATCTTGTATATCCCGGATGATCACGAATGAATAAGTCCTTATGGAGAGCTAAGAGCTTCATAAAATAAACAACACAAGCTCTTTTCGCTCTATGTACCATGGCATCATCAACTAATCATCTTGATTTAATCCATAAAGCAATAAATAAATAATGTGTGTTGGTTTAGCGCTAGCAAGTTACTACCCAAATGCATAACCCATAGGTGACAAGGATCAAGTAATCAATACTAGGTAAGTCCTTAATGGCAATCAAGGAGGACACATGCATCATGAATTAATGATTAAGGTGAATAGGACATCAAGGATGATCCCAAGCTATACTTGCCTTAAATATAGATCCTTTTTCTTCAAGTCCAATGCTTTCCCAAAAACACCTTCTTCATCAACTTCTTATAGATCACGGTCTTCCTCGAGATCCATAACATAAAAGCTCACCGATCTACTTCGATTCCAATCATGCATGGCAAACAAGACTACCATTAGAACAGTACACCAACAATGTAAAAACAGTTTGAAAATATTATAGAACTATTCTACACGTCTCTACGATCACACAGAGGCGTAAAGATCACGAAATCGGAGCTAAACGGCGTAGATATGAATTTTACAAGTTTATTAGTAATAAAATAATAAACTAAATTCAAATTCGAAATTTAAAATTTTGAAACCAGAAAAACAGTGATACTAACATGTAGATTACGGAGTTACGAATCTAACGAAAGTTGAGCGGTTCAAATCGGATTTAAAAGCGGAGAAGTTATGGGCATTTAAAGTTGGATGGCAAAATTGTAAATACTTAATACTTAATTTCGAAATAAAATAAATAAAAAGGTAAATCAGATTTGAACATGTTGAAGAACGATGAGAAGTACAAGAAAATCTAGGGTCTCTTTAGAAAAACTGCCAAAGAAAAAGAATATCTTCTAATCTTGACTTTCGATCTAGAATTGGATGGCTTAGGGTGATGGATGTGTATGTGTATTTAGATTGTATTCCTAGATTTATTTTTCTTCAAGGAAACCGGCAAGAAATCAGATTGATGTCGTCATGATGTCATCAAAGCTATCAAGCAAGGAATCTGAGAGTAGGGTGCATAGCCGACGATGGAGCTTCATGATCGAGTGTTTGCTGAAGACAAAATACGTGCATGTCTCGGTTTGATCACGTGTTCGTGCTTTCTATCTCCGTCCTGCAGCTAAGCATGTTCGGCTTGAGAGCAAAACGCAACGAGTTGTTTGCAGGTGTTGGCTGGCAAGGGCAGGAGGTCTCATGTTTTCATGGCCAATTCACGGGGACAACAAGGCTTCGATCTATATATGAACAAGATATAGAGCAAGATGAGGATCGGTAGATGTAGTGCTCACCATCAAACCAAGAACAGCCCTGACGAGCGGACGAACTCCAGTAGCAGGCTAGGGCGACGAATTCAGTTGCGGCGGCGGCAAGCTGGGTTGCGGCGCTGCTGTTGCTCAAAGCCCAAAAGCTGCGAGTCAAGATGAAAACGGAGGGTGAGGCATCGGCTTATATAGCCCCGAGGTGGCAACAAAGATGGAAAGACTCGGGTTCAGGCTTGGTTCACCGATGGAAAGTGACGACGCAAGGAAATTGTTCATCAGGAATAAGAAAGGAAAAAGAAGAGCAGCTGCGCTGCTGGTTGCCAAGCTGGGCTGGACCGAGGAGATTGCAGCCCAAGACAAAAAGAAAATGATGAACAGCCTAAAAAAAAAGAGATGGCACACGGCCAGGTTGGGCTGAGCGGAAGGAAAAGAAATTAGAAAGGAAAAGAATTAGCTTTTCTTTTTATTTCAAACTCCTTTTTAAATGATTTTCAAACCAAAGACCAAACAGTACAAAATAAACAATGCTTCAGCATGAATGCACAACCATGTTTCTAAACCCTATATTAAATTTTAATTTAACAAAAATATTTATTTTCCTATGTTTTATGAGCACAAAAATACATAAATAAATCATTTTATCCTATTTTCAAAAGAGGCAAAATTTGGGGTGTTACAGCCCGTGGGGCCATGGTGTCAGCATCAAACACTCTACAGATCTTGCTACTACATAGTTCGGCTGATTTTGGCTGATTGAATAGTATTATAATTTTGAAATAAGATAAGCCAAGTTTTTTTTGTTTTTGCATAAAATCCAAGGATGGCAAACTAGTTTAGCAAACTCTTGTAGATGCTATGTCATTTCTTGTTAAATGTATACATGAAGCTGCTAGGAAGCAATAGTTTAGCTCCCCTGTAGTTCTCATATATCTTGTTGGCTATTCTATTCTTTAGGGTGAAAAACTCAATGAAAGTGAAGAAAAGACATTTTTTCGACAACTTGTGGAGGTAACATATTTTACTTTTAATTATATACATGAAAAAGCAATGGTTTATTAGCTCCTTGTAGTACTCATATCTTGTTGGCTATTCTATTTTTCAAGGTGTAAAACTGGATGCTAAGACTCTCCACAGCGTTCTGAGGGTGCTCAAAAGGATCTAACCCACTTGAATGGTAGAGTTTGGTGTGCCTCCTTCCGCCAATCGGTCCAAGTGAATAGTAGTAGTAGCTGTAGTTGGTACTCATTGTCCCTGCTAACATCGACAAGAGGGGCTCATGGCCGTAGGGCTATAATAATTAATAATCTTCCATATACTCCCTCCGTCCCAAATTAAACGCAGTTTTGGGTGTTCGTGCCATAAGTTTGACTTGATTTGTAGAAAATACATACAAGATTTAAATCTCTAAATAAATTTGTTAAAAACTAGATCAAAATATCTTTCCAATGATACTAATTATGTAATATAAATATTAATCCTATTTTAATATATAATTGCCGCAGTATTTTTCTCGGGAAGCGAGAACTACGTTTATTCCGGGACGGAGGGAGTAGGTCTCGAGCTTTGGTCATGGACATGGCTAGCGCTTAAGACACTGCGCTAGACATTATAATCCTACCGAGGGGGCAAGCGTCTCAACGGTGTTGTTGTCATCCCTATTCGAAGTCCGGACCCAGGGGACGTCCATATTTGTCTTTGTAGCTTAGGTCTGTCTTCCTTTCTTTGGCAAATTTTTCTGATTTGAATACATATTGAAGTCCAACCCACACTCGCTACAAGTGTCCCCCGATGGAAGTGAAATGAAACAAAACTACTCTTGCTTTCTCCACCCTCCTCCCACCCTCTGCTCAAAATTGAAATTCGGAGGAGCGTGGCTCCAAAAGCCTAAAACATTCTGTCTCCCTCCTCCATACTCTGTTTAAATTCGAAATACTAGGTGTACGCGTATTACACAAGTTATAGTCGCTCTTAGCAAAGTTGCGTCTGAAAACCGGGTGCCCGTGGGGCCATGGTGTCCGCATCGAACACTCTACTAAAAGTTCTTGTCTTTCTCTCTCCTAGTCTCTCGTCACTCTCGTCACTTCCTTCTCCTCCCATACTAGTACTACTAGTAGTACCACCACTCTTCTCGCCTCTTCTGCTGACTTCCAAACACTTCTCACCAAATCTTACCAAATAAAGAGTAGAGAGCGGTCCGACCTAGGGATATGCCTCGTCCTCGGCGCCTCGCGTCTCCATCCTTGGCGAGGTGCACCTCTTTATCACACCCATGGATCTAGATATGATTTTTCATGTGGTTTTCGAAAACAGCAAATCTGAAGGTTTTTGGGTGGTTGCAGATGCGGGATCCGTCGCGGGGCCTCGTGTCCCTCGTAGCGACTACGGTGAGGTCGCGTCATCGTCTTGACTTCACGGCCGGGGATCCCGGCCGTGGGGTGGGAGCGGCCGGAGAACGAGGCGTTTATCGCGGCGTTCATCGGGATTACCGGCGCCGTCGTCTGCGAAGTCCCGGCCGCTCGGATCTCGGTGTTTTACTTGTGGGTTGGGGCGGCGGCCGAAGAAAAAAAGTCGCAAGAGAAGCACATCTTGTTGGGTAAACACCTAAATCTAAATTGTAAAGTGCATTACCCTTTTTTGAAGTTTTTTTTTTTTTTTTTTTTTTTTGAATGGCTCTAAAAAGGTTTTGTTGTCTTGCATATCGTGTGATTCATTTTATCTGTCTTAAATACCTTTTTCCGATTGATTCAGGTATAAACACAAAGATCTATGCGGGAGATTATAAAAGTGTGGGAGGAGGCCTAAGAAAACGGAAAAAAAAAACACACATTTCTTCTTAGGTAAACCCCGAATCTAATCCCAAAGTGCATTTCATTTTTCACTAACCAACCAATCCCAGATTTATAAACTTCCCACTTTAGCAAACTTGCGTCGGGAACCCTAAGAGTGAAACTAAATTATATTTCCACCCTTCGTTTACCTCTTCTCGCATTTTTTTTTTTTTGAGGTGTTCCCATGTATGCGATAGATGGGCCGTCCACTAGGCTATAACTTTGCTAAGAGAGGCGTAACTTGTGTAGTACAGTACACGTGCTACTAGTATTTCCACCCTTCGTTTACCTCTTCAAATGCGTTACATTTCCATGTATGCGATAGATGGGCCGTCCACTAGGCACTAACTACCTCTTTCGGGTCGGAGCCAATTTTTTTTTTTTTTTTTTTTTTTTGCAAAAATCCAAGGATGGCAAACTAGTTTAGCAAACTCTAGGAGATGACTCCGCCCACAAAAATAGAGGCGCAACCAAACACACGGCGAGGAGATCTTTGTCATTTTATTGTTAATTGTAGTGCATGAAGGCGCTACGAAGCAATGGTTTAGCGACTCTCTATCATACTCATATCTTGTTGACTATATTTTTCAAGGCGAAAAACTGGATGAAAATTTGGAGGAAGGTGAAGAAAATAATTCCTCCATGTTGCGCCGATAATATTAACACTCCTGCTCACACCTAAGTACTCTTGCCCCATAATGGGGGAGGGAGGCCTCTGTGAGGGAGATGTCTCCCTCATCGTCTTTGTTGATGCGGACCATGAGGGCGACCTTGGAGGCAGTATCTAGCATCGGATCCCGCGCGAACGCCCGGAAAGGTATCTTCTTGTGTTACAAGTTTATGTGACTCCTGCCATCTAACTTGTATAAAAATTGTGTTGTCTTAAATACCTTTTTTCGGGTTGATCCCAGGTACAACCACAAAGAACTACGTGGGAGATTTTAAAAGGATCAAAGAGAAGATCATATACACATCTATCTATCCCCTTTTGGAGCAATTTGAAGATAATAGATCTTGTGTTGTGGGCACAAGTTGTGGTGCGGTCCAAG
Source organism: Hyparrhenia diplandra (assembly GCA_015847255.1). NCBI lineage: Eukaryota > Viridiplantae > Streptophyta > Magnoliopsida > Poales > Poaceae > Hyparrhenia > Hyparrhenia diplandra. Next base: position 306,422 of record JADLZK010008288.1, read on the forward strand.
TGAATATACTGCCCGGCGGTAGCTCTCTATCGTCCCCTTTTAACATCTAAGAGAGGGGCTCGTGGCCGTAGGACTATAATCTCCCGTGTAGGTCTCGAGCCCCTGGTCATGGCCATGGCTAGCGCTTAAGACCTACTGTTGGAGATTATAATCTGTTGAGGGCCACAAGCGTCTCGATGGTGTTGTCGTCTTTATTGAGGCGGACCCGAGGGATGTCCATATTTGTCTTCGTAGCTTAGGTCTTTCGGCCAAAATATGTAGTGCAAACCACCATCTTCGTGTAAGCTTTGTATAAACCACGGCAAAAAAAATTATGTAAATTCATCAAAAAAATCACACATGTAGATGATATGATGATACGGCCTTGTAAAATATCATGTCCAAACTCGACTCCGTTTGTGGCGAGAGTTATAAAAATAACAAATTTCTAACAAATTATTTGGACAACTTTTCGGCTTGAAATTTGTTATTTTTATATCTCAAACTTAAGTCGAGTTTGGACAAGATATTTTACAAGGTTGTGTATCATCATATCATCTATATGTGTGAATTTTTGGTGAATTTAGATGACTTTTTTGCCATGGTTTACACGGGTTTACACGAAAACGGTGGTTTGCACTACATATTTTCCTAGGTCTTTCTTCGACAATTTTGCTTGTTACTTCATCTTGTTTCATCTTATCTTGTTTCACGAGGGTACTATTAAATCGGCCAAAAATCGGCCTTTAGCGAGAACAACCCGTTTCTTTGTAATGTTATTATTATCAAAATTTTGTTTAAATTTGGAATGCTCTAGCTCTCCAAGAATCTTGAAATAAATAACTTAAGATTGAGAGAGTATTTATCTATACAAAGTTTGGCAAATTTTCTAATTTGAATACATTTTGAAGTCCAACCCACGCTCACTACAAAAAACTCATTCGGTGCGGTGTCCCCTTCTTTGGAAGTGAAACGAAACAAAACAACTCTCGCTTTCTCCACTCTCCTCCCGCCCTCCGCTCAAAATTGAAATTCGAGGCGAGCACGGCGCCAATGTCCTCGGCTCCTCGCTCGACCCTTCACAAAAAAAAAAAAAAACCCCCGATTTCTATTTTTAATGCTGGGCGTGCGTAGTGCCGCCAAAAGCCTAGTCTTTCTCCCTCCTAACTCCAAACTCGTTTCAAATTCCAAATACTAGTAGTACACAAGTTCTGATCGCCCCTACTAGCAAACTTGCATCTAAAACGGGTGCCCGTGGGGCCATGGTATGCACACCGAACAATCTGATACTACATAGTAGTATTGTATGCGTCTCTCTTGAGTCTCTCGTCACTTCCTTCTCCGTACTATACTTACTAGTACTAGTAGTGCCCCCTCTTCTCGCCCTTCTGGCGACTTCCAAACTCTTCTCACCAAGCAAAAAGTAGAGAGCGGTCCGACACACGGTGCCTGCCGCCCTCGGCGCCTCGCTTCTACATGATTCGCCCTCGGCGAGTGCACCTCTTTATCACACCCATGGATCTAGATATGATTTTTGATGTCATTTTTGAAACGGCAAAATCTGAAGTTCTTGGGTGGTTCTGAGATCTGGGGTCCGTCGTGGGGCCTCTGTGGCGGCTACGGCAAGATCGCGCCATCGTCTTGACTTCACGTGGCCGGTGATCCCGGCCGGCGTGGGGGAGCGCGGCGGAGAAACGGCGTTTATCGCGGCGTTCGACTAGATTGCCCGGCGCCCGTCGTGTTCAAGTCCCGGCCGCTCGGATCTACGGTGTTTTACTAGTGGGTTAGGGCGGCGGCCGAAGAAAAAGTCGCAAGAGAAGCACGTCTTGTTGGGTAAACACCTAAATCTAAATTGTAAAGTGCATTACCCTTTTTTTGAAGGTTCTTTTTTTTTGGCTCTAAAAGGCTTTATTTTGTCTTGCAAATCTGTGTGATTCATTTTATCTGTCTTAAATACCTTTTTCCGATTGATTCAGGTATAAACACAAAGATCTATAAGATAGATGTAAGTGGAAGTTAGAAAAGAATGGGAATTTTAGTGTCAAATCTACTTATAATGCTTTGACAACTAGTGACATTGGACCCAATCATAAGAAAATTTGGAAAGCCAACATCCCTCCAAAATTAAAATTTTTCTTTGGTTGTTGACTAACAACTTATTTGTCCTTACAAAAGATAATATGATTAGAAGGAACTGGAAGGGGGACCCCTGTTTGTTACTTTTGTAGTCAAAATGAAAATGTTGATCACTTATTCTTTTACCTGCCCAATAGCTAAGGCTATCCGGGCAACTATTTGCCGCTAGTATTGGTGCTATTGATATCCCATCCACATTCCAACAAGGGTGATTGTGGTGTGATAGGCGGATCCCAAATGGGCTTGAGTTTCATGCTATGGGTTTAGCTTCTATCCTTTGGGCTATTTGGAAAAAAACGTAATGCAATATGTTTTGAGGGCAGGAAATTCCATAACCCTCTTGAAATTATAAGCCATGCATGTGCCCCTGATGATGAAATTTTGGGGCGGGGCTCTGAAAGATGACGTCAAGGAATGTTGGACACAAGTTGTTGAAGCAACGTTGCAATTCGCCATCAACCTCGCCGAGCCAAGGACTCCAAGACCATCCTGTGGCGGCCGGAGAAGACACGGAGGGACATGATGATGTGGAGCAGTGAATGTGTTTACTTTTCTTTCCATTTGTCTTGTAATGTTCTAATTTGGAAGTGGGAGTTTGTGAGTTTAGGCTTGGTATTTTGGTTGGGGTTAACTTGTTCCCCTGGGTCAAGTCATGTTAGGTGCTCGCTTTACTTTTTCGAAATCGTCTTTTGCTTTCGAACCATCTAAACACCTTTGCCAGTATTTCTGTTTGTGACGAATGGAAATGGGGAAGCCCTTGTTCGAAAAAAAAAGATCTATCGCGGGAGATTATAAAAGTGTGGGAGGCGCTCCATCGGGAACCCTATTATATTTGAGCTCACGAAGGAGAAGGAGATGGAGAAAAGGTCGTTCAATGTCCAGCTCCCCATCATGGCGGAGGCCTCGCCGTCGTCAGATGACCCATCCTCCACCCTCATCGTCTTTGTTGATGCGGACCATGAGGACGACCTTGGAGGCGAGGATCTAGCACGAGATCCAGCGTGAACGCCGGAACATGTATCTTGTCTTGTGTTACAAATTTTTGTGACTCTGCTATCTAACTTGTACAAAAATTGTGTTGTCTTAAATACCTTTTTCGGGTTGATCCTGGTACAACCACAAAGAACTACGTCCATATTTGTCTTTGTAGCTTAGGTCTTTCTTTCTTCGACAATGTTTGCTTGTTCTTGCTTCATCTTGTTTCATCTTATTTTGTCTCACGGGATACTAATTAATCAGCCGTTAGCAGAACACCCGTTTCTCTGTAATGTTATTATTATCAAAATTCCTTGCATTGTAGTATGATTGTATCTCTTGCCTCTAAAATAGCTTTTCAACTTGGCTTAAACCTATGTTTCACAATTTGGCCGGTAGGGTCTTTTATTGTTTTTAGAACCCGGAAGAACATACTTTGCACAGCGGGTTATTATTTATAGAAATGCGTTTCTAGTGGAAGTGATGAAGAGATCTGTTTGTGCATTTCAGCTACCGAGGATGACCCCATTACTAAGAATGTTTACAGCTCGATTCACCCGTGCAGGTGCATAGCAACCAAAAAAACGACCATCACAGGGCACTTTCTAACGACCTACTGATTCACCAAACAACGAACCATACAAAAAACATCCATTTTGATCTCCCAACTCGCCCAATTTCTTTCTCACCTCGGTTGTGCACGGGTACTACAAACTAAGCATCTCCCTCGTTGATAAGGGGGCGTCGATGTCGACCTCGTGGACCACCGGCGTCGCCGTGAGGTGCGTAGCCGTCGAGGAGATCTGCGTAGTTCACAGGGTTTGCCCTTCGGGAACCCCTCCACCCCGCCGAGGTCCGCCTACACCATCGACTCCGCCATCGCCCGGTGCCATCACGGCGCCCACGGGCGCATACCACCATGTCACGGCGATGCGTTCTGGCGCCGCCCAACTCCCGGTACGTGCCGCACGCAAGCAAACAACAGATTAGGAAAACCGGCGTAGCACAAGGGCATAGCGACTGGAAGGTGGAAGTCGGCGTTTCTTCCGCCGGATGCGATGAGCGCCATATCCCGCTCCGAGCAGCAAAATGTGTCATCGATGGAATTCGGTGGCCGTGGCGAAGGCGCTCCATCTGGAGTGGGAGAAGGAGACGGGAGCCGAGCACGGGGGGGAGCCACAACCCGAGGGTAGGCCTCGCGGGGCGCGGTGGGGAGCCGAGGTGCGGTGACGGACGCCCGCACTCCCAGCCGGCTCCCCCGAGAACCACCCTCCATCGCGGCTCACAAGTAGGAGTGAGGGGTGCGGAAGAGGAACGAGGTAAGAGTGGGAGTGAACCCTGACGCAGGGGAGGGGGCAAGCTCGAACTATTCCCCCCTTTTTCGAAAAAACTAAAAGGTGTGGCGGACGCCGCCGGAAAAACCCTCCCCCCTTCGCGGTTGGCGGTCGATTTTGCCGCCGCACCCCATCATCCGTGGTGCCTCCTAGAATATGTATTTATTCTTCTAAGAAAAAAGAATATATATATTTATTGGTTCTAAGAAAAAAGAATATATATTTATTCATGCTTGTAATATTGTTCAAACATGTCGGGGTTGTCGGGATTTGTTCATGTGTAAAATATTTTTCCATGGGAGATGGGGACTCGAATCTAACCAGGACACGACGGGTCGAGATTTATTTGAGGTGTCCAACAAAAAACGCAATTATTTGACTTTTTAAACTCTAATTTGACCAAATTGCACACGCGCGCACCATTTTTTTTCGACCGTAGCGCGTCGCGTCTATCCCAATTTTTTTGGACCGAGAGAATCGAGGGGTTCAATAACTCTTGACATTTTTTTATACTTCAGACCCGTGTTGGATACATGCGATCAGTAAAATACCAGCGTCGTAGCCTATACTACTTCAACTCCTTCAATGCTCCCCTCTTGAGTACTCCTCCCTCTTCCCTCCACTCGCTTTTTTTTTTCAAAAGCGTGCTCCACTTTGCTTCAACTCCTTCACTTCCCCGCCCGGGCGTGCCGCCGCGCTCCTAGCCTCTTCCCGCCCACCCGCAGCGCCGCCGCCTTCATTCCTCGTTGCCCTCTCCCTCCCCCCATAACCGTCGAAGATGAAGTGGCATAGGGAGAGGGACCCAAAGACGGGAGGTTCGTCCCGGTTCCTCGTCCACGGCGATGTCGACGGAGGTGAAGACGGAGGTGGCGACACCGCCAAGGTTCAACAAGGGCGTCCCGGCCGCCTCCACGAGGGTACAACAAAATTTGGGCATCTCGTGCGCCTCGTCCTTGTGTCTACGTGGAAGACTAGAAGCTCCGTGGTCACTAGGAGGCATCAAACCCTAGCGGCGATGATGGAGAGGCGAAGCGGCATGCGAGATGGCGTTGGAGGAGTTGCGCGCCCGCAACACTAGAGTTGGAGTCGCCACCGCCGGGCACGACATGTCTGGTGATCGATGCGGCGGCGCTGACGCCGCTACCGTTCCGAGGCCTTGTACTACGCCTCGGCGGCGGCGGCGCCGAGGCGGCTAGCGGCCAGCGCCGGGAAGCCGGGCGGAGGCGAGGGTGAAGGAGAAGTCCGCAGCGGCGGCGTCGAGGCAAGTGGCCAAGAAGCCGGGCGCGAAGGGCGACCGAAGGAGAAGGAAGCAAGCTCGTCGTTGGCGCAGGTAATAATGCCTTGTTTAAAACTTTTTTTTTCCACTCGGGGATGACCTCATTTAGCCTATTAGAAGTTTTACGAGAGAAACAAGCATTCATTAGAAGTTTTACTGAAGAGAAGCTAGAAAAACGCGGGACATAGACTCTCTGCGAGCTTAAAATCAACACAACGTAACCTCCCTTGAACCATATATCACGGGCAATCGGACAACGGCGGCCAGTTCAAACGGTACAAAGAAAGCGGCAAAAGCGAGACTAAGCCCTCTCCCGAGCACCCAAAACTTAGCAACAACTCCCGGCTTCTATTCATCTAGCCTATCTTCCATCCCGCCATCTTTTCGTATATATATATATATATATATATATATATATATATATATATATATATATATATATACTTGTTTAAAACTCAAAATTGTGGAAACCAATAGCTGTTTTGGCATATATATAGTTACGTGAATGGTACGTAGTCTTTGTAGTTCTCTAGCCACCGTTTTTTGGCATAGTTCACTTTTCTTCATCCATTGCGGTTTCGAGCGTGATTTGAGGATTGCGATTTATTTTTTTGTTGACACGATCTCATCCGGACCCCTCATATAATTGTTTCTTGCATATATATATGTAGTGCACGGAGGTGGTGGTTGTGAAACCCATCATTTGGAAACTCCGGGAAGTTTCTAGGGCTATTGAGGATCTCAACAAAGGGAATTTGAGAAGGAGAGGCTCATGATGCAAAGGCTCGATACCAAGTCTTTCGGCCGTTGAGTCTATTTGTTGAGTACGTGAAGAATTAAAAGGCCGAGAAGGTGCGATGCTTTCGGGACGATTAATGCGGGGTGCCATTCGATTCGATCTTTGACACCACACTAGTTAATGTGATCGATCTTATCTTTGTCTTGACTTACTTTTGTTGATGATGTACTATCTAGCTAAGTTAGTATTAAACTATGTGTGATGATCGATGCAAACTCGATGGACCGCTTGCTCAATTTGATAAAATATATGATGCTAGTAGCTTGTTCGTACAAATTGTTGACCACACATACATATGCCTGCATATATAGCTAGCTATATATAATTTTACGGCATAGACCATGTTCATTTTTAAAGATCGAGACCACGTTCAGTTTTTTAAACATTGAGAGATGGTATGCCATCTCAAATCAACCTCAAGGCCAATATGTCACCACATAAAGCCGAGAAAATAAAAAGCTAGAGGTACTTTTATAACAAAAGAACAACAACCAGTTCAAACACTCAAACCACACCATAAACCACGCACATGTCACATGAGCTTTAACAACAAAGAATATCTATGCATACTCATTTAGCGTCTTTGGCTTTTTCAATGCCTTTTTGCCACGGGGCCCTCCTTCTCTTTATGTCCATCTCGAGGTATGGAGTCGGCTCGCTCGCCGAGAATCCTAGGGATGATTTTTGCATCAAAAGAAGGGATTTCATTGAACTCATAGATACCTTCCTCTTCCACTAGATTTTCAAGTCCGATAACCCGCTTTTTCCTAGGGAGAGCCACTTGTAGGTTCTTGCTTCTAGTGTCGCGCACATAGAAGACTTGGCTAACCTGATTTTGCAGTACAAATGGCTCTTGCGTGTGCCCTACTGTCCAAGGTCAACGCAAGTGTAGCCCGTATCTGTCTTTCTTGAGACACCTTTGATTATCGGGAACCCATCTACACCGAAAAAAAATGGCGTACTTCATGTCTCCGGATACGAGAGTTCCCATATCTCTTCAATCTCGCCGTAGTATGGTTTCCATGACGCCCTTAGAATCGGTTGCAACAATACGAACACCGGAATTACGGTACACACTTTTCTTGTCTTGATCGTGCGGTGTAAAAGGTGTAGCCATTTATGTCATATACGATAAGTTGTGATTTGTGAAGAAAGGCCCCTTTGCCATTACCGTCGAGCTTTTTCGTTGTCGCAAGAGTAAATGCGGCCCGACAAGTCGGTCTCTAATCTAGATGTTGAACCGTCTAATATGCGCCCTCGTTAAGCGAGGCTCGGTCCAATCCGGATTTTCTTCCCGCAACAAGCGATAATGCTGCGATGTAAGGATCTATCTACGTTTCGTGTAGCATCACAAGAGAGTGGGGGCTGTCAAAGTCGTCTTTCTTTGGAGTAATTTGCTTCTCACCAAGAAACCCTATCCCCGCTAGCCTTCCGTCATGGCGAGACTTGGAGATGCCGATTGGATTCTTTGGGGTCGGTATAACGGAGACACCAATCGACCACCTCCTCGATAGAATAGCATTGTGCCATGCTTCCTCGGGGTGAACCCGACTCTTTGAAAACCTGTTTAGAGTACTCATAAATCTCTCATACGGATACATGTGGTGGAGGTACATCGGTCCAAGATACCCGATCTCCTTAACGGATGGACCATGAGATGGACGGATATGTCGAAGAAAGTCGGCGGGAAGTAAGCCTCAAGGAGACACATTGTGTCACACATGTTCTTTTCAAGATCGTTCGGTTTCGTTAGGTCGATCACCTTCCGAGGGATTGCATTAAAGAAGGCGCAGAGGGCGATGATAGCCTTTCGGATCTTTTCCGGCAATATGTTCGGATCCCGACTACAAGCATCATCGTGAGCATGACATCGCAATCGTGAGCCTTCATCGAAAGCATTTTGTTCTCTTTAGCAAGCACAAGTTTCCGGACACGGGCTGCATATCCGGAAGGGAAGTTTGACACTACGCAAGAAGTCGCACAACTCTCGCTTCTCTCAACGGGTCGGGTTTACGGCGGACAAAGGTGGGCCGGGCGGTTTTTCGTCGTTAGGAAGGAGCTCGGGCCTTATGTCCATCTCCTCTAGGTCGGCTCTTGCTTTATCATGGTCGCCGATTTCCATTTGTCATTCATGAGTGTCCCAAGCAAACTTCCAAAGACGCGTTCTTTTCACGTGCATGATATCTATCTTTGTGGCGAACCGCTATGTCTTTCCGGTAAGGTAGCTCCCATAGGATTGACATTTTCTTCCACCTCTTCTTATCGGCGAGGCTTTTTTGCGGTTTCTAGCTCTTATTTGCTTTCTCTTTCTCTTTCTCTTTCTCTTTCTATTTCTCTTTCTCTTTGTTTCCTTTGGTTCGTCGGCGGGCGGTCATATCCTTTACCACCGCTCATAGACACATTCCCCATTAAAATGCCTTGGTAAATTTTGCTTTCTCCTTCATCCCATCAAACTAACGTTTCATCTCATGGTATGGATGCTTTGTAGAAGGAAGGAAACGTCGGTGCTTTACATAAACCCTCTTCTTTGAGTTATTCACCAAAACAGTCACCGGTGTCGTCTAAGCAATGAAAGTAGTCTTTCTCTCCTTTGCTCTGCCCGGACATGCTACACGGTGTCTGGAATATCGGTGATTGTGGTGAAGAGCGGGGCACGTAAATTGAAGCGCTCTTTCTTGTAAGCATCGTACACCGACGACACCACCCTCTTTCGAGCTCCTTGAGATCGTCAACAAAGCGGCCTCGGTACACATCGATGTCAATACCGGCCGATGAGGACCGAGAGATCAAGGCCCGACATCATCATGTACCTCCTCGTGTTACGACCCACGGTGGAAGATTGTAGATAGTTAATAGCACCGGCGGACACTATGTGTGCTACTCATGTTACCAAAGGGGTTCATGCCATCCGTGCTTTCGGTGCAAAACCGAATACTCCTTGGGTCATCGAAAAAATTTTTATGTTTGTGATCAATGTCCCGCCATGAATACCATCTCCGCTGGGTGCCTTATATAATCATCACGCTTAGGCCATCCGAGTGCCATGTCATCGATCGTGCGTCCCTCGGAGGTTGCAAAAAGACGTTTTAGGCGAAGTGTTGACATTTCTTAGCGCAATCAAAAGAGACGGCTATAAAACCCATCCCAATAACAGCGCCAGAAATGCGCCGTGACATCCCTAAGTGAAACCACCATGTCGGTAATCCGAGCGGGAACGTCAGCGGGATAGATCTTGCCATCTTAGATATTTCATCCGCAAAGCGCCGCGGATCTATCATTGTAGCATTTCACCCGGAAGTATTGAGGGTATCGTTATTTATATTTTCCCAAAGGAAGGCATGTGTTTAATAAGCTAGCATGGCATCTAAATAGAGAACACGTGTTTGTTTAGACCAATTTGTTCATAACAGGGGTAAGCAATAACGGTTTATGGGACGAGTGTGACACACACTTAAGAATCCACCAGCAAAGGATAAAGAAAATAGATAAAGAATAAATGAATAACCTAATAGAGTAATTCTCATGTATCTAGTTATGGCCATACAAATGAATAGTTAGGATCATATGCAAACATGATTTAAGCATGGTTAGGTCTAGGATACCAGGGAGACCCCACTAGGAAGTCTGCTTCCCACCGAGGCATTTATGAACTCCTACATCACATACAAACGTGGGGGGATTTCAAGGGACGGTCAAGGCTTGTCACGACCCAGCCGCCTACCCCCTCAAGCGTGGCATGCTCTCATATTCGCGGGTGTCGTAATACCCGGGCACCATGCCCGCATATCGAGCACTACTCTTGTCCCCCGGGATCCCCACTTTCGTCGAATGGGACGGACTAGAACAAGAGCAAACCCGAAGGAACAACGAATCGATATCCCACCTCTAATCAAGTTAAGCATATGATGATCGATGATGAACTGATATGAACATGTCAAGATTATGATATGTAAACTATATACTAGTTCATATACCAACACAAGAACATGAACAAAACTATACTCTAGTTCATAAGTTAGGCCAAGAACATAGATATAAGACTTGCAAATAGAAGAATGCTCCATTGAGAAGATATATTACCAAGGCACTTTCTTCTAGGAGACAAGCCCTCCTTGTAGCTCTTCTACTCCAAGTGCTAACCAAGAACTAAGAAGAAGAAGAAGAAGTAGAAGAAGAGAGAGAGGTTGTAACACCCTGGTGTTATATCATTAAAACTGGCCATGTCATCATATGCACTGCAAAGCATTCATTTTGAGAACCTTGTTATGCATCCACTAAAATGAATTTATTTTAATGCAATGTGTGTTTAATGACTGGAATTGCAATTTGAATGATGAATTGTTCATTATTTCATGTGCAAACCCTATGCTTTCAAAACCCCATTTTAGCCCCTTTTGAATTATTCCAAATTTAAGCAAAATTTGGGAAAACTTCCAACATCAACCTTGTAGATCTTTTTGAGATGAACAAAGTTGGTGTTTTGAGTTTTCAAGTTTAGTTCAAATTTTTGGAGTAATTTCAAATCTGACTTTTCAAGAAGTCTAACTTAGAGGCGAATTAGGAAATCTTCCAATTGAGAAAAATGTAGATCTCGAAAAGTTATGCAAAAGTCGTTTTTGGAGATTTTTGAGTTCAGTTCAATTTTTGAAAGTAATTTTGAATTTTCGAAGCTAGGGTTTGGGAATTAGAAAATTGGGGGAAAAAGCGAGCACGCCCGTGAACGAGGGGTAGTGGGCCGCAGCGGCTGCTTTCTTGGCGTTTCCCATCGTCCTGCGGCGCCACCTCATGCTTACGACGTGTCAATACGTTGCCAACGCGCCCGCCTCTGGCGTCCTGCCGCCCGCGGATCCGTCGTCATCCCGCGCCCGGCGAGGGAGGAGGCGAGCGGCCGGCGGCTTCACCGGCGTTGGCGCCTCGGCGTTGCCCGGCCGCCTCGTCGTGCCCGGCGTCGCCCAAGCGTGTAAACGAGTCGCCCTCGTGTCCTCGTCTCGCTCCCCCTCTATCCGGTCTTTGCGGGGAGGGGCCCGACGGCGTCGTTACCGACTTGAACCGCCCCGGCGCCCGGCCGACCCGGCGTCGTCTTCTTCTATAAATTGGCGCCAACCCTTCCATCTCTCGCCCTTCGCCTTTGCTAGCTTTGTCGCAACTTCATTGTGATTCTAAAGAACCAAAAACCCCAGAAAATCATCGCGGAGTCACTCGCCCGCCGCCGTCTTCTTCCTCTCCGGCCGGAGCTCCGCCGCAGTCGGGTCATTTGTCGTCCGTCGCTACTGTGCGCTTGGTAGCAAACCGTCTCGTGTTTCGATTCTCCTAGATGATGTAGTCTGATGCGTTCGTCCGTTGTCACAGCCGAGCACCGGTCTCGCCGGAACGCCATCTCGCCCACCGAATCCGCCGCTTAAAGCGGCCGTCACCGTCGACCACCTAGCTCCGGCCCGTCTCCGACCAAACCACCGTGAGCACCGTGATCCCCATGTCCTAAGCGCCAGGACCTTTTTGATTTGAAGCTTAGCATGTTGGTGGGCCGCTCGAACGTCGATGCCCGGCGTGGTCCGCCGTGTGCCGCGCCGCCAGCGCCGCCATCTTTGTGTTTCGCGTAGAGTCGGGTTAGAACCCATAGTTGAGGATTGGGTTCGCGATGGTGCCGACTTCGCCCGGTATCCTCGCCGTGGTCGGAGAAGGCTTCGGCGAGCCTCGCCGGCTCGCAGCCCGGGCCGCCATCGTCGCCCGGTGGGGTGCCGTGACGTTGCCCGTGCATTGCCCTAGATCAAACGCCGCCGTCGCGGAGGTCACGTGGGATCGCTCAGCGTCGCCGGCAAAGGCCGCCGCCGGCGAACGCCCGATCGCGCCGGCGCGCGCCGATCAGCCGCGATCGCTCGACTGGGCCGCGGACTTCTTTGGCAGCGCCAAGGTGTGCGTGCTGCGAGGCGAGCCGAGTTGCCGCCGGTCGGCCAAGACGTGCCGGTTTTGTTTTAAAAATTGTTTTCTGTTTTTTTATTATTTGATGAATAGTGCGAATCTTCCAAATTTTGTAGAAAATTATTCAGAGCTTAGAAAATTATGAAAATTTTTGTAGGTCCTGTTCATGATGTCTAGAATATAGGAAAAATTTCAAATTTGAATTTTAAACTGTTTTGACATGTTTTAAAATTACCAGCTTTAATTAAAAAGGGATCTTTGGTGAATTTTATAAATTAATCTAGATTTCCAAAAGTCATGAAATTTTATTTTGAACTGTTTTATGATAGGACCTATCTATAGAAAAAGTTTGAGGTCACTTCGAGATGTTTAAAATATTTTCTATTTTATGCTTTGTTTCATTTAGAGAAATTAAGTGTTATTTAGTGAAGTAATTTAGGGTTGTTTTATGAGTTAGAATCATACATGAATAAGATGGTCCTTGAGAACTCCTTAGGCAATGGTGATGATATCTTGTAGAGTAGTTCAACAAGTTGGTTTTGTTAGGTTGCAACTTTATCGTGAAGGAAAGTTGTACTCAAGTTGATGTTTATTTTCTTGCACTTTCTAAGCATCATGTTTACCATTATGGCATCATATTGAAGCATGCATTCTACGCCGTGTAGAGGGCGATAGTGTGAGTTTTAAAGTCGAGGAAGTTTCGGAGGAGGTTGAGAATCCGGTCAAGTGGGTTTTGATATTTGTGGATCGGATCCCGAACCCGAAAGTGCTACTTCTTTGAAGGCAAGCCCCGGATGCATTTAAACCCTTCCTTGTTATTTACAAACTTTATATCACTTATGTTGATGATATGATGCATTAGGTGAATAGGAGTTGAGTGATAACCCATTTGATGCATGATCAACCTTGTTATTGAATTATCATCCTTGATAACTTTGTTTTATTTAAAAAAATGCGTAGATGTTATGCCTTGCTTAAAGTTAGGATGCTTTTAAAATGTCTTATAAGGAATTTAATGACGATTTCACATCTAGAGTATGGAAGATATGATAATTTGAGACCGGTCGGGTAACTTGCATTGAGAAGGAGTCTCTTTGTAGTGTTTCGGTACGTGTAGGTTAAGCACCGTTCGTTGATCGGATTGAGTGCTATCGGATTTGTTGAACATCTTCTTTGTAGGAGACCGTTGGGTCAAAGGCACGATTATCTAGATGTCACCCGGATAAGTCGAAGCAAGTACCAACCACATGCTTTGGGTAAGCGATCGGGGGGGGTGTGTCAAATCGGGAATGGCAACCACGCGACCGGGAGTGGAGAGATGGCGGGAGTACAAGATACCCTCGGTGGGTTAAAGTCCCGAGGATGGGGCGTCATGTATTCTCGGGTGGCGAGGCCTCGTTTCCGTTTTGAACGGCGGGAGATGGTTGATATATGTAAGCTTCGGTGCTACATATATCGTGTGGAAGGGAATCCCCTAGCCGGGTGTTGAATCGATTCGCGAGTCGCCGTTGCTTCGGTAAAAGGAGACCGATACTACGCCCTTTCATCGTGTAGTTAAGTTATGGAACATTGGAGTTGGTTAAAATGATGGTTTGGATGGAAAGTGATTGCCTTAGTATATGATCACTTAGAAGAGAGGATTTACTAAAGTTGAAATAAAACTTTAAAGTAAGGACCTACTCTTAGTAAGCTTTTATGCAAAATGAGTCCTTGATCTTGATAAGACCTTTTCCTTGATTCCCATAACCAGCATCCCCGAGTCTTCGTCTCTTTTCTTTTAGTCGGTTAAGTCTTGTTGAGTACTTCCGTACTCGAGGGGTTCTTTAACCCTTGTTGCGGTGAGAGTCGGGGTCAAATGTGTGTTGGCCCTTGTTGCATGACGGTTTTCGGGTAGATGCGAGGAGGAGTAGATGTTGACCCTTGGGCGGGGTCTAAGCTTTTGATTAGTTTGTTACTCTACTCCACATTTGGTTTGTAATAATACTTAAAGTTTAAGTTTGAGCGGGGGTTTGTAAAATTATGTTATGTAATCCTTCGCTTTTACTCGATGTATATTTGAATAAAGTGTTGTAATTTTGCAATGGCTCTTAATGATGAGATCCCGTCGGAGAATTAATAGTGCTTTTTAGATCATTCGGTACATGTGCATTCTATCGAGAGGTCCTTGGGACAATGATATATGTATGTGGGCCCTATAATCTAGAAGGTCTTTATTCTGAGAGGTAGAGGTGGTAGAGAGAGGAAGAATCTTTGGTTGCTAGACTCCAAGTGGTGTGTGTTGAGAGAGAGGAAGAGAGGGGGACTACTTATACACTTGGAGGAGGGGCCTAAGTGCTAATTTACACCAAAACCGACTGGTACACCTTCCTAATCAGACCAAACCGACCATCCCATGTCGGTAACCCCCGAGAAGGCGGGTTAATGAACCGCCTCCCCATTTGGGCGAAACCGCCTCAAGGAGGGTGCGGCCGCACCAAGGGCAAGTACAGCGCACCCCCCCAGGCTCGGCTTGGCCCAAGTCTCGGTGGGTGGCGCCCTTCGTCTTGAAAAGTTGTGGGCCGGGCTTTGCTCGGCCCAATTTTGATGTTTTGGGTCAATTTGCTCTGGCTTGTGTTTTGCAAGAATGCGCTTTCGGGATGGCGTACTTTTGGTCGAGTTTTTCACTTGCTTTTATTATAAACACGCAAAATAAAATACTAGACACTATAAGTGGAATTTTATTAGTGATAAATATATATGAGTATAAAAAGGTATAGTTTTACTCCATTTATGGTAGTAAGTTGTGGGAGAAAAAATATGTCGTTAGTGACCGTCAACAAACTCCCCAAGCTTACCCTTTCTTGGCGTCCTCGAGCAAAAAAGATAATTACTTGGTTGTTGATCGGGAGTTGCTACTATGCTGATTACATTTCACAAGTGCTAGGGTTATAATAATATTTTCTACTAGAGTTTGAATAAAATGGCACATCTTTTTTTCTCACCCTTTATTACCTTTCATCGTAGCGGGGCTTTTTAGCTTTTCTCAAAGTCTTGGCGGTTGCGGATAGAGCGGTTATAATAGGAATACTTTTCATTCGTCCTTTTCATCAACTTTTTATCCGGGGTTTATTTATTTAGATTATATTTGCTTTTCGAGAAAGTATGGGCTTTATTCTTTGTAGATATTTTTTTTTTTTGGAGAGGTGGGCTCTACTCGCCCTAGACTTTTGTCTTTTATTTCCTCTCTTTCTTTTCTCTTTTTTTTTTTAGAGATGTGGGCTCTACTAAGCCCTCGGACACGTGTCCATTTTTCATCTCATTTTTTTTAACATAGCCCATATCATTTCTCTTTTCTTTCAAAGTAGATTCACGGATGTCAAGTCTCTTTGGAACGAAATCATAGCAAATCTATTTGTACCATATCATACTTGGCAACAACTTAGACTAGATAGAGCCTATGAAACCCACATGAATTTTTTTTTTTAGGATGAGTTTTTAGACTTAGCCACTAAACCCAAACTTTAGAGAAATTCGAATTATAAACTAGGCACAGGCGAAACATAAAGGCAGAGCAACTATTCATTATTTCAACAAGGGACTAAGACTAAACATTTTCATAGCTCATATATATAAGCATTAAGGCACATAGAAGAGCTACTTATTCTATTTTTGGATTTTTTTTTTTTTTTGAATGCAAGATTGCTGAAATTTAAACATGCTAAAAATAAAATTTGATGAAACTAAAGATGCAATGCAATGTTACTGCGGGGGTCCTCCCCAAGCTATCTGGAGGCCTCTTGATCGGGATCAAAGCCTTCTTTGCCTCCGAATGCTTCCTCGCGTGCGTTGCGAGTAGCCATGTTGGACTCCAATTGGGTCCATCTCTGCGACTCTGCTACTCCCGGTTCTCTTTGCCCATTTATGCGGGTGTTTTGCACATGGGTATTGAGCGTGTGCTCAATGTTCCTAGTCTTGGACGTCGAGGTCTTTCTTATTTGGATACCGATAGCCTCCACCCCTTGTGGTGGCCGCCTGTCTTGGGACTGGCGGAGGCATATCGTCGAGTTGTCGTCAAAGTCAAATCTGTTGGCCCTCCATGCCGCCAGATCTCCTTCAGGCCACTCTGGTGGTACCGGTGTCTGAGGCGGCGGCTCCCACCTAGGATCATACCCGGGTATTACCCCTGGGGTCCCCATAGAATGAGGCCACGCTGCCTGGAACATCGGTGTAGGCTGTGGCTATGGAGTGAAGTAGGGCTCATGGGAGGAGGATCCAACCTCCGGTCTCCTGACACTGCATGTGGAACTGATAGGGGTATCTTTCCTGCGCAAGCTATCAGCAGTCTCGAGCTCAAATGTTAGTGGCTGGCTTTTATACAACTGTAAGTCCGGGTTAGGTAACCGAACTATAGTTGCATAGCCAGGGAAAAGATGACCAAGCTCGCCAGATGGTAAAATCTTAATTAAATGGCCCTACACAAGCTGCGTAACAGTCCAATACTCCCTAGGTGAGGAAATGTACTCGATCGGTGATCATCCAAAGCTCCAATCGCAGTAAGCGAGGCGTGTGATAAAGGGATGTGCGGTGGCGGGAACAACAACTTTTGTGATAATATGTAAAAAGTTCCTGCACATCTCTATCACTAGAGCCACTTTCACCTTGTGGACAATAGCATAGAGCAATTTCAGTTCAATTTCATTCACCCATCTAACCCCGTGCCTAGGAAACAAAGTCGAGGAGAGATCCGATGGATATATCTAAGTGATGGGTCTTTGGATGCGTGAGTGGCGAGGTTTGAAAGCACCGGCCTCATGAGCACCGGATATCTCCTTCCAAAAGTGATTCCTAACAAAGCCGGGAAGAGAAAGCATCTATGTCTAGTGCACATCTATAGCTGAAACCCCAAAGTGATGAGCTAGAGCCACCCACGTAACATGATAAGGTTTACCAAAGAGGCGGAAAGAAATTCCTAGCTGGTCCTCTACTAGTGTGCATAAGAACTGGATTGTCAGGAGGCGAGAACCTTCCTCCTCGAGAGGGGGAATATCCTGCCACCCGACTGCTCTCCAAAGGATAGGGAATTCATCGTCCATACCTGTGTGTTCGAGGAGCTCGGGGTCGAGTCCGGGCGTGTGCTGGAACACACGGTCCTTGAGTAGGAGATATGCTTGCATCTCCCGATCTCCACGGATGTCGAGGTACGGCGCGTCGGCTTCGTCGATTGTCGGGGGAGCTTGTGCTTCTTCCTCCCCGACGGGTGCAGCGTCTTCTTGCATGGGGGAGCCTTCGAGATCGTCGAAGTTGAGGGCGGAGCTTGTGCTTGTATGCCGTGAGCTTTGCCTTGACGATCGCCTCAACCCGCTGAAGACTCCTTTGACCTTCTTCATGGCTACTACAAAAACACTTGGGCGAAGACCTCGGGTGTGCAAGGGTTAGTTGAAAGTATGAACTTCCACACCCGCGATCTTGCTTGGCACAATGTTTTTGGAGAAAATAGAGTGTAGAGCAAGTGGGAGAGAGTGTGAGAGTGAGAAAGAGTGAAAATGGGAGGTGTGTGCCCTCACATCGGTGCTTTCGGGCTATTTATAGCCGAGCTAACGGCCTGGCGCGCGCGTTACAACGGATAGGAGCCGTTGGTGCAGGCGGGCCCCCGACGGCGGCATGCGGGGGTGCGGCGCACATTGGGGTCGCCAAGCACCCCGCCCGAGGCCTTCTTCTTCTTGTGCTTTGGCCGGGCGTGCTCAACGGTCACGAAAAAGTTTGTGGACCGTTGTTTGCTCGCTACTGGTTCGGCCGTTTTCTTCCCTTTTTTGATTTTCTCCAAAAATTTTCAAAAATAAATTTATTTTTTAAATAGAAAAATTATTTAAAAGTATTTTTGTATATACTTTTTATGTAGGAAATATTTTTCTTTATTTTTCATGAAAGAATTTATTTTATTTATAAAGACCTTTATTTTAGCTTTTCGAAATATTTACTTATAGATTTTATGTAATATATATTTTTGTTTATTTTGATAATAAAATATTTTATAAAATATTTTTTTTAAATATACCCCTTTTTTTTTTTTTTTTGATTTGAGGGCGGGTTATTTATAGTCGGCACTGTCGACTCTCCCCGCCATCTTGGAAGAAGTACGCTCAGGGGGGTCTCGGAGTTAGATCCTCCAACACTCCACACCGGTTTTGATGATGATGATATCCGGGTGTGTTGTTGCTTGTACCCGATGAATGGGCACTTTACCGCCTTATCTCTCGACATGTAAGATGATGTAGCCCTTCCCCGCATCGATGTCGCCTTTGGATGTATAGAGAAATAGTTTCCCAAGGAGGAGAGACACATCCTCTTTGGGACCCATGTCAAGGATCACGAAGTCTGCGGGGATGTACTCATCTTTGATTTTAATCAACATGTCTTCGAGAATTCCCTCGGGCGCCGTGTTGTTTGATCTGCCATTTGGAGGACAAAGTTTGCGAGGAGCAAGTGTCCCTCCATGGATTCTGTCGAAGGTGGCCTTGGACATCACGTTAATCTTGGCCCCCAAGTCACAAAATGCATTGGCGGTTGTGGGGGCCAATGGCGGCCCGATGATCGACGCCCGGGGTCTCCCTTCTTGGCAATAAACGGCGAGTCCACGGGGATCTTTGCTAGCTCGGTGGGTTGACTGAGCCTCAGTGATATCATGTTGACTGACTCGTGCGGGACCTCGGGTTGCCCCGGGATCCTACCCGAAGTCGTTAAGCGGTACTTGAGCAAAGCAATCGGGGCATTTGTGTCTCTATCATCTTGTTGAAGCCGAGTTGATTCTTCACGGTGATGTCAACCCTTCTAGCTTGTTATTCACTCCTTCAAGGATTTTATCTTGATGGCTCATCTTTTTTGGTGAGATTTTCGTTGATCTTGGCTTGGCCCAATACCAGTCCTTGAGTGAAGGCCGACCGAGCCGTAATTGGGATTATAGCCCCGTTTACCTTGGAATGGTGGCTTGGGACTGGTTGTTCGGCCTTGCCGAGGTTGGCGATACCCGTTGCCGTTGTTGATGAAGGCGGCTTCTTCACGGGTCTCGAGGGCAGTTATCCCCCGAGTGGCCAACTTCACCACTGTCTCACAAGTCATGTGAGCATCGTGGCGGGCGGGTCGGGTGCGGGTAGTAGAGTCGTCTTTTGCGCTCCTCCGGCTTCTTGACAAAAGATCCATTTTTGCGGCAAGCATATCCGCCTCCTTCACGGTGTGCATGCCTTTTTGTGTTTTGGCGGGGGGTTGTCTTCTCCCCGGCTCGATTTTGTAACCATCTTATCAATCGAGGCTGTTGCTCGATCGATGGTAAGGGATAAGAATGCGCCACCGGCGCGGCGTCGAGGTGCCCCTTTGATATGGCCGTGAGACCATTGTAAAAGTTCTAGAGCACTAGCCAGTTCTCCATCCCGTGGTGCGGGCATGTTAGAATGTATTCTTGCAGCCTTTCCCACGCCTCGGGGATGGGTTCCATTGAGTTCTTTGAAATTGGCGATTCTCCCCTCGGGGCATTGGTTTTGCCCATGGGGAAGAACTTAGCCAGGAACGCCGTGGAGCACTTGGCCCACGTGTTGACAGCTTCCTTGTCCTTGTAGAACCATCTGTTTCGCTTTCCCCATAAGGGAGAAAGGAAACAAGTGGAGCCCGATGACGTCGGGCTCGGCGTCCTTGATGACGATTGTGTCGCACGGCTCAAGGAAGTGTTGGAGATGAGCGTTGGCGTCCCTCGCTAGGCGATCCACAGAATGGGTGGCCCGCACCATGGTGATCGGCCCGGTGCGTAGTTCAAAGTTCTTATCCGCCACATTCACCACGGCCCAATGGGCACGTTGGCGGCGGCGGGGAGTAGAGAAATCGTAGCGGCGACTTTTTGGGCCATAGCTTCTTTGTTCGGTTGGTGCAGGGATGTCGGTCTCGATTGTCGGGGTTCGGCTGAAGAAGAAGCATTGTGAGACCTGTTCTTCCTTAGGAGTGCCTACGGATGGGAGATGAAGTTTTTCGGCAGTTGGAAACCGGACATACACTATCCTGTTTTCATCGAACAGGAGAAAACATAAAAGATTAGCTTTGTATGAGCAAATGGTAGCCACGCCCACGGTTCATATTCATAGCCGACTAGTTTTTTTTTTTTTTTTTCACAATGCCTTCCCAAGAACAGCGGCGGAAATGCTTGTTGACATTTCTTAGCGCAATCAAAAGAGCAGTATAAAACCCATCCCCAATAACGGCGCCCGAAATGTGCGGCGACATCCCCAAGTGAAACCACCATGTCGGTAATCCGAGCGGGAACGTCAACGGGATAGATCTTGCCATCTTAGATATTTCATCCCAAAGCGCCACGGATCTATCATTGTAGCATTTCACCCGGAAGTATTCGGGGTATCGTTATTTATATTTTCCCAAAGGAAAGCATGTGTTTAATAAGCTAGCATGGCATCTAAAGAGAGGAACACGTGTTTGTTTAGACCAATTTGTTCATAACGAGGGGTAAGCAATAACGGTTTATGGATAGTGCGACACACACTTAAGAATCCACCAAAGCAAAGGATAAAGAAAATAGATAAAGAATAAATGAATAACCTAATGGAGTAATTCTCATGTATCTAGTTATGGCCATACAAATGAATAGTTAGGATCATATGCAAACATGATTTAAGCATGGTTAGGTCTAGGATACCGGGGAGACCCCACCCGGGAAGTCTCGCTTCCCACCGAGGCATTTATGAACTCCTACATCACATACGAACGTGGGGGATTTCAAGGGGACGGTCAAGGCTTGTCATGACCCGGCCGCCTACCCCCCTCAACCGTGGCATGCTCTCATATTCGCGGGTGTCATAATACCCGGGCACCATGCCCGCATATCAAAGCACTACTCTTGTCCCCCCAGGATCCCCACTCGTCGAATGGATGGACTAGAACAAGAGCAAACCCGAAGGAACAACGAACCGATATCCCACCTCTAATCAAGTTAAGCATATGATGATCGATGATGAACTGATATGAACATGTCAAGATTATGATATGTAAACTATATACTAGTTCATATACCAACACAAGAACATGAACAAAACTATACTCTAGTTCATAAGTTAGGCCAAGAACATAGATATAAGACTTGCAAATAGAAGAATGCTCCATTGAGAAGATATATTACCAAGGCACTTTCTTCTAGGAGACAAGCCCTCCTTGTAGCTCTTCTACTCCAAGTGCTAACCAAGAACTAAGAAGAAGAAGAAGAAGAAGTAGAAGAAGAGAGAGAGGTAGAGGTGGTAGAGAGAGGAAGAATCTTTGGTTCTTTGGACTCCAAGTGGTGTGTGTGTTGAGAGGAAGAGAGGGGGACTACTTATACACTTGGAGGAGGGGCCTAAGTGCTAATTTACACCAAAACCGACTGGTACACCTTCCTAATCAGACCAAACCGACCATCCCACGTCGGTAACCCCCGAGAAAGGCAGGTTAATGAACCACCTCCCCCGAGGGTGGGCCGAAAACCGCCTCGGGGAGGATACTGACGCACCAAGGGGTGCACGCGCACCCCCGGCCTCGGCTTGGCCCAAGTCTTGGTGGGGTTTGGCGTCCTTCGTCTTGAGAAGTTGTGGGCGGGCTTTGCTCGGCCCAATTTTTGATGTTTTGGGTCGATTTGCTCCTAGGCTTGTGTTTTGCAAGAATGCGCTTTCGAGGATGGCGTACTTTGGTCAATTTTCCACTTGCTTTTATTATAAACCTGCAAAATAAAATACTAGACACTACAAGTGGAATTTTATTAGTGATAAATGTATATGAGTATAAAAAGGTATAGTTTTACTCCTTTATGGTAGTAAGTTGACGGGGAAAAATATGTCGTTAGTGACCGTCAACGGCCCGAGGAATTATTGGAAAGTACCATGCAACCTTCCGAGGAACCTTACGGCGCACCCCCCGCCTTCTTCACCATCATCGGTTGTTCGTTTGTAACGAGAGGTTTTACACTTGGGGCATGCAAAGCAAGATTTGCATAGTCACCGGAACGGGATGCGATCATACATGCAAGCATGAATTTTCTCGAACTTCAATCCCGGTGGACAAACGATCTTTTTGGCCTCATATGTCGTCTTTGGCAGCACATTCTATGGGGGAAGCATATCCCCAATCACCCCTAGCAATTGTCTAAAGCTCTTGTCGGTCCAATGGTTCTACGCGCCTTGAGTTGGAGAAGCTTTAGTGTACAGAATAGCTTGGAAAAACTCTTTTACGCTAGTCGAGCAGTGGTGTCCTCATATCTTTCAAGAGCTGTTCCGGCTTCTTCAACTCTTGATAGTGTATTCATCGTAGCCCATGCCATCACAAAGCAACTTGTCCATATCCTCAACGGTAGGGGACGGGGCTCGCGGCAAGCTCTGCTACTTCATCATCGATAATTATTTCCTCATCCTCAAATGTCGATTCTTCCTCGCCACCGGCACCAAAGCACCACTTTCGAGGAACTGCGCTTGTTCTCCGTCGTTGACACCTTCTCCATGCTTGTTCCAACTTGTGTACCCAGCCATGAAACCTCGAAGGATTACGTGGGCATGGACCGAAAACGAACTTCAGTATTGCATCCGGTTCTTGCGGTCCACACATGGGCACAACAAACCCGGCATCATCGGGTCTCGCGCATATCGGCCTCCGCAAAGCGGCTAGGAAAGATTGCAACCCATCTATGTACTCACGACCGCCACGTCTCACCCGGTACATCCGGTGGCTTCGATCCCCCATCGTCTACAAAATTAAGCATGGTGGAAATGGAAGAAATCCTCACCAATTTAAGTCAAGATATTGTTGCCAACAACTAGATGCTTTAATTCTATCTCGGCCATTATGCATTAATCGATGCGAAGCACTATTGTATTTTAATTAGAAGCGCCGTCGTAGCTAGCTTTGCTCACCTACAGATTCGAGAGATTGGCGACGACCACCGCACGGTGACCCCCGCAGAGTCGGGCGGAGCACGGCCCGCCATCGGCGAAATCCCTGTAGGGGGGGCGGAGAACGCCCGACACGAAGCGGTGGCGAGCACGCCGCACGCCCTTCTTGCGTCGCCGCCAAAACGCACGAGCACCAATATAATGCCGAAGAGGAACACGGTGACAAAGGAGGAGAGCTCTAAGCACGCCCGCGAGTACTTATAGCTCGATATGGCGGAGCACACACCAACGCAGCCGCCGCCCCGTGCGTCGCGCTCCTCCGCTGCCCCCAGCGGTGTGCGGCCACCGCCGAGAGAGAGACGGTGCTCAAGTGTGTGGCAAAGAACGCCTTATATATATCTGCAAAGAACCCGAGCAGCTAACTCGAACGCACGCGTGCAAGGTACGTGCACACGTACTAAAGAATCGCCGCTAACGAGATAACCCTAACCGGTATGCTTACAAACGCATATGCGCTTTACTAGGTAGGAGTACTATAGTTCTGCTGACACATGGTACCACATACCGACGCTGCCAGTAACCCAACGAACATGGCGCGCTGCGTGACAGCCGTCACTTACACACGCATGCCGACATCCATCGTCTCTAGTCGACGCGCGTGCAGTAACTATGTAGCGGGGAAACGGCCCGGCTCGTTGTACCCACAAGAGAACGGGCCTAACATCCAGTCCAAATTCGGGCCCAAAGGAAGGCCGGTGACAAAGGAGGAGAGCTCTAAGCACGCCCGCGAGTACCTATAGCTCGATATGGCGGTGGCGGAGCACAAACCAACGCAGCCGCTGTCCTATGCGTCGTGCTCCTCCACCGCCACCACCAGAGAGAGAGACGGTGTTGAAGTGTGTGGCAGCGCAGCGAAAACGACCCGGCTTCGTTGTACCACATGAGAACGGGCCTAACATTCAGCCCCAAAGGAAGGCCGTCGTTGAGGCCCGTTCAAAACTCGGATGCGGGCCTAGCCAAATTCAGTCATGTGCGACAGCGCGTGTCAACATCCATCGTCTCTCTAGCGGGACGGGTGATCAGAAATTCGAGACAAATCAAAGCGCGTGCACCGCCGGCGTCTGCTCATTGACATGTGTCCGCAACGCTTTCGGACACCACGGACACCTATGGACTACGGCGACAGCGCCGCACGACCGTAACATCGGCGATTCTGCACGCACACCTCTGGCGTCTCGTTTCGATACGTGTCCGCAATACCCGAAACAAAGACGGACATCCGGCGACAACACACGCCTCGTAAATGACCGTAGCGTCGGTAGCGGTTCGACATGTACTGCACCGCTAACACATCTCGTCTGAAACTATACGCGGCGTCCCTACCGGTGCTGCTGGCTACGTACGTAGACACCGCTAACACAACTCGTCCGAAAATAAACGGCGTCGGCGAGTGGTTCGCGACGTAACGTACGGACACCAGTAACGCGAACTCGCCCGAAAATAAACACGCAGCGTCGGTAGTGGTTGCGACATGTACGACACCGTTAACGCAACTCGTCGGAAATAAAGCTAGCGTCGGTAGTGGTTGCGACATGTACGGACACCTCCTAACACAACTCGTCTAAAAATAAACGCGACTTTAATTTATGTGGCCGTTGTGCACTTTGTATGTTCCAAGCGTCGGTATCTGCGACGCAGCGCCGTACGGTGTCAAGCAACACGGACGGTTCTCGACCACGCGAGTCCGTGAATCCACGCAGCGTCCGTAATACTCAAAACGCTCTGAGCCGGGCGGCGCCGAAAAGGTGTCCGTAAGCAAAAAAACGCCACGAATTAGGTGTTACATCCTGAATCGATCAGTCTCAAAAATGCGCCTGTGATCAAACGCGTGTCCGAGATACATTGAATTTTGCGAGACACACGGTTTAAAAGCGCCCGGCCGTAGCCGCTAAGGCGTCGTGACCGACCAACGGAAACGCGTGCGGATTAAGGAAACAGACGCGGGACATGAACGCGCAGGGTGCGTAACGACCTTCTATTACGACGCGCGTTTTTTGGTCTTGTGGGACCATCCACCGCCTATTATCGACGCGCCCGGCAGCCCAGCGTCGGTAATGTCACAACACTGACGTCGTTATTAGCGATGTCTCTCAGGCGCACCGGTGATTATGTGCCTTTTTACATAGTGACATGAATATGCACATATCAAATGCATTCAAACAAGTTCATGAGCTTGCTCCTCCAACTTGTGTGCTTCTCATACATCCAAGAATTTTGATCCTTCTCAATTCTTCAATGTTGCTCCCTCATGGTCCATGTCCATGCTCCATTCTCTCCCCATATTCATATCTTTGTTCCAATCTCTCCCCTTTCTCATCAATTTCCATAAAAGGTATGCCTCTTTTTGATACAAAGGGTGCGACTAGGGGTAGATGGATGAGTCTTGAATCTTCATTTTTGATGGACATCACCATATGTTGGAATGACACCTCATGTAACTCTCACATGTGGAAGCATGAAAACCACCTAGAAATGCCACATGTAGGTCACTTGTAGGATCTTTGACCTTGATACCTTGAGGTGGGGCACCTCCCCCTATGCCAAAGCATATGTCAATCCATTGAACAACTTGAGGTCTTGTTGGTGAGGGTAGCTTTCTTGATTTGAATTGATCACTTAAAGTTGAGGATCACTTGTGAAACCACCAATTTCATCTACTAGACATTACTTGAATTGAATAACACGTGAAAGAAAATACCACGTGTAAAAGATAAGGTAATAATCTAGCCATGTCTTGAAACTAGCAATGTGGAAGCCACTTGAAAAGATTTGTCAATTCTAACCCATTCTTGAACTAGATTGTTTCCATGAGCTTCTTCTTGTTGACTTGAACTAAAATGATTTGCCATAGCTTCCAAGTCCGGTTTGATCCAATGACAAGCTTCTTCACGCCTCATAAAGTATAAGGGTTATCTTGCCAAAGTTGTACTTGTCATTTGATAGCATTCCAAAATAGATCAAGTACTTCGGATCACTAGCTCATGAACAAACTCATATACAAACCACTAGATCATATAGTCATTCAAGCAATAGTGGTAGCAATGAATTTAAAACTTTCATTTGTCATGCATGATCCTATTAAGCATGTACTATATGCACTAACCGCATACTAGTAAGGGATGAAATGATCATGCACAATACAAAGATACCTTTGCTATCATGGAGTAGAGGATAGTCAATATGATTCCAATTTCGCTCCGCCAATAGCAATGTGAAGTCCATTCAAATAGCCTGGTGAAGACCAAATATGGCAATATGATTTCCATGCTTCACCCATATGAAATGAGAACCACTTATGATCAAGTGAACTTTTTTCATGTTGTGGTTGGTTTGCTTTCTTTTGATCATCTTTGCTTGCATGCGAGAATACCACTTGAATTTGCATAAATTATCTCTCTAATTGGGTGTTGCTTGCTTTCTTTTGATCAATCCTTTTGATTTCTTCAACTAAGCATCTTGAATAGCCCTAGATCATCACTTCCATGTTGGCCCTCCAAGTTTCCCCACTTGTCAATCCCACTCATGGGTGGCACGCTCCTCTCTAGGGAGAAGTGATCTCACCAAGAACTATCCTTGACACTCACTTGAATTGAATTTGATTGATTGATCCAAGTGATAGACTTGATATGATGAGTAAACTAAAGATCTTCTTTAAGTTCTTTTCTTTCTTCTTGAAGAGATATGATGATCATTTGAACTCAAACTTGTCCCTCCATTTTAAGTTTGGTCTTGATCTCCCACTTGAGTATCAAAAGTGTATAAAGTACACTCCCCCAAATCAATGGTCCTTGTACTCATAGCTTGTCATGCTTCTAACTCAATCCAAAACCAAACTTAGGTGCCTCAAACACTTATAATCATGATTCCAACTTGAGGACCTTTCAATTAAAGTGACTCTTGATCAATCCAATAATTGTCACTTTCTTGGCAGATTTTGTACATCTCAAAGAATAGTCCATAACTCTCAATGTACATGTTGAAATGCCACGAAATTTTGTGGAGATGTGCAACACTAAGTCATATAGCAGCCATAAAAATTTGAGCTTCAAAGTCCTTATGGATTGCTACCAGATTTCACACCTTTCCACACTACTACATGCTGAAAAACTGTTGCAACATAGCCGACAAGTTCCACTCCAAAACCGAAGTATCCCTTATCTTCTATCATCATGAAATTTTTACATCAACTTGTATCATAAGTATTGAGCATGCACACCAAATTTCAAGCCATTCCAATAAGATTTGATCATCCAAACATGGCTATCATCACAGCTCGCTTAGATTTTGCAATAGTGGACAGATTTGAGCAATTGAGCTATGCTTCATCAATTTGAATCAAACTTGATGCTAACTTGTTTGAATACTATCACAAGACATATTTCCATTGAATTCACATACCAAATGTCATCTCATGATCATATCCATTCAAACCAACTCAAATTTGACTACTAAGCATTTAAACCATTTAAGCATCTCATAGCAAGCAACATGTGCATATATATCCAATTCAATCAACTCATATGCACCCAAATATGAATGATCAACTAGAAGTATACCTTTGTAACTCATGATCATCAAATAGCAAGCTTCAACTTAAGTATTTGCAAGCCATCAAATAATTCCAATGAATCACCACAACTTGAAATATAGCACTTGTATGTTGTAGCACTTGGACTTCACTTGTCATGACTTGGCATTGGGATAAGAATAGCAATAAACTTCAATACTTGACTCAATGAAATGATGAACAATGTGAACATAATTGAATCAAGCCTCCAATGCCATGGTACCTACAAACAATCATCCACTTTTCGATGGTACCCAAACTTGTTTGGGTCCTCTCAAGTTAGGTGCAACATACTTAGGCAAAGCCTTAGTATGAGTAGTGGGATGTTTTGCAATAGTAACCAAAGAGATACCATTATCATCCTTTCTAAGCATAGTATCATTATCAATTGAAATAGGCTTTGAATTTTCACCTAGGGGACATGAATGAGCCATGTGTCCCTTTTCTCGGCATAAGTAGCATGTTCTCTTTTGTTGAGCCTTGCCTTCCTTGCTCATATGATGCTCCTCATTGCCTTGCTTCATCTTGTTTACTTGAGCCTTCTTCTCAAGCTTGTTTAGACAACCCGAAGCTAGGTGGCCCAATATATCACAACTATGGAACTTGATGTGAGCCAAATCTTTCTTCTCAACTTGATTCTTGCTCATCATCTTGGCATCTTGGATATGAGTTGGATGCCTTGCATAAGCTCTTCCACCCCTTCTTGTTTTCCTCTTCATCTTCAAGTCATCAACTTTAACTTCATGATTGATCTTGACTTGATCATGGGGCTTTTGTTGATGTTCTTTTTTGTTGCTTCAACTTGAGCTTTTCTTCATTTGGGCAAGTCTTAGCAAGATGTCCCATTTCATGGCATCGGTAGCACATGACATGAGATAGCTTTTCCATCTTCTTAGCCTCTTTTGCTTTGCCCTTTCTTTCCTCCTTGGTCAATCCACCTTTGAAGCCAAGTCCATGCCTCTTGCCATAGCTTCTTTGAGTCTTCAATATGTGCTCAAACGTGACTTTTGAGTTGTAGCACCTTTGTAGCTTGGCAAGCAAATTCTTCAATTCTCTTTTGAGCTTATTGTTCTCCTTCAAAAGGTTAGTCTCACAAGACATGGAAGTAGAACAAGCATCTAAATTTGAAGAACATGATATATCAAATAAATCATCATAAGAGGTGGATACAGGCTTCTTGCCTACATCACAAGGGTTAGCACAAATATGTGATTGATCATTTGACCCAAGTGATGAGCTCTCACTAGTTTTAGATTTTTCATTTGAAAGCATCTTAGTGAGTAAAGCATGATCTTGTACCAAGTTATCATGAGTAACACTAAGTTCCTCATGAGCCAATTTTAGCACCTCATGTGAACAAGTAGTAACATAAAGTAGATGTTCTTGTTGTTCACATGTTGTCGTAAGCAAAGAGTTTTCATTTTTCAATTTCTTGTTTTTAGCATCCTCTTTGTTTAAACCATGGATGAGACTACATATGATCTCAAAGTTTGGATCATCACAATCGACAACTACGTCACCACAAGATACCTTGGTGTCACCATGTGACATGGAGCAATCCGGTGATGTACATGAACATGTAGAATCATCACCTTCATAGCCATCATCCTTGTCAAGTGATCTTGGGGTAGGAAGATCATCACCACTTGACCATGAGGTGGAGCAAGCTTCCACAATCACCGAATTGTGACTATGCTCATCACCCTCATGAACCACCACCTTTGATGCCTCATCCTCAAACTTTCCATCATCCCATGTGGAGGCATCACCGAAGGTGCTCTTGATGGATTCCCACAACATATGTGCGGAACTCTTGATGTTCACCTTGTCATGCAACTCAAAACTCAAAGCATCAAGTAATAAATAACTATATGCATTAAAATCAAGATCAAATAGGACTTTTTGAGTTTTGGATAGATTTCTATGGTCCATGACAAGATTGAGACCACGAGTGACAACCCACCAAACATTAGGTCCCATGGCACGAAAATGATCAAGCATATGGTGTTTCCACCGTGCAAAGTGTGTGCCATCAAAAATATGTGTCACTCAAACAAGCATGATCTAGCCCACTAGTCGCCATCCTCTCGGGTCGGTAAAGACCACTAAATGAGAGATGACGGCTCCGATACCACGTGTAGGGTCGAAATGGGACTAGAAGGGGGTGAATAGTCCTTTTTAAAACTAATTGCGATGGCTAATCGAATACAATACGGAATTAAAACTATTCTCTTAGCCAAGACTTCACCCCTCTAACTATGACTCTAAATCACCTCACAAAAGATCCTACACAAGATAGGTGAGGTGACAAGCCTAGCTTGAGCTCCTAACCAATTCTATTGCAAGGTCACACAAACCTATGCACTAGTACTTCAATCAATGGTGAGCTCCTACACAATTCTAATGAGCAAAAGCACAAAGCCAATCCTAAGCTCACTAGATGCACTAAGGACAAGGCGACACACGTGTTGACACCTGTTATAGCATAATATTATAAGACAATTAACATGAAATAAGGGCTTAAGTTAGATGTCAACATAAGTCTAGGGGTGTAACTAATATATTTCCACGAAGTTTTGGTATTCTGTGACTTTCCAGGGACTTAACAGATAAATGCCGAGAAGAATGGAGAAAGTTCCGAATATACAAGACATATGATGACAAGACTTAACCATGAAGTAACTCAATCCGAAAAAGTGGACTAAAACACTCTAGAAGGTACTAGAGGACACCAGAAGAAGAAACGGGAAGCCGAGGTGGCATGCCACCACCGGCGGCCGCCAAGTGCCAACTAGGTCGGCCGCCGGTGGGTCCCACCAGCCATCGACCTCACATTTTTATGTCGATTTACCACCGACCTTGAGGTTGTATCTACACCGTTATTGAAGGTCGGTTTGATCCAAGGGTCCACATTCATCGCCAAGTCCTATATAAGAAGACCACCTGACCCCAGGGCTAAACCCTAATTCATACTAAGTCATTATCAATTCATATCAGCTGAGTTCATCTCAACTCAAGTCCAACCAAGTCTAGACCTAAGCCC
Organism: Hyparrhenia diplandra; assembly: GCA_015847255.1. NCBI lineage: Eukaryota > Viridiplantae > Streptophyta > Magnoliopsida > Poales > Poaceae > Hyparrhenia > Hyparrhenia diplandra. Next base: position 337,393 of record JADLZK010008288.1, read on the forward strand.
TAGTTCATCATATTAGAAGCAATTAGCTACCTAGCTAGTTCTAGAGGAAGATCAAGTTCATCTTGAGTTCTCGATAGTCAAGAAGTAGCAAGGATCATCGTTCTTGAGACTTCTCTCTTGTATTCGATCTGTAAGTACTATTATATTCGAATACAATTGTTATGACTTCGATCTTTATAATGATTATATTCTTATTGATATGTATCCATGCATGCTATGATTATATGTTTAGTTTAGTGAGTTTGTCTTATATCTTATGCATGGAATTGTATAGCATCCACGTAGATGATCACTATGTGGGTGATAAGCAATGTGTAAACGTGGTGTTTATACAACGTTTATCTCGCAATTGCACCCTACATTTCGGTCGTGTGGCGGATCGCGGGAGTGACAGTCCCTGTTGAGTCCTTTGGAATCCACCCTCCGAATGTAGGACTAGTTGAGCTTAAATTACGGTGATGATCAAGTTTTGTCCTTGGTTGTCATTGGTAATGCTTACCATGTGTAGATGTAATGCAACCTTGCCATGATAGCTAGATGTATTGCACTAATTGTAGTATTCATTGATATATGATTAGGAGTATCTTAGGAATATTCTTTCTATTCTTTTCTATAACATGTTAATAGCTCGTATGATACTAGTGGCATATGATGATCTTAGACTTGGGTAGTTATCATTTATTCAATTATCTTTATTTTGTGACTTATCCTATTGAGTAATGTTAGATGCATATGGCTACTCGCATTATACAAACTGCAAGTGGATCTCATAAATAAATCACTTCCTAAATCATTAGATACCCTTTTCTCTCTACTTTCCATAGACTCCCTTTTCCTGTGGTAAAATATAAATACGATACGGATTACTCCCGGTGAAGTGCTACGATGGTATTTCTATCCGTGTGCTTGCAGATATCATGTTCATTCTTTTACCAAGGCCTATCAAGAATACCATACCCGCATTTCTTTGAGCGTTATTGCTAGGGTGACAAACTAGTGTATAGGTAATGCTTAGAAATGAGTGGTATACCTTGAGTACATATCCTGGTGAGATTAACTCCACTATGGATAATGATGCTAAGATACATCCCACTACTAACACCGCCTAACTTCGCTTTGTTGGATCATGAGATTAATTCCATATCCAAGCTAACATGATTAGATAGATATCCCATATATATTTCTTTCGCGTTCCTAAATTGGATCGTGTAAGAAATATCAACAAGCACTTCTGGCGCCGTTCTTGGGAAAGGCGTAGTCTTTCTTAAAACAGATGTTATCTTACCGCTTCCAAACTTCCCTAGTTTGGAAGGGCGTAGTCCATCCAGAGCAATAGTTTTCTTGGCTTTGCTTCCAACTTTCCTAGTTTGGAAGGGCATAGTCAATCTTTCAAAAATTTTCAAAATGTGTTTTTCTAACTACATAAGATTTTCCTAGTGCTACTTTCCAGCTTCCTCTAGTATGGAAGCGTATTAGCCAAAACTTAGATAGTGTTATTCCCATTAAGTTGGTATTGTTTCTAACTTTCCTAGTTAGAAGGGTGCTAGCCAAAAGATCCTATAAACACGTCATATATGGAAACAAGAGAGATCACTTGCATCACATAATGCATTGAGAACCCATTATCACATACTCAAACAAGGTTCAACCCTGTTTTTCTATTTGTTTTTATCTTATGCGGGGGTAAAATATATGTATGAATTGGAACCGTCCAGCTAATTTTGTTGAAGATCCTGAAAAGCTAATCGGACAGGCTAGAGAAAAACTCAGACAAACTCCAGCACCTACATCATCATCATCATCTTCTGAGACACTAAGACCTTCTGATTTGGGCGTTGATCAAGTCGGCGAAGCTTAACACCTGAATTTGAAGTTATGGCAACCAAGACATTTCGTGAGTTCTCAGCTCCTACCACGGACAACATTCTCACTGGTCCGAAGGTAGAGGTTGGAGACAATGGCTTTGAGCTTAAGCCAGGGCTCATAAACATGGTGCAGTCAAGCCAATTCTGCGGAAAGGCACATGAAGATGCTAGTGCTCATCTCCAACACTTCCGGAGATTTGCAAAGACATTCACTATGAAGGACGTATCCAGAGACGCCATATTGTTGCGCCTCTTCCCATTCTCTTGTTGGGAAAGGCAAAGCAATGGTTCTATACTACTAAAGAAAAGAATACAACATGGGATTTATGTTCCACGCGGCCTTTCTTGCTAAGTTCTTTCCTATAGGAAAGACGAATGCCTTAAGAGGGAAGATATCAAATTTTCAACAACAACACGATGAATCTGTCCTGGAAGCGTGGGAGCGTTTCCAAGAATACATTTCAGAATGTCCACATCATGGGATGGAGAAGTGGCCGTTGATGCAAACTTTCTATCATGGGCTAGTTCCTAGTGCTCATGAAACTATGGATCTTTGCAGCAGGAGGTGCTTTCTTATCACTTACACTATCAAATGCTACAGAGCTTGTGGAAAAGATGGCTTCCAACCAAGGTTGGAGTGAAGAGCGTCAACCCCGCAAGAGAGAAATGCACCAGCTTAAAGAAGTAGATATACTATCTGCTAAAATGGACCTTATAATGAAGAAGCTAGAGGATAGAGATCCTCAACCCAAGGCAGTCATGCAAATCCAAGATTCCCGCATGACGTGTGAAGAATGTGGAAACATAGGCCACACTAGCAGGAATTGCCCAGAGATCATGGAGGACATTAATTTCATCAATAATAACAACAACTTCCATCCTCAACAGAATCAAGGTTGGAACCAACAGAGGCCCAACTACCAAGGAAACTACCAAGGTAATAATCAAGGTAACAATTTTAATACTTATCAACCTTCTTTTGAGAGACCTTGTCCTTAACCAAGGTAAAGTTATGGAGAATCTATCTAGAAAGATAGCTACCAATGATAAAGCTCTTGAACTTATTAATACTCGTTTGGAAAGCTTTTCTTCAGCTATTAAGAATCAAAGACAGGCTTTAATAAAATGATAGAATCTCAGATTTCTCAGCTTTCTGTTCCACTAACCACACCAGGAAAGATTCCGGGGCAGCCGGAAGAATTAGAAACTGCAAATCTTGTCGATATCTATAATGCAGGTAACTACTATAGAGAGACCTCAGGAAGCTGTTGGTTGGATGACTCGATGCCACCTAAAAAAAGGAAGATCGGGGAAGGCCGGTCATTACAATCCAGATTGGACAACACACCTCGATAATGCTCTATGTGATTTCGGCTCAAGCGTAAACATAATGCCAAAGGTAATTTATGAAAAGATTTATAGTGAACCACTTTGGAAAACAAATATGTGCTTGCAGCTAGCAGATCAATCATTTTGTTATCCCAAGGGGATCCTTGAAGATGTGTGTGTGGGAATCAGAGGCTCTTACATACCAGCAGACTTCGTAGTCATAGATACCGGAAGAAATGAAAGATCAACAATCATACTCGGTCGACCATTTTTATGCTTAGCTAAAGCTATCATCTACGCAGACAGTGCGAAGATTTGTTTCAATATTAAAGGGAAAAAGGAGAAATTCAACTTCAAGAACAAGGTACACACCTCTCCTACTCAACCCCAACATTCCTATTCATATTTTCCGAACTGAAGGTAGAAATCTACAACAAGAATAGAAGAAGGAATCAGAACAGAAATAAGAAGGCGTAACCTACAAAGGTAATGGTGGTAAACAAGATAAAATCTTATAATGATCATTTACTTCAATCTCCTATGCTTCCTAAACAAGGCGATCCAGTACTCCTACCATCGCATGTTCTATTCAAGTGTTTAACTTTCTATAATACATTTTGCGATACGGGATCTGGTATTAACTTAATGGCAAAAGTAACATATGAACTATTATTTGGAAAATTACCATTGCAACCAACATTTGTGCAGCTACAAATGGCAGACCAATCTTACAGAATTCCTGAAGGGATTGCTAAGGACGTACCAGTCAAGATTATGGACCACTATGTTCTCACTGACTTTGTAGTCATGGACATGGGGAAGGAAGAAGATCCTCCATTAGTGCTTGGGAGACCATTCCTCAACACTACACGTGCAATTATCTACATCCATATGGGAGAGATTCATTTCCAATTCCCTAAAGAGAAGGTACGTGTTTTCTTTAATAGTTATAATGATTATGAAAAACCCAGAAAGAGCAGGTCAGCTCGTCGCCGCCAAAGACGACAGTGGATTAAACATCTAGAAGGAGATAAGGTAAGTGAAGAAATTAAATCCCTTACACCTGATACATCCACAGAGAAAACAGAATCAACCACTCCAGAGAAGAGTTCATCATCTAAACAAAGATAGAGGATGAAGATTATATACTACAGAAAATTTTGGGAATCAAGGTAGAAAACAAAAGAGATGATGAGCTCACAATAGAAGAGATTCTTGGAGTTAAAACAGAAGATATTCAAGTTATTGGAGACATTACTCAGACCGACATATATAAAAGATGGATAAAAAAGAAGACATCTCCCAGAACATCATCGGAAGAAACTATAGAATCATCAGTGCCACCGATTGTGACAACCGATATACCATGGGAGTAAAGAGCAGAACTAGAAGTCCTGTTGGGAGGACTCTAAACGCCGAATCCTCGCCTAAAGGTAACTCAAGTAGTTATCCATATGTAAATCCCCGCATTACATATTTATCTTTTCATATCATGTTTATCTTTTTAGCATTCTATATCTCGCATTTGAAAACAACAAAAATATTTTGTCTTTTGTCTTTTGAAAACCTTAAAGCCCCATGCTAATATCCTCGAGGCTTAACACCTCTAGGCTATTTGTTGTGGTGGCATAAAAATAAATAAAAAAATAAAATAAAAATAAAGATGCATAAGTATTTTTTATCTTTTCTTGCATATAAAAATAAAAATTTGAAAAAAAATATATAAATCCAAAAATATATCCTAGGCAAAAGCAATGTGGCTAACCTCTAATGCTTAATCAAGATTCCACTAGCTTTGTTGTCTATTTGAGATCGGCCAGATTTCAAGAGGAGAAGAGATATGTTAGGCGCCACCCCCTGCCGCCAACTATCTCAACTTCTACATTGAAGATTACACTCCAATCTAGCTTGGGGAGTGCAACCTGATTATCCAGATAAGTATCTTACTATCTATCTATACTATAGTATTAATATTATTAGTTAAATATTTTGTTTGCTAGAAAGTTTGTTAAGAGTCTAGTTTTATAAAGTCTAGTTGTTTAAAGAGTCTTTATTTAGAGTATGATGAAAAAGGATCAAGTGAGACTGTTCACTAAGTTTACTTTGCTCAACTAAAATGAACCCCAAAAATCTGCCAACATGGAGATGATAAATAGTTGCTCGTTGTTATACTTTTTCTAGTACCTAGCTTTCAAGCTTAATTTCTCTTGAGCTCTATTTGCAAAATTACTTTGACTTGGTATTTACTCTAAACCTGAAACCTATGGGTTGCAAATGCTTGCTCTAAAGTCTAGGTGATTGACGAATATGATATATGAAAGTTTGAGCTACTATTTGATCTTACTCCTAGTGACACTAGATTTACGGAGATTTATATTTTGAAAATTGAAAATACACATGATAAGTTCCTGTGTGACAAGAGTGTGAACCTCCTACCACAGCTATATATACATGCTCCCTAGATTAGGAAAACCTTTTTGAGATATATATAGGTGCTTGCTTTGCATTAAGTTTGTTCAATCTTTGTCGACCCTTAGAAACTTGTCATGCTGATCATGTACACTCCACTCCACTCATTCCATCACACTACATTCCACTCCACTCGACTCCATATGCTATTTCCATCCTACAAGTACGCATCTACCACATATACACCCATTCACTCTAGCCAGCAAAAATGTTCTACTCCTATCTTAGGAGAGAGCAACCAAAAATATTCCCTATACCCATCCACTCATTCATTGCTAGCCAATGTCTTACAAAAGCTCCATTATATTTGTTTATCTCTCAAAAGTTATTGCAAAAGAGATTTGTGTTGTAGATTAAAAAAAAAAAAAAGAGAAGAAAGAAAAAGGGAGATGAAAAATGGACAAGTGTCCTCTGAGGGCGAGTAGAGCCTACCTCCCCGAAAAAGAAAAAAAAAAAATAAAGGAGCATTAAAAAAATGGACAAGTCCCGAAAACAATGGGTACTTAGATGCTCGCCTCTCCATAAAAGAAAAATAAAGAAATAAAAAGATACAACCCAGGTTCTCTACAGAGTTTCCAAATTCAAGAAAGAGATGATTTCTCAAGGAGCAAAAGTATGATTTTCACCTCATTCATTCTATACACTTTACTATATCCATACCATCTATATTCTATCCACCATACACATGCACCACTTGATCAGTGTGACTTGTAACTTTGGATCCATTGCTTGAATTTACAATATATGCATAGTAAGTAAATTTAGTTTTCTCCTACCTATGAGCTCCAGATATCAGCCTTAGATATAGGGTGAGAGAGAAGAAGGCATAGTGTGCTACTGCCTTAGCCAAAAATACTACATATTATGAGAGAAGGCAAAAGTAACTTTATTGCCTTAGAGAGGATCCACAAATACCACAAATGAGAGATTAGAGAGAGTCATACTGGGAACTTTAAGTTTTATTTGAAAACCAGCAAAAACTCTAGAAGGACAGAGTTGATCAAAAGAGTTTGAGATATAAAGTGTTTTCGACTTGATTGTTTCTATCTTTCAATTGCCCAAGATTGAAGAAAAGGTTATAAGCCCCAAAAAGGTAAAAAGGTAATATGGGTAAGTTGAAGTTTTGAAAAGTTTATTCTTATCTAGAGAGAAATTTTGTTTTGAAAGCATGTGTACTTTTAAGGTGTGATAGCGCAAAAGAACAACTCGATCCAAGTAAGAAGTTTAATATAATATCTTGTGTCTTGCTAGGGACTAGCAAGAGGTAAGCTTGGGGAGCTTGTTGACACCTATTATAGCATAATATTATAAGACAATTAACATGAAATAAGGGCTTAAGTTAGATGTCAACATAAGTCTAGGGGTCTAACTAATATATTTCCACGAAGTTTTTATTCTACGTGACTTTCCGGGGACTTAACGGATAAATGCCGAGAAGAATGGAGAAAGTTCGGAATATACAAGACATATGATGACAAGACTTAACCATGAAGTAACTCAATCCAAAAAGTGGACTAAAACACTCTAGAAGGTACCAGAGGACACCGAGGAAGAAACGGGAAGCCGAGGTGGCATGCCACCCGGCGGCCGCCCGGTGCCAACTAGGCGGCCGCCCGCGGTGGGTCCCTGATCGACCTCACATTTTTATGTCGGTTTACCACCGACCTTGAGGTTGTATCTACACCGTTATTGAAGGTCGGTTTGATCCAAGGGTCCACATTCATCGCCAAGTCCTATATAAGAAGACCACCTGACCCCAGGGCTAAACCCTAATTCATACTAAGTCATTATCAATTCATATCAGCTGAGTTCATCTCAATTCAAGTCCAACCAAGTCTAGACCTAAGCCCTAGTTCATCATATTAGAAGCAATTAGCTACCTAGCTAGTTCTAGAGGAAGATCAAGTTCATCTTGAGTTCACGATAGTCAAGAAGTAGCAAGGATCATCGTTCTTGAGACTTCTCTCTTGTATTCGACTGTAAGTACTATTATATTCGAATACAATTGTTATGACTTTGATCTTTATAATGATTATATTCTTATTGATATGTATCCATGCATGCTATGATTATATGTTTAGTTTATTGAGTTTGTCTTATATCTTATGCATGGAATTGTATAGCATCCACGTAGGTGATCACTATGTGGGTGATAAGCAATGTGTAAACGTGGTGTTTATACAACGTTTATCCGCAATTGCACCCTACATTCCGGGTCGTATGGTAGATCGCGGGAGTGACAGTCCTGTTGAGTCCTTTGGAATCCACCCTCAGAATGTAGGACTAGTTGAGCTTAAATTACGGTGATGATCAAGTTTTGTCCTTGGTTGTCATTGGTAATGCTTACCATGTGTAGATGTAATGCAACCTTGTCATGATAGCTAGATGTATTGCACTAATTGTATTATTCATTGACATATGATTAGGAGTATCTTAGGAATATTCTTTCTATTCTTTCTATAACATGTTAATAGCTCGTATGATACTAGTGGCATATGATGATCTTAGACTTGGGTAGTTATCATTTATTCAATTATCTTTATTTTGTGACTTACCCTCGTTGAGTAATGTTAGATGCATATGGCTACTACGCATTATACAACCGCAAGTGGATCTCATAAATAAATCACTTCCTAAATCATTAGATACCCTTTTCTCTCTACTTTCCATAGACTCCCTTTCCCCTGTGGTAAAATATAAATACGATACGGATTACTCCCGGTGAAGTGCTACGATGGTATTTCTATATCGTGCACTTGCGAGATATCATGTTCATTCTTTTACCAAGGCCTATAAAGAATACCATACCCGCATTTCTTTGAGCGTTATTGCTAGGGTGATAGACTAGTGTATAGGTAATGCTTAGAAATGAGTGGTATACCTTGAGTACATATCCTGGTGAGATTAATTCCACTATGAATAATGATGCTAAGATACATCCCACTACTAACACCGTCTAACTTCGCTTTGTTGGATCATGAGATTAATTCCATATCCAAGCTAACATGATTAGATAGATATCCCATATATATTTTTTCGCCTTCCTAAATTGGGATGTAAGAAAATCAACCACACGCCTAACCCAAAGGCTCAAATTACTTATCTACACAAACTAAGTAAAGCAACTAACCAAGCAACACAAGCAAGATAGATGCTACAACACTACTTCTAGCTACACAAGCAAGAAGGCAATTAGAGAGCTACACAAGCTACTAATTGCTAGAGCTACTACTCAATCACAAGCAAAAGATATATAAATGAATGCAAGACAAAGCTTGTGATTAAGAGAATGCAAACCACCGCGAAGAGTGGACACAAGATGACACCGGTGATTTTTACCGAGGTCTCGGGAAGCTTGCCAACTTCCCCCTACTCCTCGTTGTGTCGACCTTCTCACGTGTGGATGCAAGGTGGAGCTCACTCGTAGCCAAGTGCCTTTAGGCTACTTGCACCCAAAGCAAATGAGAGGTAACTCAATGACACACTCTTGTAGTGTTACCTTCTCAATGGTGGTTCAAGGTGGAGCTCACTCCTAGCCAATTGCCTTTAGCCTACTTGACACCAACCAAGTGAGGAGTAACTCAACAAGATGCTCTCGTAGTATTGCTCTTCACGATCCCCGCGAGGTGAGCTCAAACCTCTCACAAATCCTCCTTCGGAGCACCGCACAATCTCCCTTGCGTGCTTCAATGGAGTCTCTTGCCACCAAGCCGTCTAGGAGGTGGCAACCTCCAAGAGAAACAAGCACACCGACTTGCAACACGATCACCTAGTGCCACACGATGCAATCTCTCAAAGCAATCGCACTAGAATCGTTCCTCACTTTGATTTGGATGAACTCTATTGATCACAAGTGAGTGGGAGGGCTCTCTAGCACCACAACACAAGCCACAAACGCTCAAGTGTGCTCAGCACCCGAAACAAGTCGGGTATGTGGTGTATAAATAGCCCAAACCGAGAAACTAGCCGTTGGGGACGAAAACTCACTTTTTGCATCAAGGCCGGACGGCCAGCGCCTGTAAAAAAAACAGGCCCCGAGCGACTAGCCATTGGCACGCTTTTTCTGGCGCCGGATGCATCGGGCGCTTGCGCGGGACGCGCCCAGCGCAGCCCCGACGCGGTCTAGAGAGGGTGTAAACCGATCGACCCGCCGGATGCAAAACAAAGCAGCGCCCGAACGCGCCAGCGCTCGCGCCGGACGCATCTTACGCTAGTCTCGGCGTCCGGCGCTGTAGTTAGTCCGACCAACGCCTGATCAAACGTCCATAACTCTTTCATCCGAACTCCGTTTTTGATGATCTGGTACTCTATGGAAAGCTAACTCAGAGGGCTACACAACCCACATGGTTACTTGATCCAAAGCTCAATAGATCAAAGCAGTATTCCATTCCAAAGTCAGTCCTAGTGTCCGAGAAACACCGAAACAACTTCTCCTTTGCAAATGTGCCAACACCCCCAAGTGTACATCACCATGTGCATGTGTGTTAGCATTTTCACAATCATTTTCAAAGTAATTTTCTCTTGATCTCACCACACCACTCGATCCTAACACATCGCAAAGTTAGATCGCACAAGTGGCACTAGATGACCGATATGCAAACAAGTTTGCCCCTCTTGATAGTACGGCCATCTATCCTAAACCCGGTCATAAACTTCTCTAAGCTCCAATGACCGGCGAAATGAAATGCCCTATAGGTTATACCTTTGCCTTACGCATTTCCATTCTGCTCCATCTTCAAGTGTCGATGCAACACATGCACCAACACGATCAAGAATGATATGATCCACTTCATATCATCACATGACCTTCTTGGTCCATCGATCTTGACCTCACTTGCTCTTCACCGTTGCGTCGGTCCATCGGTGCCAAGTCTTGCCCAAGCTTCACCGCCTCTCGCTTCACTGCCTCGACTTGCCTTTCACACTTGCAACCGGTTCATCAAGCCAAGTCTTGTATTGATCTTCACCACCTTGGTCACGTGACTCCATGTCATGTCTCATATGCAATAAGCTCCTTCATTGCATCATCACTTGTGAACTAATCTCATGTGTATTATCTCAATCACACATTATTAGTTCACCTAATGTTGACACTCAATTACCAAAAACCACAAGGGACCTTTCACACGGTGCCCGGATATTAAGGTACCTGCGAATATGACAGCGTGCCACGGTCGAGAGGGTAGGCGGGTCATGATAGCCTAGTCCGCCCTTGTAATCCCCCCACGTTCACATAGTCGTAGGAGTTAAGTAAATGCCTTGGTGGGTAGCAGACTACCCGGTGGGGTGATGTGAACCGGGGTTTGTTCCCGATCTTTCGGTGAGAGGGTGGGGATAAATCGATTTGGGGATGGAGACGACGTTTGATGGGGGCGTGATGCCCGATCTTCCGTCAAGTTATGATAACTATCGTTTTGGTGGAACTCGACACACCGATCCGGCTTGGTCGAAAAAGAACCGAACCCGCAACCCGAGCACCAACGTTCCTCGGGTTATCAACCGTGTCTCCAACCGGTCGACCTCGCCAAGAAGGCTAATCCTTGCCTGCGAAACGAAGAATACAAGCAAGAACTCGAAAGAACGCAGCTCTGAATTTTGGGACAAGCTGGCGATGAATGATTAAGCTCACGAAGTTGGGGTTTCACAAACCGATGAAGCATCGTCAATGGACAGAATTAATCTAAGCAAAACCCAAACCCTAACTTGGGTGACGGCTACTGATATATAGAGTTTAGGGGCGTGCAAGACCCCCTGGGACGCGCCCCTATTGGGCTCAAAGACGCGATACATGGCCCAAAGACCGAAATACGGTGGCGCAGCACCAAAACAGATTCTGGACGCCACAGTGTTTCGACGATTCCCATGGACTCCTGACGAATTTGGACCTGATACTGGTTCCATTAGAAGCGTCTTGAAATTATCTTTCCAACGATATAAAGATTGTCCAAATCGAAGCCCGTATGTGACCTGGGCGTCCGTTTTAGTGCAGGCTGTCCCTGGACTCCGAAACCGACTTGAACTCAAATCGGTTTGGGCCTCCATCTTGACTCCAATGCCGTGTCTGCTCCTCCACGCCTCCAAGTCGTTCTCCAAGTCCTTGCTGGTCCTCCCCTTGATTCCTAAGCATAACAAAGTCATTAAGTAGCAATCTATTCTCAAGTTCATCAAAAGAATTGCTTAGGAACGAGCTCACCAGTAAATTTAGTTGTCGTGCGCGAGCTCTTGTGATTGGACCGTGAATGTTTAGCAGAGGATCATGTTGTGCATCCGAAGAAGTGATGTCCTCATCAACGTCCGGGCCCGACTACAGCCTACCAAGACTGCGCCTTTAGCAACCGATACACCACCTCCAATGGTCATCACGATCTTGTGGAGCACAACACCCGCCACTAGGGCACTGTCCCCGCAAGCAATCGAGAAACCAGCAAGAACAAGTATGAACAAGTGCTGAAATCACTAGATAGAAATGAAGAACTCAATTGATTGATCAAAGGTGGGGTTCTGAATCAAGTAGAACGGATGGTCTAGTCGACACACGCGTCTACAAGGAAGTAGCAATTGCTAAACTTACAACGAAACAAAACCCCAACGAGAAAGTGCAGATCTAGGAGCGTTAAGTAATGAATTGGTGATGAAAGGAAATGTCATGGTGTTGAGTGATCCGACAACCACGATGCATGACGACTAGTGATCCTGTGGTTATTGTGTGGAAGGCATGTTTATTGTCTAAACATGGCTTGTCTTTCTCCAATTTATTCGCGGCTCCAAGCCAATTGGGTGCATGGTTGTTGGCAAAATATAGGTGATGTCCTCCTCCAAGTTCTTCACGGCCAAATGGATAAAAATAGGTGGTGGACGTCCTTGGTTCCAAGTTCTTCACACCAACAAGGATGCATGGTTGTTCGCTAAACATAGGTGATGTCCTCGCCCAAATTCTTCATGGTTATTTTCTTCACGAACCTCTCCATTATTCTTGGATTGGCCCCCAATCAACTTCATTAATCCTCCATGCTTTACAGGTGAAGTCAACCCTTCCCTTGATCCATGTAAGTAATTCTGAAAAGGAAAACACACAAAGATCATGGTGTAGCAACAACTGTTCAAATGTATCAAATCTAAACTTGCAGTAGAGTTGATTCACCTTTAATTTTTGAGTGGTTAACAAGGTCATATCTGAGCCTATCATGTCCTCATCATGGGGTCTCCCTGTCATCCTAGACCTAACCATTCTTATATCATTGTTGCATATGATCCTAACTATATTCATTTGTATGACCATGACTAAAACATTAGAGCTACTCCATTAGATTATTCATTTATTTTTTATCTATTTCTTTATCCTTCTATGGTGGATTTCCTATGTGTGTGTCACACTATCCATGAAACCGTATTGCTTACCCCTGTCATGATTAAGTTGGACATTGCACATTCATAATTCAATATTCAGATGTCATGCTAGTCTACCACTTACATGCCCTCCTTCGGAAAAATATAAATAACGATACCCTGAATACTTCCGGGTGAAATGCTACAATGATATATCCGTGCGCTTGCGGATGAAATATCTACTATGGCAAGATCTATCACCGTTGATTGATCTAGTGCTATCACCGACATGGTGGTTCCACTCAGGAATATCGACAGCGCATTTCGAGGCGCTGTCATTAGAGGCGGGTTCTAAACCTGAATCTATTGATTGCGCTAAGAAATGCCAACAATTACCTCTTTCCCTAACTGTGCAATCTCATCTGCCTTCCTTCATGTCTCCACCGCCTGAAATGAACTGCGACAACCGTAGGAAATTCCATGACAGTAAGGTATTTTACATCCTAACAACTAAAACAAATACGGTACCACAGCAACACTTAGAAAAAATACTTTTTAAGTGTAGCACCTCCGTATCATGCAACAAGTGCCATTTTTTACATCGACTAAAATCAATTCAAAATGTAATAGCATCAACATTGGTTCTCAACACACAAAATAAGAGTACGTAAACCTCAACTTCTATTTGGAGTGCGTAACCAAATTTGTAACTGCATGTATATATACTCCAATCTCAAATATTTTCAAAAACTGCCTAATGTTTGATACCTTCACTTGCCTAATGGTGAGTAGAGTCACCTTTTAGAATGCATTACTCCCAAAATTTTGCCTTAGAAAGCATCAACTCATTATGGTTTTTATTTCTAACTCAATCTTTGTCGTGTATTCAGATATATATTTTGCAGTATTGCTTGTAGCCTACCAAAGGAACTGACCAAAAAGAATGATTAGTGGAAGGCAGGGCTTCCTTACCAGCAAGGGGTACGCCGACTGATCCTCGAAATGGGATTGGCGGAGTCGCTGTGGCGGCAGGAGCATCGTTTCCCAGTCAAGATGCACACACACAAGACACAATGCTAGATAAACATTGTGACAAGAACTTGCTAATAAACAAATAAATTGACAAGTACTAAATCATGAAATTTCTCAATTTGAGATGAGGAACATGTGTGGTTTCGTAGGGTTTCGATCTATGGCAAGGGGCCACCATATCTCCATCAACTACCGGGCGTGATCTTCGGCGCCCGCCCAGGGGGCACAGATCCAGTCGGTGGGCGCCCCGCCGTGTGCCAGGCGAATGCGACAAAGGCCGAGGCGGTGACACATGTGTCCCTAGCGGCGCACAAAGGCGGCGTCGTGTGCGGCGGCAGCGTAGCACAACGCCGAGATTGACCACCGACTGGGGGATGGATCTCGCTCATTTCGACCAGTACAAAAGTGGAGTGAAGATTTGACAGACGCAGTTAAGAGGGGCGGGCGGGGCCGCAAGACTCGGCTACAAGTGTCGTTGCCTCGGTCGCCCTGGTCGCGCGGGGGCGGCGTCGGGCGGGCGGATCGGCGGGTGGCCTCATCGGTGGCGCCGGATCGCCTGGTGGTGGGTGGTTGTCGCGCCTTGCGTGTAGGGTTCCAAAATCCCTTACCGTGTGGCGTTTTTTTTTTTTCGAAAAAGGAACTTGCAGAGTGGAGGGATCGAACCCGGGCGTCCGTGAGGTGGAGGCGGAGGGGCAGCTTGAGGTAGTCGAGAGGGGACCATGTCCAATACTTTCGATCTGAATCGTTTATTGGTGGTCGAGTAACGAGAGAGAACGTTAAGAAACAATCGGCGGTTCATTTGAATGGATTTGAGGGTAGAAGAAGTTGGTGCATTAATAGGGTAGATGGGTGGAGAATAACCATTGGAGAAGTTGTGACAACCCATACAAGTCGCTCCCATGTATTATACTTCCATGCGTCTATTTCCCCAAATTGCAAAAAAGGTCGATGGTTATGATTTGGAGTTATTGGAAAGAGTTTTTTTTTTTTGTTCCAGAATAAAAATGACTTTCCGAATAGTTTTTAAAGATGCTCTAAGCAAAAAAGCAAGACGCTCGTCTATGTGAGGGAAGCTAATAAAACCTCTCTAAATTGATCAGTCAATTCTAATTCTTTACTGCAGGTGGCACGCATTCAAACATGCATTGTAGTCCAGCTTAGCTGCAATCTTGACAGCGAGATTGCTTTGAATTGAACCAAGGGCAAAAACGTCACGTAGGAGGACATAGGAAACTCCCTACCTTCTTCCGCGAAGCTGAGGCGCGCCCGGCACGTCACCGTCACGGCCGTCCGTCAAGTGACGGCGCAGCCCAGGAATAAAAATCAGCAGCCCCCGCACCGTGCCTTCTCCTTTCTTTCTTCTCCTGCCATTTCTCTGTCTCTCTCTTCTTCCTTGCTGTGCACTGCAGACCAATCATAACTTTCTCTCTTGCTATCTTCCCTGCGTGAACCGCGGAGCAAGAAGGAAGGGGACGTTGGGGACTCTGGGGTTGGGAAGCTTTCATATCATCTCTAATTTGGGCGTGGTGAGTTGCATCTCATCCTCCGCTCCCGTGAGCGCACGAGTCCGTCCTGCTATTTTTGCTGTAATAAATTCTGTTGAATTTAGTTTTGCTCCGGGGTCTGGGGTTTGAATCGATCGCGGTGATCTGATCGGGATCTGATGCTGCAGGTTTGGGCTGGGACGAAGGAATCCGTGGGGCTGCAGCCCCATCCGGGCTGAGGGTTGAAGGAACCCCTTGTTGCTTTGTTGCCTGTTGGTGAGCAATTTCACTGGCTTTTGATTACGATTTACTGGAGATTTGAGTGAATTCCTGATTCATCGCTCCAAATTATCAGGCCGTTGCAGCATCCGTTACGCGATTGGGGATTTGACCATACAGCAGGGCGAAGTGACGGTTCTGCGCCAGTTTCCCCCCAATCCTATCAATCCTGGTACGCACCTTCTGATCCGTGGTACCTATCATCTGTTTTGTTTTGTATCAGGTTAACTGAAAGCTCTGCTATTTTTGTGCAGATTTGATTTTATTTGAACACAAGAGATGGGATTATAATCTCGGTTGCTGTTCTGTGCGGCTCTCTCTGAGGGTTTCCTCCATCCTGTATCGGGAAGGAAGGAGCCCTTGGATTTCGGTCTCCATGGCGCCTGCCTTGTAGTCTCAGACTCTCAGGAATCTAACTTTGTAGATAGATTTAGTGTAAATATTAGTGGTTGCAGCTGTTGAGGAAGCTCCGGTCTCCTTAGTAGCCACCCTGTGAATATGTCGTCAGCAGGTGTGATCGTCTTGGGGCCAATTCCAGAAGACCCAGCCTTCCTGCCCATCTGCTTCAATGGCAGCCGGTCGCCACACTGCTCATCTGGGTCACAGCTGCAGGATTCCATTCTTATTTTCCTTGCTGTGCCTGGTATGCCACCCATGCCCATGAGCGTGCTGGGATCGGAGTCCATTGCCTCGGTCAAGCTGCGCATCCAGCGGTTCAAGGGCTTTGTGGTGACGAAGCAGCGGCTTGTGCTGGATGGGCATGAGCTGGCAAGAAACAACTGCCCAGTCAAGGATTATGGTCTGGCTGAGGGAAATGTTCTGCACCTTGTTATTCGGCTGTCTGATCTCCGTGTGATCAACGTTGAGACTGCAACTGGAAAGAAGTTTCAGTTTCAGGTGGACCAGAGCCGCAATGTTAAGTTTCTCAAAAACAAGCTTGCAGCAGAGGGTGATGAGGATATTGGTAATCTTGAGGATCACAAACTTGAATATGATGGTGAGGAGCTTGAGGATCACCAGCTGATAGCTGATATTAGCAAGAGGGATGATGCTGTGATTCATTTGTTCATCCGCAAACCAGCAAAGGTAATACGGACACAACAAGTTGACAGAGATACTTTGGTTACAGTTGTCAATCCACAGGAGAAGGGCAACCTGCAAAATGAAGCTCATGCAATGAACTCTGCAAAATCGCCTGCTCCTGTTGAACCAATAGTTAACCCGAAAAGTGAAGCTCTCACCTGAAGTGATGGAGATGATAAATTCAACCATAGCTGGACTGGAGAAAGGGCACCTGCCTGTGATGTCAGCTGAAGGTTCAGGAGGTGTTTATTTCATGCGAGATGCAACAGATCAGAAGAATGTTGCTGTGTTTAAGCCTATTGATGAGGAACCCATGGCCAAAAATAATCCAAGGGGCCTTCCTTTGTCCACAGATGGCGAGGGGATGAAGAGGGGAACAGTTGTAGGGGAAGGTGCATTCAGGGAGGTTGCAGCTTATATTCTCGATCATCAAATTAGTAAATGTAAATCAGGTCACAGTGTAGGGTTTTCTGGTGTGCCTCCCACCACATTGGTCCGAACCTTACATAGGGGTAAGAGCTTCAAGATTGGTTCACTGCAGATGTTCATGGAGAACAGTGGAAGCACTGAAGATATGGGTCCTCGACCCTTTCCTGTCAGGGAGGTTCACAAAATAGCAGTACTAGATATTAGGTTAGCTAATGCTGATCGTCATGCTGGGAATATTCTAGTGTCCAAGGAGGGAGAAGGTGACAACTACAAGCTGATTCCAATTGATCATGGTTACTGCTTGCCAGAGAAGGTGATTATTTCTCTGTTACAATATGTATTTGGTTCACCTGCTTGCACCATATTTATTTCATATGGCTGATTAGAAACCTATGTTGCCCTATGCTATGCAGTTTGAAGATTGTACATTTGAGTGGCTCTACTGGCCCCAAGCCCATGAGCCATTCAATGATGAAACCATTGCATACATCAAATCACTTGATGCTGAAGAAGACATCAAGCTTCTCAAGTTCCATGGGTGGGAGTTGCCTCCACAATGCGCTTCGTGTCCTGCGAATCAGCACAATGCTTTTGAAGAAAGGTGCAGCTCGTGGCCTCACACCACATGACATAGGGCGCATACTCTGCAGGGAAACTGTGAATAGGCAATCTGAGATTGAGGACATCATTCAGGAAGCAGAGGATGCGCTATTCTCCCAGGGTCCAGTGAAAACCTGTTCTTAGAAACTGTATCTGAAATCATAGACCGTCACCTTGACAAGGAGTGAGTTTAGAAATTCAGAATAACTGATGTAGTTGTTTCAGCTGTATCTGGTTTGTTGTAAGTATTGTTGACAAGGCATTGTTCAAGGGACTAATGATTTCATTTGTTTGTATGCTCCCAAATGACTTCACTTGGCTGTAATTGCTCGAGTACTTTGGTTGTGCACATTTTTGTGAAGAATATGCTTTGTTTAGACCTTAAGGCTTTTGGTGGCATGTCTATGAGCTATAGGCTATGGCAATAAACCGAACAAGTGCCATACTCTGTTGGCATGCCTCAACTTCTGTGGTGTCAACTGGCCAGATATGGATGTCTGTCTACCAATTTTGCTGGATCTGATGTTTGGTTACACACTTACACACTAGGTACTCCCTTCGCGCAATTTATCCATATGCACAGTACTGCTTATTTCTTGTACGAAGTGTGTCTGTTTCTTGTACAGTTTGTCAGTTTAGTCAAATACGATGAAAGTGACTTGTAATTGCAAATTTACCTGAATCGAGTTTAGTGCTGATGGGTAGTCACATATTCTCTTTGTTTGGCTCGGCTTGCGTTCAGAGTTGTTAAGATTTCAATCGTAGGATTGTCTTTGCTTTTTTTATTATGGGTCGTAGAATAATCTGGGATCTTATTGGATTCTACAAAAAATATTTTTTTTGAGATTTTTTTTAACCTTGATCAATATTTTAGATTGTAGCATATAGCTGAGCGTAGAGGTGAGTTGGGCGTGTTTGGTTTCCCCTTGGTGAAGTTTATCACCTATCAGTACACATGCATGGATTATGAATATAGACTAGAAAAAATGCTAATTGCACAGATTGCAACTATTTTGCAAGGTGAATTTTTTTACACCTAGTTAATCAATGATTTGACTATATGGTGTTATAAACATGTGCTAATAAGGATTAATTATAATTAATTATAGTGAAATCTATAATTTATTTTTTATCAGTATCTGAACATCTCATATTATATCAGATCAGACACCTGCTAAACTTAGTCCCTGCATTGAAACATATTACAGTTTCATTAGAGAAATAAAGAGGCAATTTCACATCCTTGTGCAGTTAGTGTCCATCATCAATCTAGGTACAGAATGGACTCTTGTCTAGCTAACATCCTTGGTTAACAGACACTACTTGGTTCGTACGATATATGTTCAGTAATTAATTAGTAGTAAGTACATACTAGTTGCATCCTGGTAGTCAAATCATCAGCCAGAAGCCCAGAAAATTTCAGTGATTGATGCTAGCTTTCTGTGGTAATGTCTCATTGGTTGGCTGGCCCTCCTGTGAAGCTTGGGTGATCACACTTCGATGCCGCCCTGGGTGATCCTGTCGTCGGGCGGGCTGATGGTGATCCAGAGCAGGGAGACGGTGATGGAGATGAGCCCCGCCCAGACGTAGACGAGGGTCGGCGTGCGTCCACGGCGGCCCATGAGCCCCTTGGCGAACGGGTAGTAGTGTGCCAGCACCCAGAAGCTGAAGAACCCGCCGCCCAACAACTTGTTGTACTGTGGGATCCCTGCGTACACGGTGCGGGACACGCCGACGACGAGCGCGATGATGTTGATCCCAATCACTGCCAGCGGTGGGATGAAGAGCGAGGTCCACTTCACGAGGTACAGCTCCGCGAAGGGGTCATCATCGTCCTCCGCGGCTGCCTTGGCTGTCAGTGTGAAGGAGATCTCGATGCCCGCGATCACCTTGAGCAAGCCCTGCAGAACGGCTGCCAGGTGCGCTGACGTGCCACCGATCACCCAGAACTGCTCGTTGCGCCAACACTCCTCCAGGCCAATACCGGACCACTTCACTTCCAGTAGGCACAGCAGCATCAGCGTGATGGTGATGAGCAAGAGGTAGCACAGGAATGTCGGGTCCAGCGTCGCCACGATGAACTGGCCGGAGAAGAGGGATAGTGCCGGCAGGAGGCAATACATGATGAGGAAGAGGGAGGTGAATGGGTAGATGCCGACGTTGAGGTACGACAGGCGCTGCAGGAACTTGAGCCGCTGGGAGGCCAGCAGCGCATTGTTCTGGGAGAAGAAGATCTCCACGGACCCCGTCGCCCACCGGAGGACCTGGTGGAGCCGGTCGGTGAGGTTGATGGGGGCCGTGCTGCGGAACGTGTCGCGCCGGGTAATGCAGTACACGGAGCGCCACCCGCGGTTGTGCAT
This sequence comes from Hyparrhenia diplandra, assembly GCA_015847255.1. Lineage (NCBI taxonomy): Eukaryota > Viridiplantae > Streptophyta > Magnoliopsida > Poales > Poaceae > Hyparrhenia > Hyparrhenia diplandra. The sequence continues at coordinate 357,649 of JADLZK010008288.1, forward strand.
GCGGTACCCGGTCACCACGGCCTCCGTCACGGAGCCGTAGATCCCCCCACACGCAGTCCCCACTCGGTGCCATCCTCGTACCAGCACGAGATCACCGCCACAGACTCCGCCACGGTGGCCGCGTCCAGAGGCGGGCGCGACATCAGCAGCGCACCCGGTGGCCGCCCGTTCTGGACCGAGGGTGGTCCTGGAGCGGCCGACCCTGGTACTCAGCCACGGCGATGGTCTCGATGAACATCTTGGACTTGCCGAACCGCTGCGGCGCCTCGTGGTCGGGTGCTCTGATAGCGGGCGGAGCTCCTCGGCGGCGCCGGGTGGAACAGAGTGACCGTGCGGGTCGACAGGCACCTTGACCTGGCCATAGATGCCGCGGTACTCATTTGTGCGCGGGGGGTTGAAGCCGTAGACGGCGTACCACCGAAAGAGGCAGCCGGTGCCGACGTACATGGGGCCTTGGAGGCCATCGAGAGCGCGCATGTTGCCGTCGAAGAAGACGGTGTTGTGGTTGGCGTAGCGGTCGGAGGGGTCGATGCCCTCGAAGCCTTGTGGGAATTGGATGTAGCATATGCGATCGCGCCACGGTCGAGCATGTAGCACATTGCCTCACGGATGGCCATGCAGTTGTAGATGTAGTGGTCACAATCGAAGTTGAGCATGAATGGCCCATTGGAGAGGATTGCCGACGCGCGCACCATAGCGTTCATGGCGCCGGCCTTCTTGTTGTGGTCGTACCCAGGACGCTTCTCCCGTGAGAGGTACACGAACATCGGGATGCGCACGTCCAACGCCGGTAAAGTCCAAGTACGGGTGTGACCCGGTGTCGCCGTGCAACACGTCGTAGTGCGGGTTCTTGATCATCACCTGACGACAGTTTTCAGAACCAAGAGATCAAGGCTGTGCTGTGTGTAAAAGCTTTGAACACTGGACATGCATGATAATGGGCACAGAATGCACATTTCACGCGCCTGCTTTAATTTAGAGGAAATTAAAGTGCCATACAATACATACATATACAGTGCGGTTTTGCTAACTGTACCTGCACGATGCTTGCGAGGTCGCCCTTGGCGTGGTCGGGGGCGGAGGAGTCGAGCCAAGTGCCGGACGTCATCCGCCATCCAGGTGGCCTTGACGGTGGGGGCGTCGGCGACTGGGACATTAGAGGAGGCGGTGGCAGAGGCAGCTTGCTTGTCGCGGGCGATCTTACGCTCGCGAGCATTCATTGCGTTGGCACGTCGACGGATGAGGTCGGCGAGGCCGTTGATCCGGCGCGCTTAATGCACCGGCGGTCCTTGACAAAGTCCGGTCGCTTCTTGCCCTTAGTGGGGTCGCCCTTCTGGTTGAAGTACGCGTCTGGGTTGCGTGGCTCAATGGAGTGCTTGCGGCAGAAGGGAACCCAGACCTTAGCGAACTCGCAGGCCATGGCTTCGAAGGTGAGCAGCGCGCCACCGTGGTCCGAGATGTAGACGAAGAGCTTCTCCACGGGGTACTCCGTGCCGAGGATGGAGAGCAATGAGTTGGCCGTTGTGAGGGGCGGCTCCTTGTACTAGGTGGAAGTTGGATGTCCATGGATGTCCAATGGATACCCTCTAGTTCAAAAAAAATGAACTAGAAAGAGATGGTCCCCCACTAAAATTTGAATTTGTAAGTCATTTGTCAAAATCCATGGATGTCCAAATTAGATGGGTCTTCCACCTATTCTTGTAGGGGTCGGCGGTGGAGATGAACACGTCGAGCCCCGGGAGGTCAGACCGGCCGGTGGGGTTGGACGGCGTCGCGGACTCAAACTTCTCTCGTAGCGCGCTGAGGTCGACGGCACGGTTGATCGGATTCAGCTTCGGCATCTGGTCTAGCAGCCACGAGAAGGCGAACCAGAACTCGCACACGATGGAGATCCCCACAGCCATAGCGCGTCCAGGTTGGGGTTCGTTACACGCCAGATCAGGAACAGGAACAACGAGATGAACCGCACCAGCAATAGTAGCCTACAGCGGATCCATCCATGCAAATTAGGAGAACCTGCTTCCATTATGCGCCATTTATTTGACCGGGGATACGGCGACCGAACCTGTAGGGGCTAAGAATTCCGGGAGGGATGGGCGGGCACCTTTCGACTAAGCGGCTTCCACGGCTTGTCAACGAGGTCCTCCATCTTGACAGGGCCTCTGCCCACGCCGCCGTCCTCCTCGTCGGCATACGCGTTGCTGTCCTGCGGCCAGTACGCGTTCCCGATGCTGTATGTGCCCTTGGTCTCGAACAGCCACCGGTTGTGGTCGAAGTCCCCGGTCTGGCTCCGCACAAGCAGCGACTTGGACGGCGCTGGCACGCGCGCCGTGGACAGCCGCCGGTCCATCTTGCCGCTGCCGCCTGTTGGCATTTCTTAACGTCGTTACTAAAAATAGATATGAAACCTATTCCCGCAACGGCGTCAGAAATGCTTTGTGACATTTCTTAGCGCAATCACTAGAAACATGTTTAGAACCCATCTCTAATGGCGGCGCTAGGAAATGTGCCGTCGATATCACTAAGTGGAATCACCGTGTCGGTGATAACGCACTTTCAATCAACGATGATAGATCTTGCTATTAGTTGATATTTCATCATAAGCGCCACGGATCTATCATTGTAGCATTTCACCGGAAGTATTCGGGGTATCGTTATTTATATTTTCCCAAAGAAAGGCATGTTGTATAAGAAGTAGCATGGCATCCGGATGATGAAATGTGTGCACGCTAAGACCAACTCGATCATAACAGGGGTAAGCAATATGGTTTATAGATAGTGTGACACACACATTGGAATCCACCAGGAAAAGGATAAAGAAAATAGATAAAGAATAAACGGATGTCCTATGGAGTAATCTAATGTATTCTAGTCATGGTCTTACAATGAATAGTTAGGATCATATGCTAACACGATATGAGCATGGTTATGTCTAGGATAACAGGGAGACTTCCGGTACCATCCGCCCAATGGAAAGCATTTACGAACTCCTACATCATATGCGAACGTGGAGGGATTACAAGGGACGGACAGGGCTGTCACAACCCTGCCGCCTACCCTCACGACCGTGGCATGCTCTCATATTCGAAGGTGTCGTAATACCCGGGCACCATGCCCGCGTACCAGAGCACTACTCTTGTTCCCCCAGGATCCCTACCCTACGGATGGACGGACTAAGACAAGAGCAAACCCGAAAAGAACGACGAACCGTTATCCCATCTATAATCATGTTAAGCATACGATGATCGATGAAGAACAAATATGAACACGTTAAGATTATGATATACAAACTATATGCTAGTTCATATACCAACACTAAAACATGAACAAGACTATACTCTAATTCATAAGTTAGACCATGATCATAGAAATAGAACTTGCACAATGGAGAAAGATCCATGGAAGATATATATTACCAAAGCTCACTTTGCTCCAAGATTACAAGTCCTCCTCTTGTAGCTCTTCTACTCCAATGCTAGCCAAATAAGAAGAAGAAGAAGAAGTGGAGGTGGAGAGTGAGGTAGAGAGTGTGAGTGTGCTGGTGTGGTGACTCCAAGTGTGGTGTGTGGAATGAGGGAGAGAGAGGGGGTATTTATACACAAGAGAGAGTGAGCTAAATGACCTAACTACCCCTAAACCGACCTAATGACACGTCCAGGTATAGTGAACCAGGCGCTCCACCACCGCACCGCCCTCCAGGTCACTTAATGTGCCGCCTCGAGCAGACTGGGCTTGGCCCGGTCCGAGCCTCGGCGTCTTTGTCTTGGTTGGGCCTGAAAAGTTGTGTTGTGGGCTTGGCTTGGTCCAGTTGCGTCGTTTCGGTCCATTTCCATCCTGGGCTTGATTGTCTTGAGAATGCGCTTTCCAGGATGGCGTACTTTGGACGTATTTCCACCTGTATTTATTATAAATACTACAAAATATATTTCGAACACTACAAGTGGAAATATGTTAGTAATAAATGTATATGAGTATAAAAGGTATAGTTTTATTCCCTTTATGGTAGTAAGTTGGACGGGAAAAATATGTCGTTAGTGACCGTCAACACCGCCCGCCACGCCGTCGTCGCCCGCACCACTACGCCTATTGACGAGCTTAGAGGACGCCGATGGGCCATAGGGAGGTAATGGTATATCGTCGGCTTGGTACCACTAGCGGACGCGGAGGTCGGCTCCGCCTCACGCCGCCGACACTATACGGCTAGTTGTCGGGGTGGGTGGCATGAGGGCGGTGTAGTTGGCATAATCGCTGCCGCCACCGACATGGTGGAGGAGAACTCCAGCTCGTCGTCGACGTCTATGTCGTTGGAGATATATACTTGGGAGGCGCCCGCCGACACCCGCCTTGTTGAATTATTTGGTGGCTTCGCCCGATGACCGGAGACGACGACATGCATGTCGGTGCCCGCCCCTAGCTAGGGTGCCATGCGCCGCCATGCTAATGGCACGTTGCGCATTATAACCGAGACGAGCTCGTTGATCGAGAGTCGAGACAGGGGGGGGGGGGAGACAGATGGTTGCATGGTTTGGAGCATGCTTAGTGAGCTGATCGAGAGAAAGGGAGAGAATGATGGTTGCATGGATTGGAGGAAATTGCGAGTCCACAAGACATGCGGAGTGGCGACATTCTCGGGCATGTTTGGGCCGCTCCATGTTTCACGGAGACCGGCCATGGAAGCCTTCTCCACCTCCATTGGTCAAAAAGCGGAGGTTTCTTTTATGTACAGCCATATACTCCCTCCGTTCTAAATTATAATTGGTTTAAAATTTTCAACCTAGGTGTAACCATTTGTCTTATTCAAAATTTATACTAAACATCACTTCTTATGTTGTGTCATGTTTTATCACGCTACAAAAGAGCGAGTCCTTTTTTTAGGAGGCTTGTCTATTTGACACACTAGGATTATCTTAGAACTTTTTGGTGTGCACAAGTGACGAAGCTAGAGCGAATGAACGAGGGGGTGTCTAAAGTAGTTTAGTGGGCTTCAAAGCCCTGTGGGGAAGCCTGGTATTGGGCTGTGGGGGATGCCTAAAGGGCCAAAAATTGCTAAACACTAAGAAAATTTTGAAACTGGGGGTACACAGGGCACCCGGTGTGGTCTAAGTGGCTTCGCCCCTGGGTGTGCAAGGGATATTCCAATCATATAAGGAAAAATCTTATTAGGAAATAAATAAGATTGCTTGTAAAAGGTATTCCAATCATATAAGGGAACCTTTAGAGAGATTGCTTAGGTTACAAGTCCCATTAGTAGGGCTATATAATTAAGGGGGTCAGTAATCTCTTGGGGAGACAAGCAATAAAGAAATATTCTCGTGCCTCTTTCTCTCCTCTCCACCGCCGCCGCCACGCCGCCCCCCAACCGGCCACTAGGCGGGCGCCGCCGCCTCGGAGTTCGTCGTCGGCGTGTCACAGCGGTCCAATCTAACCGATTTGTGACAGGTGGCTTGGACATTTATCCAATGATCACGCCATGTGTTCCAAACACCGAGGCCGTATTGTGTCTAGATGCGTGCTATACTAAGTACACTAACATTTATGTGCATGAGAGACTTGAAGATATTATTAATCAATGATCATGTGCTATACTAAGTACACAAACTCTAATTTATTCTAGTATGTATATCAGAAAGTTTGGACATTTTAATCAATGATAACATAATACATTGTTTTCTTTTATAAAAATGGACTCCTTGTACTCCATTTAGTGACAAGTACCTGTGTTTTACAAACCCATCCTACAAATGGGCACGAAGTAATAACTCTTTTTTAAAAAAAGGAAAGACAAAAAGCCATGGCCTTATCTTCTAGCTCCGCTTCTCTCTTGATCCACTCCACCCGCACCGCACCTCTCATTACCCGCTCTTGTCCTCCACTGTCTGCTCGTCTCCCCCATCAGTTGGCTTGGTCCCTGCTCCTCTCTTCCATATTTGGGCAGGCCAGGCCGCGTGGAGGCAGCGGTGCAGGCTGCTCGTCTCCCCCATCAGTTGGCTTGGTCCCTGCTCCTCTCTTCCATATTTGGGCAGGCCAGGCCGCGTTTAGGCAGCGGTGCAGGCGTATCTTGGATGCATACGCGAGGGGATGCAAAGACGCGAGCAGCCTGGCCGGCAAAGCACAGAGGCGGCGACGCAGGTGGAGTTGGCTGGTTGCACGTAGGTGGCGGTGCCGGCGGCGGGCGCCCCGTGGAGGCGCGACTCTATCCTCTTGGATGCTTTCTCCAATTCTCTGATTTCGTTGATTCTATTCTTCTCTAATTTTCTCTTAGATGATTCGTGTGGACGGAGAAGAAATTGCTTCGTGGAGCGATGTGAACCCATAATCAAGCGGCATTGTTGCCTCTGCCTATTGGTGATTTCTGATTCGATTTGATTTATAGTTTTTTCTGGGTTCGGTTTGGAGTTCTTTCTGCGGACGACGGAAAAAGTAAGGATGGACAAAAATTTTGGGCCGGAAATTTCTTTGCTTTATTAGTAGGTATATATATTAATTGCAATCTTACAAACCGGTAAATAGCACATAAGAAAATCAAGCAGACCTCAAAGAAGAAATAAGCTGAATTAAATTATTGCAAATTCTTCAAAGTCACTGGTTCTTAAACCTCACTAACTTCACACTCACCACAAATAAAAAAAAGGAACAAATTGAGAACCATGGAACAATCATCCAAGCGCACACTGCCTTTGGGGCCTATACCCGAAACAAACAAACACTCCGATGGCAGGCTAACCGTCACTTCATGCTGCCATCTGCCAACACTATGATTGAGGAAGAGGAACCACACAACAATGTACGGGGACGGCGATGGCGACGGCGACGGCATCCTTTGTTCACCTGAGGCACAACACTTAGAAGTCGCTGCGGGCGACGGGGGCGTGGTCGCCGCACATGTGGATGTACCGGTACACGATGCCAGCGAGGCTGCCGCCGACGAGTGGGCCAACCCAGTAGATCCAGATGTTGGTGAAGTCGCCGCTAGCCACGGCGGGGCCGAAGGAGCGAGCGGGGTTCATGGACCCACCGGAGAAGGGCCCGGCTACCAGGATGTTGGCGCCGACGATGAAGCCGATAGCGATGGGAGCGATGGTGCCGAGGGAGCCCTTCTTGGGGTCGGCCGCGGTGGCGTACACAGTGTAGACGAGGCCGAAGGTGACGATGATCTCCATCACGACGCCCTCGAACGCGCCAATGCCGGACAGGCCGTGGGTCGGGGTCGCCTGCGGGATTAAAAAAAACGTCGCCTGAGCTCTGCTGGCTGCCGGCGAAACTGTACATCTCATATCTGCACAACTTGACGTACCACACCGGTAGAGTACTGAATGAGGACGGCACCGACGATGGCGCCGAGAAGCTGGGCAATCCAGTAGAAGATGCCGGTGAGGATGGTGATCTCGCCGCCGATGGCGAGGCCGAAGGTAACAGCGGGGTTGACGTGGCCACCAGAGATGTTGGCGCCGATGGCAACCGCGACGAACAGTCCGAACCCGTGGCACACAGCCACGGCGATCAGGCCGACGGGGTCAAGCGGCGCGCCACCCGTCAACTTGGCTAGAATAATCCATCGATACCTCAGCCCGTTAGTAAACGTATCGCCTTGCGCCGTGCATGTCGATCCGTACATACAGATATGCCACCAAGAAAGCTAATTAACATCATCTAATGGTGATGACTGGCTCACTGTATGCGATGGCGGAACCGACGCCGGCGAAGACGAAGATGAGGGTGGAGATGAACTCGGCCACGTAGGCCTTTAGGGACGCCGCGCTGAAGGAGTCATCGAACCGGCCGAAGGCAATGTTACCCGACATGGTGGCGCTAGAAGGAGAGGGGTAGTCACCGGCCTGGAGGAGCTGAATGATCAAGGAGGTGGAGCTGCGTTGGTAGCCACTCGCTAAGAAGTGAGAATACACGGATGGACAAGGGGTGAATGAGCCACCGTTTTTATAGGGGCTGCATGCCCCACTCAGATCAACGATGTCTCGAGAAGCAAAATAAAAGGGGCACCAAAAAAAGGAAAAAATAAATACTAATTTGTGAGTATTTTTTTTTTAAAAAATCACAGTACAATGCAGACAATCAATACACATGTACACTCACCCGGATGAACACATGTATGGAAACTCTACCCCTATAAGCACCTGCTAAGGACTGAGCACCCGACAGATCTAGAGATTCCCTAAGTCACCATTGACACCTCGTTGTGGACGGAAACATATCACTTATCACTTAGCGCATAACGCGGTAAATCCTAAAAAATGCCCGAGGAAAAATGGTGCGGGATATAAACCCTAGTGGGTAGCATCCCACCTGGGACCATTCTACCATTGGTTTACAAGCCAATTCATAATTTTTGAGGTTACATGTCACATCCAACATGTGCTGCCCCTCGATAGAGAAAGTGGGCTAGCGAGGGTCCAAGAAGGGGCACCATGCACATGGCTATGTAGTTATCATATAATTTTTACTATAACAAACTGATCATAGATCAATTGTTTAGGTCCCTTGTGTGGAACCTACCCCCAAGTTCAAGTCCTTGACTTGGCACGGGTGATTACATTTTCTTGGATTTATTTCAGGATTTTTTTGGCGTTACGCTCTAAGTGGTAGCGACATTTCCATCGATAACGAGGCGCTAGTGGTGACTTCGGGAATCTCCGGCACTGTCAGCCCGATTAGCCGATGGTCATAGGGGTAGGGTTTGCGTCACGAGTTCATAGGGGTGTGTCTGTGGGCGTCTGTGTTGTACTGTGTAATCTTAAAAAAAAAATCTCTACTATAATTGGATTATGAAATTATTTTAGGTCCACCCAAAGTAACGTCCCACGCAGAAAGGTCCAACCTTTGTGCACCAAATCTACCTCCATTGGAGGGCTCACAAGTCCTTGCACCTCTAGGAACGACACAAGATGGCTGCAACACCGCTGCCGCTGCTGCTTGCCCTCCACGTGCTTGGGACAGCCAGGCCGCTCGCCCACATGTGCCCATGGCCTCACGCAGGAAGAAGGCGACAGAGCTAAAGGATGTGCGTGCGTGACCCGCACACTCGGGAGGGATTTTTTGTGAAGTCAGAGAGTGTTTTTTTTCTTATTTACTAAAAAAATTAAGGATGGGAAAGCCGGATGGCAAACTGTTGGAGATGCTATAAAGATCTCTTAGAGCTACATGGAAGTCAAGTCCCTTAGGGAATATGTATTTACTAGGATCATGTAATCATTGAGATCAAGAAATAAATCTCCGGAAAGCTTTTATGTCTTCTAGATACCACTTGAGGGTGTCAAAGCATGTCCTCATCTCGATACCACTTGAGCGTGTGTTTGGATGAACTAGTACCAGTGATTAGCTGACTACAATTTAGAGTGATTAGTTCACTCATGTTTGAATCAAATACTAACAAGTACCACTATAGACTAGAAGTAGTTATTAACTCTAAATAGTTGAGTTGTATGGACTAGTTGGGGCTTGGACCAGTTGTTAGTCCATTCACTAATCCAAAGGACTAAATTTTAGTCAACCACTTGTTAGTTCATGGGATACAAATAGGGCCTGAATTGTACATGCTGTCTTCTATAAACTATATTGTTATCTTATAAAAATTTTATTGAAAATTTATTTTGGATAATGGCTTTCTTTTTAAAGAGTAACATTACCATAATATATATAGCCTTACTTCTTTGCTTTAATTTTTATGCTGCTGCTATCATAATAGGCACGGGTATAATTATCTTTTAATGTCCAAAAGCTTCAAGAAGCTGGGTGGCATTAGCTCGCTAGATTTGCAGAATATGTACCTCAGATTGTAGAAGCTATATGAAAGTTGTGGTTGTTTGGAGCTGCCGATAGATTCTAGAAGCCACGTGACAATGTAGAATAATTCAAATATAGGCTATAACCGTATGATCTCTCCATTCTAAATTATTACAACTGAAATATTTTAACTCTGACAAAGTTTTAGAAAATATTATCTACAAATTCTAAAGGAAAAGTTCATTGTTACCTTCAAACTTGTGTTGTACTCTAATTTCCATTCATAAACTATAAAACGGGAACAAACACTTTCGTCAATCAATGATCAAAACCGCAAACTGATCATAGATCAGTTGGTGAGGTCCCTGTGGTGGAACCTACCCACCCGGGTTAATTCGTTGACTTGGCACGGACCTAGTCATTGGGAATGTGGGGCGAGCCGGCGTTCCTTGTCTCGGGAACTTTGTTCCCATTCGAGGGACGAGGGACGCGTCGGGTCGAATCCTGGGACGGCGGCAGAACTCGACCCTAAGGAAAGAGGAAGAGGAAGGCGAAAGAACATCAGCATCGGGAAGGCGAAGCACCGGTCAAGCCGCGTGCCCACGCGCCTACATCGGGGCAACGCGAGGGGAAGGCGGAGCGCCACCATTATCCCCATCCGAACGCATCGATGGGAAGGCTCGACCGAAGCCTTATGTAAGGTCCTAGATGGCTAGAGGGGGGTGAATAGCCTATAAAATTTTCTACAAGCTCAAATAACAAACCGATTAGTGTAACAAAAAAGGCGTAATCGCGGTTTGCACTAGCTCTATTGTCTTGCAAGCCTCTAGTGACAATTCTAACTAAAAGCTATGATCTCTAAATCAATCAAGGGCTATGTCACTACTCTAACTAGTGAGAAATCCTAATATGATCCTTAGGCTAGCAAGAACAACTACACAAGGAAGAGCTAGCTCACTACACAATATAAACTAGGAATGTAAATGCAAGTGTGAGAGCTTGATATACCAACGTGTAGAGGATGTGAACCAATCACCGGGAAGAGGATGAACAATCAAACACAATATGAACATGATCCAATCACCAAGACAATGAACAAGTTGATTTGTTCACCCGGAGTTCACTTGTACACCGACAAGCTAGTCTCCGGTTGTGCCGACCAACACGAGGATGGTGCTTGAGCTAGGCGGTGCACTTGCTAACCTCAACACACCACTCACAAGTGAGGTACCCAAGACACGAGCAATGTATTCCTTGCACTTTGTCTTCCCGACGAGGAGTGCGTGATCCTCTCACAAATCAACCGGAGGTGGCCAAGAACAATCTCCCTTTTCTTGCCAACAACTCCACCAAATCACCAAGCCGGCTAGGAGCGGTGTCTCAAGAGAAACGGGGAAACCAACCAAGGCTCACAACGATCCCCAAGTGCCTCTAGATGCAAGAACTCGATGCAAATGCACTTGGATCAACTCTTCTCTCAAGAATGAAGCTCACAATCAAGAATGAGAGAGGAGGAGGCTTGTTGCTCAGCTCTAGGAAGTTAGGAGTGATTCAGATGACCAAGAGAGAGAGCACAAGCTAGCCAACCAAGTATATATAGCCCCCATCACGAAATATGGCCGTTGGGGGCAAAACTTAGTTTTCGCGCAGGGGTGTGGGACACGTTGATTTGGACTCGCCCGGTGAGTCCGGTCGATGGGTCCGGTCACAACCGACAAGCCGACCTGGCATGCCCTCGGTGCGTCGGTCATAGGTTCATGCATCCGGTCGAGGAGAATCCGGTGCGTGCGCGTCCGGTCACTCGGCGGCTCGAAAAAAACACCCTTATCGTAAAGTCCGACCGGAACCACACACCGGTGCCCCGGTCGAAACCTCGCGGCGTCCGGTCGCGGGTCCGGTCACCGCGTCCCGGTCACCTCCGAAGCTGCGAATTTTGCGTCGTTGTGTTGTCGTTCCTTCGCCTTTGCTCCAAACCGACTTCCGTCACTTGATCCTTGTTGCCGACACGTCGAAGAACACCTCGACACCATGTGTTAGCATTTTTGAAACCATTTTCGATAAGTGCGGAGTTAGCTCTTTAGGTTAGAATGCATGCATATGAGTTTTGAACCTAAAGGCACCTTTGGAGGACCGATATGTACGATAAGTTTCCCCTCTTAATAGTATGGCTTATCGATCCTATAATCACTCACACCCTCTATGGTGTCTTGAGTGTAAAATCAAAAGGCCCTATGGTTATACCTTTGCCTTGGGCTCAATTGATCTCCAAACCCTCCAAGTTGGATGCTTGATCATCTTTTGGATCACCTCGATCCATCATCCATGATCACCATGCTCCAATCTTGACACGACCAATCCCCAATCTAGACAAACACTTAGCATCGAGAGATTAGTCCTTAGGTGTCACTAATTAGTCAAAACCAAACTAGAGATCTTCAATCTCCCCTTTTGGTAATTGGTGACAACCCGCATAAAGATTTTATGATTAATGTTTTTGAACATATCATGGTTGTCCAACCATTTTGCTTACAATCATAGGATTGGACAATCATCAAAGTTAGGTTTTGGTAGCATGAGCTCCCCCTACATGTATGCCACGAGTTTGGAACGAAGCATTGCATACATGTATGAATATTGAAATTTAGGGTGAGCTATGTTACCAAAATGATGCTTAGGTGAAAGAAATGGACCTTTGAAGCGTGATACCAATCGGAGTTGCGCCATTTTCACCATACAAGCATCAAGGTAACTAGATTTTCATCAAAACTCAAAGTACCACGTGAGGTCACATTATAAGCAAGGTACTTGAATTAAGAGCGGAATTTAGAAAATCTAGCTAGCTCCTATGCATGCTAGTTATTCAACCACTTGTAAAGCAATACTTGTGAATCACTAAACTAGCATACACCACACAAGCATGTATATATGGAATTTAAATACATGTGCAATGAGCAAGTCATATGTTAGTGCACAACCAAAGCGCAACAAATTGTCTATGAGCTTGCTCCCCTACTTGTGTGAATCTCTTGTAACCTCATGAACCTCATGAAAGATTTTCAATAACATGTGAATTTTTTAATTTTCCAAAACCTTTCATGCACTAATCTCTCCCCTTTGTCGACAATTTTCACAAAAGGTATGACCATGTTGTGTTATGGAAGAGAGAATAGTGCTCAAATTTGGTCAAATTTGGATCACTTGTCAAACATATATTTCGGTTTGAACCAAAGACAGGCTTCTTCACACCTCATGACAAGGGTTATCTTGCCTATGTTGAAGTATATGTGTGAAAAGGTAGCCAAATTCAACACTTGAGATTGCAAGCCCATAAACATGTCATATGTCATCACTAGATCAAACAAGCATAAATAGCAATAGTGATGGCATACATACATTGAAATCCTTTGATTTTCCATGAATGCTTCCTAAGGCACAAGTTATATGTCTATATGTTCTAACAAGTCCTTAGATATCATGAATGCCATGTCAAACAATTTCACCTTTGCTTTGCTTGATGGAAAGGCATGTCATAGATGTGGGGTGCATTCAACTCATGTTGGAGAAGTCAAGGATGTTCAACTCATTTCTTAGCTTGCAAAACCTCTTCTCATCTAGTGGCTTTGTAAAGATGTCGGCTAGTTGATCTTTGGTGCCAATAGGTTGGATAGCAATATCACCCTTTTGTTGATGGTCTCTTATGAAGTGATGCCTTATGTCAATGTGCTTGGTTCTTGTATGTTGGACCGAGTTTTGTGTCATCTTGCAAGCACTCTCATTGTCACAATACAAAGGCACATGATGGAAATCAAAACCATAATCCTTCAATGTTGATCTCATCCATAGCAATTGTGCACAACAACTACCGGCACTAATGTATTCGGCCTCGCGGTTGAAAGTGTCACACGGTTTGCTTCTTTGATGACCATGATACTAGAGATCTTCCAAGGAATTGACAAGTGTCACTTGTGCTTCTTCTATCAACCTTGCATCCCCCATAGTCGGAGTTCGAATATCCAATAAGCTTAAAGTTTGACCCCTTAGGAAACCATAGCCCAACATTTTGTGTGTGCTTCAAGTACCTCAATATTCTCTTTGATGTGGTGAGATGACTCTCTCTAGGTGAGGTTTGAAACCTTGCACACTTGCCAACACTAAACATCACATTAGGCCTAGAAGCGGTCACATAGAGTAAGCTTTCGATCAATGACCTATAGTACCTTTGATCAACCATATTGCCACTCTCATCATTGTCCAATGATCCATTGGTACCCATTGGTGTATTGATGCCCTTTGCATCTTGCATGCCAAATTTCTTGATCATGTCCCTTATGTACTTCCCTTGGCTAATGAATGTGCCATTCTTTATTTGCTTGATTTGTAGACCAAGGAAGTATGTGAGCTCTCAAGCATAGACATTTCAAACTCTTTTGCCATCATCTTAGCAAACTCTTCATAATATTCTTGATCTGTTAATACAAAGATGATATCATCAACATATATTTGCATCACAAACAAATCATTGCCAATCTTCTTGGTGAAGAGAGTAGTGTCAACTTTTCCCATCTTGAAGCCTTTCTTGAGTAAGAAGTCTCTCAACCTCTCATACCATGCTCTAGGTGCTTGCTTCAACCCATATAGTGCCTTGTTCAACTTGTACACATGATTGGGATGATGATAATCTTCAAAACCGGGAGGTTGTTCAACATACACTAGCTCATTGATGAATCCATTGAGAAAAGCACTTTTGACATCCATTTGATAGAGCTTGATGTTGTGGGCACATGCATAGGCTAATAGGATTCTAATTGCCTCTAATCTTGCAACCAGAGCATATGTTTCACCAAAGTCAAGACCCTCTACTTGAGTGTAACCTTGTGCAACAAGTCTTGCTTTGTTTCTCACAACAATGCCATCTTCATCTTGCTTGTTCTTGAAAACCTATTTGGTTCCAATGACATTGTAGCCTTTTGGTCTTTCTACCAATTCCCATACTTTGTTTCTATCAAAGTTATTGAGCTCCTCTTGCATTGCAATGACCCATTCCTCATCTTTCAAAGCATCATCAACCTTTTCGGGGCTCTTCTTGTGGCACAAAAGCAAAGTGTTCACAAAATGCCGCTAGCCTTCCTCTAATTTGCACTCTTCTTGCAATGTCACCAACAATTTGATCAATTGGGTGATCTCTAGCTATGCTTGAGCTTTGGAGTATTGGAGCTTGATTGCTTGAACTTGGTTGATCACTTGTTGTTGCTTGAGATGATGTACTAGGACGGAGTTAGCACTTTAGGTTAGAATGCATGCATATGAGACTTGAACCTAAAGGCACATGAGGACCGATATGTACGATAATTTTCCCCTCTTTATAGTACGGCTTATCGATCCTATAATCACCCACACCCTCTATGGTGTCTTGGGTGTGAAATCAAAAGCCCTATGGTTATACCTTTGCCTTGGGACCTTTGATCTCCAAACCACACCCGAATTGGATGCTTGATCAATCTTTTTGGATCACCTCGATCCATCCTCCATGATCACCATGCACCAATGTTGACATCTCTTATTGAATACTTTTATATGTCAACTAAACATGAAATAAGGGCATAAAATGAATATCCACATAGACATAGGGCTTATACTAACAATTTCCACGAGTTTTGGTGAATTATATATTTTTCAGGGATTAAACAGGAAAAGCCCAGAGATTTGAAGCCCTACAACACGAAGACGTATCTGTGACGTATATCAACTTGAAACCCACGTAAGAATATTCGAAGACACCGAGACAACTTGAGAAGATTTTGGGACCCACCGGGCGGTGAGCGAGGCGGCCCCGAGCATGCCAGGCGGCGGCCGCCGCCTGGGCCCACCTGTCAGCCTCGCCCAACTATGTCGGTTCCAAACCGCCTATGAGGAGCAATCTAGTCCATCCATCAAGGTCGGTTTGATCCAAGGGCCGTCGTGCATCGCCTAGGGCTATATAACAAGACCCCCTGACCCCTGGGTGAAACCCTAATTCATTGTATTCATTGTAATTCATTATCAAGCCGAGGCGAAGTAGAAGAGAGCTTCTCCACCGAGAATTAGGGGTACTACTTGTCTAGGTTCTAGTTCTTCTAGTTCTAGTTCCTCTAGTTAGATTAGCAAGTCGATTCAATTAGATTTGGGTGTTGCCAACCCAGATTCTCGATCGTCAAGTCATTACGGTATTATCTTGTATCCATGACTTTATTCTATTTCAATATTAAGTATTGGTTTGCTATGTTCTTAATTTACTCTAGTAGTATATTTGATATGGTCATGATTAATTGTGAGTTCATGTATCTATTAGGTAGGCGCCTAATTGAATCTCGAGAGAGTTAGGTGATAGAAATAATTATGTAAGCATGGTGCTTAGATATGATAAATCTGCGGATGCATCTTATAATCTGGGGCGTGTGGTAGATCGCGGGTGTGATATTCTGTTGAGTCCTTTGGAGTCCATCCTCGGTTATAAGACTAGTTGAGCATGGTTTTGGGGATTATCTTGTTTTGTTCTTGGTTCTCCTCATAAATCTTGAGGATGCATAGATTCATGGTTGTTATCTTTGTATATGATGATATATGACCTAGGGTAGATGTTTGACTTAGTAGATTTAATGCTATATAAGAATTCCGTCTCTTAACGTAAGTCCACGTTAGTTTGAGTAGTAAGTAGTCTATTCCTATATCTACGTGTGATACTTTGCCTTTGTTTATCACTTATCATATCATTATTGGCTTAACCCTGCTAAAGTAGTGCTAGTGACCGAATCTCTCATAAGTATACTAGCTAATAATCATATCGACCATCCTCATATTCCTCTCGTGGTAGAATTATAAATGATAGACACGGATCCCTCACGGTGAAATGTGTGATGTTATTTTATCTAAACTGCTTGGATAATTTAATGGTAGATATATTTTGTTTTAGAAGATTGCAAATCAGCACAATCACATGTAGCACATATAACATTTCTAGCATTCTTGCTAGGGATGACAACCTAGCCTATGGTAAAGCTATGAGATGGAGAAACACCGAGTGCCTCGGCTCATATGGCCTTAGGTGAGATTAACTCCACCTATTGGTTGTAGTGATGTTAAGAAGTACCAACAAGCATTTAAACGCGCCATTGCCGGGGAGGATATAATGGCTAACTAGAGATATTATTAGAAAGAAACTTATGATGAGGTCTAAACTAGGCACTTTACTTTAGCGGGATTACCCTTGTTTTTCTTTGTTTATATTTTATAGGGGGTTTATCATAAAGGATTGATTGAGATTCACTTCGCCGTTCATCGAATAAAGTCAGTCAAGAGGAAGCATACAATCAACTTTTGAAGCTATGGGTGAAAGGACTTTCTGAGAGTTCTCTGCTCCAAGCAATGAGAACATTGCGTCTTTGGACCCGTACTTCAAACTAACAACCTTGAGTTTGAGCTCAAGCCCGGCTTCATCAACATGGTTCAAGCTACTCAATTCGATTGGAAGGAAACACGAAGATGCACGCTCTCATCTTCGAATTTTTACGGAGATTGCCAACACAATCACAATCAAGAATGTTTCGAGATATCATATTACTCCGCTTATTCCCATTCTCATTGGCGGGAAAAGCGAAGTTATGGTTCTATGCTAATAAAGAAGAAATCAAGACCTGGGATGAATGTTCAAAGGCCTTCCTATCAAAATTCTTCCCTATAGGCAAAACCAATGCCTTACGAGGAAAAATCACAAATTTTTAAGAAAGAGAAGGGAGAATCAATTCCGAAGCATGGGAACGTTTAGAAGAATACATATCAGATTGTCCCCATCACGGAATGGAAGATTGGTTACTCCTACAAGGATTTTATCATGGATTATCAAGAAAAGCTCAAGAGCATTTGGATGCATTTCTTTGGAGGATGATTTTTGTCACTCACTCTTGGGAAAATTTGAAGCACTTATGGAAAAGATATCGAAGAAAACCAAGGTTTGGTCCCAAGAAAGCACTCAACACTCCCATCAAATTGAAGAAATACCAAAAAAGTAAATGTAGTGTCAACCAAGATGGATGTGTTATTGAATTGGCTTGAAGAAAGAGCCAATTACAAGAAGGATCGTCGAGGGCTTTACAAGATTATATTGATTGAGATCGGACTCAAGTCTCGTAGTTCACAATTCGATTACAACACAGTCAAAACAAGGATGGAATTCACAACCTCGATCCAACTACCAAGGTAAGTACTAAGGTAATATTCCCAAACAACCATCTTTAAGAGAGTTAATTAATGAGCAAGCTAGAATTAATGATGACTTTTCTAAGAAGCTTGTTGCTAATGATAAGGTTTTAGAAGATATAAATCTTAAGATGGATAATTTCTCGGTTGCTTTAAAAGAACAATATGCTTACAATAAAAGGATAGAATGACAAATAGCAAAATTGTTTTTTTGCTACCACTAACCATGGCGGTACACAATGTCACGACTAGGCGTGGTAAGTCCACGCGTGATCCACCGTACCGGGAAGAACAATAGAAAAGCCGGTGAGAACACCACCGGCAACACCAATGGTACCCCAAAGTACCAATAGAAGAAGAAAAGGATGATGAAATAGAGATTTTGCCTCGGGAGCCACATGTGATGAAAGATTTTCATGACACAACCTTCATACCATATCGAAGACAACGTAAACCCCAAGTGGATGATCGGTTTGGAAAATTTGTAGAGGTAATTCAAAAGCTATATATCAATATCCCTCTACTCGATGCTATACAAGTCCCTACCTATGCAAGGTATCTTAGAGATATTTTGAACAAGAAGAGACCATTACCCACTATGGAGGTGATCAAGCTAACTTGAAGAATGCGGTGAGGCCATCCTCAATGAGCTACCAAATAAGAAGAAAGATCTAGGATGCCCCACCATTGATTGCTCTATCGGAGACCAATATTTTGACAATGCACTTTGTGATCTCGGAGCAAGTGTCAGTGTAATGCCAAAATCCGTCTTTGACAAACTCATGCACACAGATTTAGTTCCAACGTCAATTTCTACGCAACTAGCGGTCGGTCTATCGGATATCCATCCGGGGAGTTGCCGAGAACATACCAGTCAAGATTAGAGGATTCTTCGTACCTATGGACTTTGTAGTCTTGGATATGCAAGCTTGATTCAAGAGTTTCGATCATTCTCGGAAGACCTTTTACGAGCAAAGCTAATGCACATTCAACCTAAATGGAAAGGAAGAGAAATTTGCTTTCAAGCCAAGACCTGAACCTCGCTCTTGAGTAGATATGATTGAGAAAGAAGATTTGTCATCACCATCTCCGAATCTGGAGGATGCACCGATAATTGAAAGAATTGGAGAGTCTAGTTCGTGGACTTTAAACTACGAAACCTCACCGAAGGTATGTCGGTAATTATCCTTAATTTCTTTACACTTGAGAAAAATCAAATGCCCCATATAAATAATTTTGTGGAGTGTTAAAACCCATGAAAATATTTATTGTGGTGGCCCAAAAATTCTTGCATTTCTATATTTATTTCTGCATTATTTATCAAAATACCAAAAATATTTCATCTAGTGGAGGACCCCACTTGTCATACACTCAAATTCTTATTTCACCTAATTTGGACAAGACACATCCCCTCAAACCTCCACCTACCTCCATTCACCATGCACGCATGCTTTTCCACCGCAAAATTCACCTAATTCGATGCACCTCAAAGTGAGCAACATGCGGCATGGAGGGAGAGGACGGCGGGCCCACCACCGAGGCGGCCGCCTCCACCAATCGGGCGACCGGCGCCTCCCTCTCTCCCTATATAAAAACCCATACATCCCTCGGTTTCTCTTCACCTCCTCATTCCGAGCTTCGGTTCCACTTCGAGATTCATAGTTCTTCATTCGAAAGCTTTGGCTTAGTAGAGGGAAGAAAGAAAGAGAGAAGAGGAGAGAAGAAGTAGTTCTTGAGTAGTAGTAAAATCTTGAGAAGGGAAAGAGAGTTCTTAGAAAGAGAGCAAGAAGAATTAGAGGAAATGTTGTCCTAGTAACCAAGCTAGAGTAAAACTTTGCTAGGGGAAGTTCTATCAAAATAAAATCCATCGAGCATTATCTTTTTGGACGACTAACCCCTGGGCGACTAACTTTGGATGATCAACCCCCGATTTCTTTCTAACCTCTCTATTATTGTTATTTACATTATTTTGTGATTGCTTTGTGCTAACCCCTTGTTCTTCTAACCTCTGTTACTAGTACTTGTCTTGCTTTGTTTTGCTTTGTTTTCGTGATTGTTTTTGCGGGGATGAGCTTCTTTGGATTTAGCCGAAGGTCCAAGCGCTTAGAGAAGGATGGCTCCTCATCGAGAGCCCAACCGAGAGATGAGTTTTGGAACAGAAACTCCACCACCAAAAGATCGATGACCGACGGTGATCTCGGGCTTCATACTTCAGAAGAGAAGGCAAGGTACAAGGACATGAAGAATCGAACTTTCACGCACACACACGGTACTAGATCCGATTTCATACATGAGATAGGTATGGCTTACGAATTTGGCCAATTTTCAAAAGCGTGGGATGGCGAGAATTTTTTGGGAAAGTGCTGAGCTAGGTTCTAGGCTGTTGACCCTTGAATTTCTTTGCACTTTACGCCTTACAAATGAGGGGATACACTTTAGACTCTTTAAAGAGCAACACACTCTTAAAATTTGGAGGGGTTTAAGCGATGCTCTTGGTTTTGAACCCGTTTGCGTTATTTCACTAGATCAAGCTTTGCCCGATTTTAATCACATTACAGTTTGGAAGGAACTTTTACGGTAAAGATTCTTTCCGGGATGCCAAAGCTTGATGATATGCACATACCTACCCTCCGCTTTTTCCACAAATGGATGTGTTTCACTTTCTTTCCAAAGAAAGACCAGCAAAGTGTCGAGCGATAGACTTGCAATTAATGTACTTATTTGTTATTAAGCAAAAGGAAAGTCTCCCTGTTATCCCCTTGGCACAACATTGGCTCAACATACCCAAGTTGGTAGGAACAATAGAGTGCACCTCGTTTATCACTAGAATTGCAAATCATCTTAGAATCTTGGATGATGCCCTCGTCCCTTTTATAGAAAAAGCACGGACGTTGATAGGCTACCCGTATTTCAAGCAAGCACATATAATGAGAAGGGTAGGAAGTTTTTACTATATGAAACACCACGGCATTGGGGAGATCCGGTTACCTAACACGGATTTTGCCCTTTATGAGACACAATCCTTCTTGATAAATGAACAGGCACAACCGGTGAACATGCCGAGAACCATGCCACAGCGCCAAGCAAGCGCACATGAACGGTGTGGATGGGTGCAGATCCAACCCCACAAGATATTATGGCGGCACCAACCCGGGACCTTCCCGGGCCCGCTACGGCCGGTTTCGGAAGAAAGCCCGGATGACCAATCCAGGAGGCATACGCATCCGCCGTGAGGCGTATCATGGAAGTGGATACTTCCACGACCAGCAGGTACATCACGCCGCAAGGCACACCCCGTGATTACGAACCAGCTCGTAGCTCTTTTGCGGGTTTCGGACAAAGCGAATCACAACTTCTCCAAGGGATTTACACCACCGTCCAAGGAATTGGCAGGACGGACCACCCACATCCAGAAGCAGAGAACATGGAACAATAGGACTGATCGGAGCATCTCAATATCCGGGGAGACACTAGGGTACCACACGGACTGCTTTGCACACCCACACGGGGAAACAGGCGCGGGCGTCGCCGTTAGAACACCCACATCAAGATCAAGCTTGGGGAAGGCGCCCCCACTCAACCGGGTAAGTCTCAACCCCCGGTGTTAATTTATCCATTTATTTTCTATTTTTCTATATTCTAGTTGTTTGAGGTTTGCTTTGTTTGCTATGCTAAAAAAATGCTTGGAAAATAAAATAAAAAAGAGTGTGTACAAGAGTTTGTTTTTGCTTTTAATAAATAAGAAGAGTTAGACAAAGAACTATCTGTTTTGGAAATGATGAATAGTTGCTCTGTTTGACTTTCTTGCAAATGCCTAGCACTTGGTTTAGAGTTCTCCCAATTTATGGACACAACTGTTTTTAAATCTGAAGATTTACCTTGAACTTGAAATTTTGTGGGAGCAAACATCTAAACTAGTCTAAGTTATTGACGGATATGATATGAGAAAGTCCGATTTTGCTATTTATCTTGTTCCTAGAGACACTAAATTCGGAGATTTGATTGTGAAAATTCTAAAATTTTACATGATGAGTTTCCTACATGACAGAGCTTCAAATTCCTACCACTGACCAAATGCATGATCTTAGATAGGAAAACACCATTAGTGACTCCTTGCTTTGCATTGAGTTTTGACAACCTCTGTGATCCTTAGGAACTCGTCATACAAAATCCACATTCCACATAAATACTACTCCTAATCTGGAAGTAGACAATCGCCTTTTTGCTAGCTTTCATGAAAATGTTTCACTCCTACCTTGGGAATGAACACCAAAAATATTCTCTTGCTATCACTCCAGAAAACCCATTCATGCTCCATGGACTTCATTCATTATCTCTCAAATATTGTTGACAAAAAGAAACTTGGGACAATGCTAAAAGAAAAAAAAGAAGAAAGAATGGGAGATGAAAAATGGACAAGTGTCCTACGACGGTGAGTAGAGCCTACCTCCTAAAAAAAAAAAAAAAGAGAGAGAGAGAGAAGAGAATAAAAGAGCTGAAAAAAAATGGACAAGTGTCCGATGTGAAAACAATGGGTACTTAGATGCCCGCCTCTTGGAAAAGAAAAGCTAGCCCAAGTTTTCTTTTATGTCCTCTTAAAATTTCCAAAAAGAGAGATCAATTTCTTCAAAAGGAGCATAGTAGAATTAGGAAGATTTCGTTCCATCTTCACCACCTTCTGTATATCCCATACACCTACATTGTATGACTTGTTCTTTTTGGATCCATTGTTTGACTTTACAATATATGCTTTGCAAGTATGTATGAGCTGTCTCCCTCCTATGAGCTCCACATATGAAACTTTAGAAATAGGATGAGAGAAGGCATGGTAAAAACTACCATGTGCCAAAAATACCACATATTTTAAGAGAGAAGGCACCACATCATTGCCTTGGGAAGGATCCAAAAAACACCACATATGAGAGACTTGAAAGGGTCATACAATGGAAACTCGAGTTTTATTTCAAAAATATTGAAAACTTGAGAACACAGGTGAATCCAAGAACTTGAGACATAGTGCTTGACCAACTTGTTCTATCTTTCAATCACCCAAGATTTTTAGTGCATATTAAAGCCCCATATTTTTCGGGTAATATAGGTGAGTTGGAAGGTTAGAATGGTTTCACCCTTTCTTGGAGAAGAACTTTTTACCAATGATCATATAAATTTGTGAAGAATAAAACATAGTAGCAACTCGATCCTTTGTCAAGTTTGGCTTTGCTAGGGACTAGCAAAGGTTAAGCTTTGGGGAGCTTGTTGACATCTCTATTTATTGAATACTTTTTTATATGTCAACTAAATATGAAATAAGGGCATAAAATGAATATCCACATAGATATAGGGCTTATACTAACAATTTCCACGAGTTTTGGTGAATTATATATTTTTCGGGGATTAAACGGGGAAAAGCCCAGAGATTTGAAGCCCTACAACACGAAGGCGTATACGTGGACGTATATCAACTTGAAACCCACGTAAGAATATTCCGAAGACACGGAGACAACGCGAGGAAGAGGCTGGGACCCACTGGCGGTGAGCCGGGGGCGGCCCCGAAGCATGCCGGCGGCGGCCCGCTGGGCCCACCCTGTCGACCTCGCCCAACTATGTCGGTTCCAAACCGCCTATGAGGAGCAATCTAGTCCATCCATCAAGGTCGGTTTGATCCAAGGGCCGTCGTGCATCGCCTAGGGCTATATAACAAGACCCCGACCCCCGGGTGAAACCCTAATTCATTGTATTCATTGTAATTCATTATCAAGCCAAAGGTAGTAGAAGAGAGCTTCTCCACCGGAGATTAGGGTAGCTACTTGTCTAGTTCTAGTTCTTCTAGTTCTAGTTCCTCTAGTTAGATTAGCAAGTCGATTCAATTAGATTTTGGGTGTTGCCAACCCGGGATTCTCGATCGTCAAGTCATTACGATATTATCTTGTATCCATGACTTTATTCTATTTCAATATTAAGTATTGGTTTGCTATGTTCTTAATTTACTCTAGTAGTATATTTGATATGGTCATGATTAATTGTGAGTTCATGTATCTATTCGTAGAGCGCCTAATTCGAATCTCGAGAGAGTTAGGTGATAGAAATAATTATGTAAGCATGGTGCTTAGATATGATGATGTCTGCGGATGCATCTTATAATCTGGGACGTGTGGTAGATCGCGGGTGTGATATTCTGTTGAGTCCTTTGGAGTCCATCCCTCGGTTATAAGACTAGTTGAGCATGGTTTTGGGGATTATCTTGTTTTGTTCTTGGTTCTCCTCATAAATCTTCAGGATGCATAGATTCATGGTTGTTATGCTGTATATGATGATATATGACCTAGGGTAGATGTTTGACTTAGTAGATTTAATGCTATATAAGAATTCCGTCTCTTAACGTAAGTCCACGTTAGTTTGAGTAGTAAGTAGTCTATTCCTATATCTCTGTGTGATACTTTGCCTTTGTTTATCACTTATCATATCATTATTGGCTTAACCCCTGCTAAAGTAGTGCTAGTGACCGAATCTCTCATAAGTATACTAGCTAATAATCATATCAGCCATCCTCATATTCCTCTGTGGTAGAATTATAAATGATAGACACGGATCCCTCCCGGTGAAATGTGACAGTGTTATTTTATGCAGGCGCTTGCGGATAATTTAATGGTAGATATATTTTGTTTTAGAGAAGATTGCAAATCAGCACAATCACATGTAGCACATATAACATTTCTAGCATTCTTGCTAGGGATGACAACCTAGCCTATGGTAAAAAGCTATGAGATGGAGAAACACCGAGTGCCTCCGGCTCATATGGCCTTAGGTGAGATTAACTCCACCTATTGGTTGTAGTGATGTTAAGAAGTACCAACAACCAACTCCAGCACGACCAATCTCCACTCTAGTCAAACACTTAGCATCGAGAGATTAGTCCTTAGGTGTCACTAATTAGCCAAAACCAAACTAGAGATCTTCAACAGGCGCTAAGTCTGCTCTTCCGAGCTATCGAGAGTCAAGCATAGGAGGTGAACATGGAAGTGATGTGTTCCTTCAGCACTTAGACTAAGTCGGGGCTACTCTTTCTATTAAGCAAGTATTACCGGGCACCGGGTTGCACTTGGCACGCCAAGCGATGCCGGTCTCCGGCTCTACTCAGAACCGGACGTGGAGGTACGAAAGGCTTAATAGGGGCTGTCACCACCTATCCCCTACCTCACTACCATGGATTGCGTAGCAAAGCGAGGGTGATTCATAACCTAGACACCCACGTCTCGCTATTCATCACTACTCTAGTGTCGCAGGGTATCCCATCTTCATCGGGGACCCTCTACTAGAGCATTTACCGAAAGGTAAACAACGATCCCGTAATCTCAACAAAATAAATGATAGCGTGGAACTTGAGAATGATAATGAAGGTAAGACACGAATATCTTTCACCAATCCAAAAGATTACCCACAGAGGTTCAAGGTATGGAGGCGGGAGCCGGCAGGTCCCAAGACTGACACTGGAGGGCGTTGCCAATCCTTATGCCACACAAGACCACGGGGTCACTACTCCTCTCTCTCTCTCTCTACCTTTCACTCTCTCACTCCCTTCTGAGCGTATTGGCGCTCCTACACCACCCTTTGTGTGAGGCGTGGAGTGAAATTCCTGAAGGAATGTGGGGTGAGTGATGGATCACATGGTGAAGTGTGTGTTGGAATGTGTGATCCTTTATTGAATGATCAAGTGAATGATCAAGTGTGATGGTGTGTGTCATTGTCTGTTACAAGGGAGGCAATGGCCTCTTTATATAGGGAAAAGCAAGATGAAATGGAGGGCTATCCCTATTCTAAGGAGGTTTTAGGGAGTTTGGCGGGAATTCTTGGCGCCATCCCGAAAAACACCTTGATATGACCACGCCCGACCATGGCGACCTCATCGGCGACATCTTTGATCTTTATGTCAACCAACGTCTTTGATGGATTGATTACAAAACTCCAATACAAGGTGCACGCGCTACTTTTGTGAATTTCAATTAGAAACTAATGAGAACTTTATGCTACCTAAGTCTTTTATGTTGATATTACTCGGGTATGTCGAAGAGAATCAAAAAAGATGAAGGCCAAGAAGTTGAAAAACAGCAAAATCCTCGTCATTCGGCAAGGCCATTCGGTAACTTCAGCGTTCAGCAAGGTCATTCGGCAAGGTCCACGAAGCTGAAGTTTGTGCGTAAAACTGTACCAATCTATGAAGATTCACATAGCATGCTATACACCGTTGGAAAGCTTATCGAGTTAAATTTCCAACGCATCCAGCCCCACATCATTTGAAGATTCCTAGAAGAAGTTATCTTTGGAAACATTGAAGACTGGTCAGAAGTCAAACAGTCACGCGGAAACAACTCCGGGAGGTCATCTCGGGAGATCCTTTCACATTGGCGACGTATTTAGTTTGTTTTTCGTGTTTCCACCCACCTAGGAGGGTTGTTCCTAGTATAAATACCCCCATATGTAAGCTATCAACAACTTTTGATGATTTGAGATTATTCTAGTGATATTGCAGCCGAGAGCTGCCTGAGTTGCTTACTCAACCCTTGTTCTTCCTCGTTCCTCTTGGACTTGTGAAGAGATCTCTCTCGAGATCCACTAGTTCGTGCTTTGCGAGTTCCAACGGACGGCTGCCTCGCCTTGTGTGGATTAGCTCACGGTTGTGGTTCTGCGGTCGTTTGGAGATCGAGTCGAAGTCCTCGCGGTTTGATTGTGTCTCTCCCCGCCGCTTGGGTCGCATCCAACCTTGGCCAGGTATAAAGCTAGTTATCCGCTGATCTTTCGACAAGTTATCTTGAGTTTCCAGCAAGTTATCGTCCTACTTCCGCTACCTCATCGGCGTTCCTCAAGTTCAAGACCTCTTGCCCGTGAAGATCGGGCCATCCTTGTTCTAACGCCGGGTTAGAACCTATCACCGGTATCAAAGCTTTCGTTGACACGGTAGGTCAATTTACTATCCACATATTTATCCTCATTTGATTTGCTACATATATCTGTTTTTAACCTATAGTCCAAAGCCAAAAAAATACCTATAGCCCTTTTTTGTCGATCATTGTTACCTTGTGTTCTTGTGTTCTTAAGTTGCTAGTCACCATTGTTATCTTTATAGAACAAGTTGTTTCAGGTTATAATCTGTTGTTAGTATTTAAAAAAAAAAGAGTCAAAAAAAAAGAGAAGAAAAAGAAAAGAGAAAAAAAAAAAAACGAGAAGATAAGTATTAGAGGAATTGTGTTTGCGGTGGTTGCTGAAATTTTCAGATTACATAATCAAGTGGTGGAAATCTTTTGTTCTGCAACTTTACGTCTTTTGAGCACATCAAACCACTTGGTTTTCAGATGCAGAAAGCCCTCCTTGTTAGCCACCTATAACTCCACCTCAATACCGGAACCGGGACAATCGATTCGTAATCCTTACGACCTCTCTACCACCTCCGTTGAAGCTGCCACACCAAAGACTATCACAGTCCTAGGACAGGGAGGACTTAGGTAAGTAAGAGGTGAGATTGAGTGTTTCCACAAATACTTCATATTCCACATATTTCTTGCTGCCCCTAACATGCCGGGATCAAATTTGAGAGTTCATCGTGATCGGCATCTAGAAGAAGCTCTCGCTACATGGGCTGAGTTGCGTCAATTTGAAAACTCACTAGTGAAGGCCATGGAGAGGATGTTTGATGAACGTCTTCCTACACCGCGAGATTATGGAGCTTCCACCAAAAGAGAAATTCAGCGAGAGAGTGAGAAACACTTTCGAAAGTGACCCACAAATATAGTGAGAGAGAGTTTCCAAAGCCACATAAAACTCCACAGCCTCAAAGACCCCAAAACCGGAAAAAAAGGGATTAGTTATGAGGGATAGGAAAAGGGATTTAAAAGAATTGAGTGAACCCAATCCTATGTTCTCCCGTGTGGATATTTGTGCTAAAGATTATTGTGCTCCCATCAAAAGAAAAATTCAGCAAGAGAGAAGATCCTATGGACAGCCACACTCATGTGAGAAAGAGTGGCACCAATCAAGATTGAGTGTGAGAGTACAAAATCAAAAGAAGAGAGACTCCACTATATGTGAGGAAGAGTTCCACCAACTAAATATGAGTGTGAGAGTTCAGCAAGAAAATGCGAGAGATTCCACAAAACGTGAGGAGAGCCACATAATTCGGTGTGAGAGAGATACACAAAAATTGAGTGAAAAAAGAAGAGAACTCATGTGAGGAATTGTTTACTACTAACATGATAATGCCTTCTTCTAGTTGTGTTTCTTGTGTGACCTTGGGTCCATGATGAAAAAGAAGTGGTGAATTATGATCAGCCCCCAATTTTTCGATGAAGAAGATGATCAATTGATGGCCATGGACATGGATGCTGAAATTTCGGTGTGTAATGTGCATCCTCAAATTGAAGGCAATACCATTGCAAACTCTTCCCCCTCAGGTGATGCAAGTTCAATAGCCTTTGAGGAGGCTTCAGCTCACGATTCTTTTACAATTGCTACTCCAACTCTATTAGAGAGCATGGTGAAATATGACACATATGAATATATCGCTCCACTAGACATTGAAGTGATTGTGAATCCTATCCCATGTGAGGATGAGGGCTGCATAACCAAACGAGAGAGTGACAAAAGAGAGTTGTGTGATCCCACTCACTTTGACCATGAGAGTACCAAAATTGAGAGAGTGAGAGATGCATCACAGAAAAATAGAGAGTTAGAGAACAAGACATGTGAGGATATGTTTGAAACTAACACTCTCATCTCTACCTCTAGTGTTTTCTTCTCAAATGTGCAGGTTTGCAATGAGAACGAGGAAGAGATGGCTGCACAGGACAACTCCATACATGTTGATAAAAGTAAGAAGGTTGTCGCTACTCTAAACCAATTGTTTGCAGCCCCAAACATGAACCATGAGGAGAAAAAATGGTAAGATTTCAGAATTGTCGTCCATGGAACTTGTGCTGCCACAAAGTCTAAAAGGTATTGAAATTGGTTCAGATCTGAATTTGCAAGATAAAGTGGTGAGTAATTGTGATAAAGAACATGTTTCAAATAGAATTGACTATAATACTTGTGCTAATTTGGAAGTGTCGCATGTTCATACCTTTGCTGAAATTGCACAAGTTGACAACCAATGTTCAGTTATACATGATCTTTTCTATGCTTTGATATGGTTCATATACATGATGCTTTGCACTCATATATCTAATACTTTGCATGTAAGTAAATCTGATAATGTGAAAATATATACTCATGATGAATTCTTTGGCAAAATGTCTCTTACTAAATGTGTTTTCTATGTCATGTTCGATAAATGTGTTGAGATGAACAATATACTTGAGAACATTTTTAAGATAACATCCATGAAATCTTTGAATACTCACTATAGTTGCAAGTTCAAATTCAATTTGATCAAACATCATGATGCAAGTAAAGTTTGTGCTATTTTTATAACTTGTGACAACCTTGCTAATTTTGAGTTAAGTTATTGTGATCAATATTTGTTTGAACTTGAGATGGAAAGATTGTTTCTTGACTGCTGTGAGAACCCGAAAATGTTCTTCCCTTCTTCCTATCATGATTCAAAAGAAAGAAATCTTGTGCATACATGCTTCATTAGTGAATCTGAAATTTTTTCAACCTCATTTGGAACCCATGATTGTGCCAAGTACATCTCGAATCGTGCAATAAGAATGTCAAGAATGTTTCTTTGTTATCTTTTGATATATGTGATATTGCAAAGATGAAGTATGATAACATGAATCAAATGATTGGTTTGAGACAAATTCTTGTGCTCCCATCTTCGAAGCTATTTGCGGGTTGGCCAACATTGAGAGAATGTTTCAAACATGGAAAATCAAATAATGTGAATATGAATTATAACGGAATAAATGACTGGAATAAAGTGAAAAATTATTCACATCATTGCAATTGTCATGTACATCCACCCTCTCTGTTGTGTCTAAACTGATTTCGAGGTAAACAAAAGTCGTGGGCGACTTTTTCTTGAAGGGAGGGAGGATGATGTGACCATATCAAGGCAATCAACATTCAACATTTGTTGTAAGCATCAAGTCAAGGTGAAAGCTAAACATGATTTCAAATTGTTTAGATTTCCACATACAAGGCTACTACTTGGCTTGTATGATTATAGATTCAAACACATTCTTTGTGATGATGGAAGATGAAGCTCGAGATGTTGTCACAACACTACATGTCATTCGTTTTAGGACAATTATTTGGACAACAAGTGTTAGAGTCGAGGACGACTCCTTTTCAAGGGAGGGAGGATGATATGACCACGCCAACCATGGCGACCTCATCAGCAGCATCTTTGATCTATATGTCAACCAACGTCTTTGATGGATTGATTACAAAACTCCAATACAAGGTGCACGCTACTTTGTGAATTTCAATTAGAAACTAATGAGAACTTTATGCTACCTAAGTCTTTTATGTTGATATTACTCAGGTATGTCGAAGAGAATCAAAAAGATGAAGGCCAAGAAGTTGAAAAACAGCAAAATCCTCGTCATTCGGCAAGGCCATTCGGTAACTTCCAGCGTTCAGCAAGGTCATTCGGCAAGGTCCTGAAGCTGAAGTTTGTGCGTAAAACTGTACCAATCTATGAAGATTCACATAGCATGCTATACACCGTTGGAAAGCTTATCGAAAGTTAGCTTTCCAGCGCATCCAGCCCCACATCATTTGAAGATTCCTAGAAGAGGTTATGATGGAAACATTGAAGACTGGTCAGAAGTCAAACAGTCACGCGGAAACAACTCGGGAGGTCATCTCGGGAGATCCTTTCACATTGGCGACGTATTCAGTTTGTTTTCGTGTTTCCACCCACCTAGGAGGGTTGTTCCTAGTATAAATACCCCCATATGTAAGCTATCAACAACTTTTGATGATTTGAGATTATTCGGTGATATTGCAGCCGAGCTGCCCGAAGTTGCTTACTCAACCCTTGTTCTTCCTCGTTCCTCTTGGACTTGTGAAGAGATCTCTCCGAGATCCACTAGTTCGTGCTTTGCGAGTTCCAAAGACGGCTGCCTCGCCTTGTGTGGATTAGCTCGGTTGTGGTTCTCGCGGTCGTTTGGAGATCGAGTCGAAGTCCTCGCGGTTTTGGTGTCTCTCTCCCCGTCGCTTGGGTCGCATCCAACCTTGGCGGTATAAAGCTAGTTATCCGCCGATCTTTCGGCAAGTTATCTTGAGTTTCCGGCAAGTTATCATCCTACTTCGCTACCTCATCGACGTTCCTCAAGTTCAAGACCCATCGCCGTGAAGATCGGGCCATCCTTGTTCTAACGCCGGGTTAGAACCTATCACACCTCATGCAACCGCCTTCCCTCCTCCCGGATGCGGGTCAAGGCAAAAGCGCCGGGCGGGATCGGAGCCAGGCCCACGGCGCCGCCGCGGCGGGCGTTTGACGCGGGTTTGGCCCGCCGCACCGATGCCTTTGCAGGTGGGCTTGTGGCCCATTGTAGGTTGCGTCCCACGAGGGTGCTTTGGTCCGATTCGCGTTGGTTTTGGCCTGGTGGCATTCCCTTGTCTAAAGCGTAGTTTCGATGTGCGCTTTCCTCTACCTTTGAATGTACTTTTTACCTGTTTCCACGTTTATGCCTGCAAAACATATTTTCTTTGAATACAAGTGGAACTAGATTAATAGCAAAGGTTTGTGTGGCAATAGTACGTTATTTTGCTATGTCATATGACTAAGTTGGCGGTATAATTTGTATGATAGTGACCGCTAACAATCAACTTCTTGTTTGAGTAAGTAATTGTGTTCTTATTATTCTTATTGTTCACAACTCTTATTTGAGTACTTTAGTCCGTAGGGCGCTATAGATTAGAGGAGTAGCTTAGGTTTAGGCATGGTGCTTAGACCGAGGTTGCTTGTGAATGCACCCTACCTTCCGGAGCGTGGTAGTTCGTGGTAGTGACAAGTACCATTGATTCCTTTGGAGTCCACATCCCATTGGATAGGCCAAGCGAACCCTCGTTGCTAGAGGATTGCATGTTTCGTCCATGTTTTCCTTTGAGTACGCCCCCTTAAGACAATATCAACATGGCTTACAAGGATAAGAACTAGACAACCATAGGAATCTCCTTACCTCTTTATCCTCTCAAGTCCTTGATTGCTACTCAGGGATTAGTTATATGCCTCAGTTATCTTCACATCATTCTCCCTGTGGATTCGATATTAAAACCCTCTCCCGGGTGAAGTGCTCACCGGTATCCGTTAAACTATGGATTATACAAACTATAAATATTTTCGTAGGCTTATCAAATACCAACATGTAGCCGACGGTGAATTCGTAGTCTCGTCACTTCACTCAGTTTTGCATGCATGCATGCATTGTTGTAGTCTCCGCCGCATATGTATGAGTAGATGCTTCACGCAAGCTAGATTCCATATCACGTTCTATGCAACGTATTTGTTTTCTTGACATTGAGGCCATATGGATGTCAATAAAATTTATTATCTGTTGTATTTTTGTTTGTTACATATACTAACTTTATTTCATTCACATTGGATTTGGATGCATTTGTATTTTTCGACATTGCGGTATATTTGACTTAACCATCTTTTATTATGTTCGATGAAGGGTAAAAAAATGGGAACTCAAAGATATCGAAGAGACAATCCACATCCATAACAAATAAAATACAATAGATAAGAAATTTGATTACATATATTTCCATAACAAAAGACCTTACATAAAACTAAATATATGGTAACAAAGACCAATTCACAGATAGGTCAATGCTACAATCAAAGTGTACAAACACATTAAAATTTAACCACCTCGGTAAGTCTCTTGTAGCATCTCTCCGGGGTCGAGGAAGTGGCGAGACCGCTAAAGAACCGACCGAGGAGGTTGGAGGATGAGATTCACCGGGAGCTTCGTCTTCAGCCCAAACTTGACCATTGGACCAAGGATGAAGTCACCGTAACTTGGTCCAATGGGGATTGTTTTTCCATGGATGCACCATATGATTCAGATACTATATGTTCATGTGTGCGGGGTTTTGGTTCGACATTTCCACCCCAAAACACAAGGACTCTGGACTCTTAATATGAGTCCGAGTTCGGTCCTAAATCATGGCACCCACGAAGCCGCAAGCTCCGGTGTCTCTCGATCTTCAATAAGACTATTCTAGCACCTTTTTCTCAAAACCATTTTCTTGGACTAGGCATATTCAGTATGTGGAGGCCTTTCTCCCAAAGAAAGGCCATATGTATGTGGAACTGGAAAGTACTGCTAGCAAAGAAGATCGAGGATGAAGAACAAGGAAAATAAGCAGAAAAAGATTTCCTAGATCCAAAACCCATGACACTAAAATTCAAAACTAAGCCCCTCAGTATTTTGAGGAGAGAGTAGGAACTACGGGGACGAACCAAGAATGCAAGAACAAATAGGAGAAACCGGGTGGCGAGATGCCGTGGTTGAGGCAACCGCCGTTGTACGGAGGACGAAAGTGCCAGCGGCGCCAAAGGCATTGGTGCGATGGTCAATCAGTCGAAGCCGAGAACGTGCGGCCGTTAAATTTTGCGAAATCACCGTCGGGTCTAAGTTTTCACCCGGCGGTGATATCAATACCACCGCCGAAAGATTCGAGATCATTGCGGTGTAAAACTACACCTGGCAAAGGTTTTTAACCGACATTGATTTAACCCGCCGACGCCGCACCTGGTGCCACGTGCTTTTCATCATCGGTTCGGGAGACACTATCGGTTTCCTAAGCGGTAGTGAATACTATCGGCAACGCGGTTCTCCAAGCGGCGGCACGCATGCATGCACAAAGCCTCTCGCGTGAACATGCTAAGTAAATGTGATAGCTACTGAGATTGTGCGTACTTCATTACTACTCCCATGGTCAAAAAAAAAAAAGAAAAAACGTGATGGCTATCCGTTTGGGCGGTACAAGTTTGATTCTTTAAATACTTTGGCGGTGTTGTGGGACGTGCTACGCCAAGTTGAGTGTCATTTGTTCGTGCTCGGTCGGAGGTAGCGTAAGTCTCTCGTCTCCCTCCCTCCCCGCTCCCTCCCCGCCGACATCGAAGGTACGTGTGGTTGATCTTGTAGCAATGGTAAATAATGTAAAGCATGCATTCCTTGTTTCAAAATAACAATGGTGTATTTAGATAAGTATCTATCTATGCTATCAAATCAATATCATTAGATTTCGTGAGCAACATCTATAGCAATGGTAATCCTATAACTCGAGCATCGTTCTTGAAAAATGGTCAAAAAGCGGCTCGTTGGGGATCGAACGGGGGGATCGGGATTGGGTGCATTGGGAAATGCAGTGGCAGCCGAGGAAGCGACCATTGGAAACGCACGCAAACGCGCAGTTTGGTCGCCCCTTGGTTGCCGCCTAAGTGTGGGGATTGGAGATCAAAACGTGTGCCTTCGTGTGCCGGGGAGACGGGTCGGTTATTTGACTGTTTTCATGGCGCCGTCTTGGGAAATGACAATCGATCGCATGCATTCCATGGCTTGTTACTATATAAGCGTACGCGACACCCTCGATTTGGTACCAAATTAACCTCTCTCTTTCCATAACCCCGATCACCAGGCAACTTCATTGACGTACGTACGAGATGGCCGACAACTACACAATGGAGGAGCTTCAGTTCACCATCGCACGCCTCCATGATGCCCTCCGTAAGCTCACCAACCCTGGGTCGGCGGTCGGTGAAATCTCATGTTTGGTTTTGGAAATTGATGACACACTTGTGGACTAATCCTTGCTCTAAGTGTATGACTTGAGATAGGATTAGATGGATGACAAGGAGCATGATGATCATGAACATGGACGATGATGGTGGACATGATGGATCGTCAAGCTCGGTGATCGGCTTGAGAGGAACCCGGGAGATCAAGGCAAAGGTATCTTGATAGGGTTTTCCTTTCGGTGATCAAGACACGATAGAGCGTGTGATCATATTATAGGATAAATAGCCGACTATCAAGAGGGAATGCCGCGACAATCCTTTGGTGAAGTGCTTCTAGGTCCAATTGACTTGCATATTGCATTTAGGACAATGAGAGCACTTACTTCGATCTTGCCTAACTTATCGACGAGCTAACATGCATGATAACGTGATCATCTTCGACATGTTGGCAACTTATGGCAAAAGGCGAAGCAAGGTTGAAGCAAAGGGCGACAACAAGATGAAGAGCACGCTTGAAAACTCGACCAGATGCACGACCGGACGCACGGGGTGTGACCGGACGCACGCACCGGTGGCTCCGGTCGGTGAGTCCGATCAAAAGAATAGAGAGCATGTTTTTGGACTTGGCTCGGTGGATCGACCGGACGCTCGCACCGGAAGCATCGACTGGACTCTCGAAGACGTTGTCACCGTGGGCCCGAGGAGCTTGTCCTATCGGACCGGACGCGACAAAATGGTGCGACCGACGCTTGACCGACCCGGACCGGGTGGTTCCGGTCGAAGGCCCGTCGCCGCGCGCGTAAAGCCCATTTTGAAGCTCAACGGCTCTATCTCGTGAGTGGGGCTATATATATTGGATTGGCCGGTTCCTAGCACCCTCTCTTGCACATTTGAACACTCTAACTTGCTTGTGAGCATTTGAGACTCCTCTCCACTCATCTCTCCATCCATAACTCGAATTCTTGGTGAGATTGAGAGTGATAGAAGTGCATTGCATTGGTGATTGCATCTAGAGGCACTTCATCCTTGGAGAAGCCATGAGATTCTTGTTTTCTTGGGAATTTGCCCGGTTCCCTAGCGGCTTGGAGCAAGAGGCGGTGTTGAGCTCGATTGGATTGTTCGAGGCCACACTGGTGGTTTGTGAGGGGTCATTCCTTACCCCGCGGGAGATTCGCGATAGGAGCACTAGTGGATTTCTCGTGGCTTGTTTGGCCCCTCTTGTGATTGGTGTGCTTGAGCTCCCAGGGGGATTTGGCACCGCCATTGCTTAGCAACCATCAAGTGGGTGTGTCGCCACAACGGGGACTAGCGTCTTGGCAAGCACGTGAACCTCGGTGAAAAATCATCGTGTCGTTTGCTCTTGCTCGTTGGAGATTTCTTGTACACGGTGATTGGCCACAACCTCTACTCAACAACGGTGGTATTGTATTCTAGCACTCCTTAGCATTACTTTGGTAGCATATCTTGTTAGGGTGCTTAGCTTGAGTAGCTTGTGTAGGTTGCTTAGCCTTGTTTAGCTCCTAGTGGTAATCTAGTTAGAAGTGCTTGTTCGCCTAGGAGTAAACTAGTGACATAGCCTTTGTGTGGATTAGAGACAATAGAATTGACTTGTGGCTTGCTTAGCTAATTCGTAGCACCGCTTATTTAGCTTCGCCATCTTATTGTCTAATCTGTTTGTTTAGTGTTGTTGCAAGAAATTTTAATAGGCTATTCACCCCCCCCCCCCTCTAGCCATTAGGACCTTTCAAGTGGTATCAAAGCCGAGGCACCGTATTTAGAAGGCTTAACATCCTACGGTGACAAAATGGTAATAAATTTTCATGTCAACAATACCAAGAAGGCGCCACCTTTCGATGGCACCAACTTTGCCTATTGGAAGGTGAAGATGACCGCACACCTCAAGTCAATCAATAGAGAAGTGTGGGTCGTGACTGTCACACCCCGATTTCCAAAGGAAGACCCGAGTCGCCGTATGTGTGCCCGTGAAGTCCACACATACAACACGACGTAATCTTGAAATATCGTAATACAATGTAAAAAAAGCTGAAATTTATATAATTAACACTTACAAACATCAGAGTAACGCGGAAAGGTAGCTAAGACTTCACTTCGGGCTCCATCTCAGCAGGGGACGTCAACCGGGGGCTCAGACGCCAAGCACTTCCCGAGACTCCTTGTCTTCATAACATCTCTTATCCTTTTTTCTCGAAAGCAAAGACCTTACTACGCATAATAATCGAGTGTGGGGGAATAGCAAGGGTGAGTCCATGTCGAACTCCCGCAAGTACGGACGGAAAGTATATGATATGCAAGGCTTTATCAAAAGCGGTCGACACGGTTATACCGCTAGGTAAGCATTTTAATGTTGCAATAGTTTTAATTATTGAACAACCTCATTACTAATATGGGTTAAACATCCCAACCCTTAATTAAGGTGTAAGTAGGATTAACAATATTTTAGTATATCATTATTATCATTAACATCAAACTCCCGAGGTAACACCCTCGAAGAGCAACAAGGGATAGCAATCCCAAAAGAACACGAGAACTCCATCCCGACAAAACATGAGGTCGCAACCTCCTTCAAGAGACCATCTCCATCTTCAAAGATCCATGTGAGTCCAGTTCTAATCATGTGAGGGCTATTTGGGTCGCTCTTGACCGTGAGCACTACCGATATATCGCTTTGATCAAACTCTGCGCAGAGACGTACACTTTCACTCCAAGTCGTGATTCCCATTTGCCCGGGTTCATGAGGCCCAAAACTCTTCCAAGGAGAGCAGGCAGGGTTTCACTACGAGACCTTTCACAGGTATCGAACGTAGGGGTTCACTCGCTAGGCATAACTCAGGCGTATGGCAGGCGTCCCCGGTGAGCCTTCACGGTCAATGTACACGGATCTACCTGCACTGCCATACTAAAATCCTGCGAAACCCTTATGCGCCATCTCAGTGGAAAGATTCCCCCTACTTCGAGGGACCTGATAATTAGTCAAGCCAGAGCCCATTAGGTCTCGGAGTTGTACTGTTGTCCCAGGTGGCCGCTCCAGACCAAGTCCTTATGGAGAGTGGACACGGGTAACTCCGACAAATCCGGACAAGCTCCAATACCCGTTCCCCTTTAACCAACACCAAAACCATCGATGCACGTCCAAAGATCCTCATCTTCTTCTCATCATGGTCGTAGCCATTAACCATCATCATCAAGATCATATTATAAGCGGCAAGTTTTATTTTCATTAAAGTATTAAGTGGATGAGCGGAGCAAGCTAAACAATTGTGTTGCAACCTATCTACCAAAACCATCCCATGGTGATATTTGGATAAAGTGGCTAATCAATGTCCTTAGAGTTCATTCCATTTAGGACACATGCATGAAAGTAATGATTAAAGTGAGTAGGTACAAAATGATCAAATGGTGTGCGACTTGCCTTAAATCCAAGGTCTAGTCGCCGTAATATTTGTCCTCTATCTTTTGGTCTCCAATCGCTTCACGCACTCTTGTTAGTCCTCGCTTACGGGTCTTCAATGCCGACAAATGACTCTTCATCTACTCGCAAAGACAACCGTGCAACGCAAAAGCAGGACAAACAACCAATCAAGACTAAGAACAAGCATCAAACATAAAAAGAGAAACAAAAGAGAGCGCACTAGCGATAAAAAACGGGTACTAAGGATATGCTAACGCAGGACATCGAAGGACGAGCTATCGGTATAAAGGACACACTAATGGTACGAAGCAACATACGAGGGGATCAACTACATTTGGACTTATCTAGTTTAA
The DNA here is from genome assembly GCA_015847255.1 of Hyparrhenia diplandra. Taxonomy (NCBI): domain Eukaryota; kingdom Viridiplantae; phylum Streptophyta; class Magnoliopsida; order Poales; family Poaceae; genus Hyparrhenia; species Hyparrhenia diplandra. The sequence continues at coordinate 396,092 of JADLZK010008288.1, forward strand.
CCAAAACATTTTATTAGTTGGAAAACATTTGACATAAGAAAGAACACTAGACCAACTATTCTATAGCTAAGGTTGATCTAAACAAGTCATCATTAGAAAGAGATTTGTGTTGATATTTATCATATTAGCATTTATTATAAAAGACCATCATTTATAAACATAAGTTGCTTTTATAAATTAGAAAAGGCATTGAATAAATATTAATCAAATTAATAAGTTTAATTCATAAACATGTAACATGATAAAAGATTGTTGCTATCACATAGATTATGACCGACACGATCGCAACACAAAAAGAAAGGAAAAAAACACTCAGATAGCTTTTAATTAAAAAGTGATTAAATAAGCATTAATTAAATTGCATTTAAATAAATAAATTCACAAATAAGTTTCATGAATAATATCAGCACTACTGCGTAGAACGCGATGACACGAATCTAACGCGACTGGAACGACTCGATTCTGACTTAACACGACTGAATGGCAGAAATATAAACTGGATGGCAATTCTGTAAATAACCTGCGCGGTGGCAAAATCGTAATTACCTGCATCTTCTACCTTGGGCTGTCTGTACGTGAACACAGCCATGGCTGCTGCTGTTCGCACGACAAGGGAAGGGAGGGGGCTTGGCTGGCCGAGCCCGGGGCGGCAGCACGCGCACGGCGGCGCGGCGGGGCGCCCGCACACGGCGTCGGGGCAGGCCCACGCGCGCGGAGAGACCAGGCAGGGGCGGTGCGGCCTGCCCACACGCACGCACGGAGACAGGACGGCGGCGGCGGCCACCTGCCACGCTAGGGGCGGCAAGGCGCGACCTGGGGGCGAGACGTGGCGGCGTGGCCGTGGGTCTGCGCGGGGAGGAGGCTGGGGTTCCTTCCGGACGATGCGGTGGCCTGAGAAACGGAGAAGATGGTGGCGTTCATGGAAGACCTCGCCGGAAAACTCGATCGGAAACAAAGAACGAACGGGTTATGGCTCAAGCGGCAATGGATCGGGACAAACGAGTATACCACGGCGAAGAGGACGACGAGAGCTACCTTTTGGTGGGAACGGAATTCTCTGGAACGCCCTGGTTTGGCCGTAAAGCTCGCCGGAGTTCTCGTCGGAACCCTAGTCGAGATGAACTTCGGCGATAGATGTAGGGGAGTTAGAGGTGGCGGCTGCGAAAACGGGCCGTACTTCTGGAATCAGCGTGTCGAGGGCTTCGCCGGCATGTATATATAGTTAGGGTTTGGAGTCGGTGAAAAAAATCGGGATATTTTATAATTTCGGGATTTAATTAATTTCCAAAAATACGGAATTAATATTTAGGCCGCGAAAATTGCTCTGAAGCCTCCGAAAATTTCAGGAAAATTCCCCAGAGACATATTGGACCATGATGAACCCAATTAAAGTATTTGGAGCTCATAAAATGATATTTGAGATGATCTAGAAAAATAGAAAATCTCAAAGACAAGTGAGAAAAAGCTCGATAAATACCGAAAAAAAGGTCGTGGAAAAGCTTGAGCGACGGATTGATGATATTTGATTATAGAGAAATGATTTGCTGCTGATAACAAAAGATTTAAAGAAAACTTCCAACAAAAATTAGATTGGGAAACAAGGTATTTATCGGTTGGAAAGAGGCATAAACACGTTGAGAGAGACACTGTTCCACTAACCGCGTTTTGAAAACTTAGCATACTCAAAAGCACCAAACACGAGCAACAAGCCAACATCACATCACAACATGAATGATCACACACAATCAACTACCAACAAGGCACTCTTCGTTATCTTTGCAAAGATTTTATAAATCCACAAATTTCTCTCTTTTAAATTGAGAACAATTAAATAAATCTTGTTCAATTTTTAGGAAAATTTTAAATTCTTGATTTTGTTTAGTGTTTTCTAATGACATCCCAAAATTGGAAATTTTTGGGTGTCATAGACTACCCCATTTAACAGAAATCTCGTCCCGAGATTCGAAGAGACTTGGGATAGAGATAAAGTAAATCATCAACGTTGTTCGAGAATAACAAAGAGATAACATGAAAGGTTTTGAGATTTGCGCAAGCAAACCACCTTTGGATTAAGATTGATCTTCAAGCTTTGATTTCGAGAGGCTTGAGATGTTGTAAAAGGACAACATATAAATCTTTGGCGTAAAAGAAAAGATGAATATTAGTCATCCGTTTAAAATTGGAAGACTAAGAGAATGACAAGGTTGGCTTAAGCTAGACAAACAAGGATGGAAACTATTCTCCAAAGTCAATTTTCCATGATGCATGAAATATATCAAAAGAATAACATATTTGAAATTGCTAGGAAATGGAAGGTAAAGAATTAGTCCTCCACCAAATATTTAGGAAGACTAAGACAATAGGCAAGGTTGGTTTGCACACTATGAGATGTGTATGCAAACAATGAAGATCCATCAAAGATGATAAACCAAAATGTCAATGGCAAAAAAAAAAGAGATTATGGATGATACAAGGCTAGCAAGAGTGCTGATGATAAACTTTTCAGCCTAGCATCAACAGCTGCAAGAACTAGTAACAAAGGACAATTTAAGGATGGATCATATCTCATGGTGTTCAAGCTTCCATGATTCTATAATTATGATGAAAGGACAGGTGTTATCTTAGATCAGCAAGGTTAGCAAAGATCGGTGCTCTAGCTTATCTCAACAATGAAGAGATGCAAGGAATAACATTAAAGTTCTAAAGAGATCGATAAGCTTGCAAGAAAGATAACAAGGTATTGTTAGATCATTGTATTGCAATAAGGAGTAGCTATTAACAAAAGACTAAGACCAAGGAGAGTTCGATCCTTAAGTCTTCATGTATAGGTGTGAGATCTTTGAAATCTAAAGCAAGAATCAACGATGATGATATGAAAGATCATGTCTGATCTTTAAGACTCATGAGATGTAAAGCAGGGGTCAAGGTTAGTTAAACAATGATTGGGGAGATCAAGGTAGATCTTTGGTCCTCATTGTCATCACCACTAGGATGCATCATGTGATGGTAGGCGAAGGTAGGATGACCCAAAAAAAAAACATGGACACAAAGTAGGAGAAGGTGTAGGAGACATTATGACAAGTACTAAAATTGATAGCATAGAGATAATGGAGGAGAGGACTCTACTCCACTTAACAAAGATAAAACTATGCTCATTTGTTTTAATTCCTGAGATGAAGGAATATATCAAGGGTGCATAAGAGTTTGGTGAACAAGAAGGATAACAAAGAGTTGATATATCAAGGCCTATATCAAGCTTGAGCAATTCAATAGCTTCAAAATGGAAGAAGATGAGAGCGTGCTGGAGATGTTCCACCGCATGCAAGTGTTGGTGAACGATCTCAATGCACTTGGTGAAGACATCAAGGACAAGACCTTCAACATGAAGTTCTTGAGGTGTTTGCCTGAGAGGTTTGGGATGTTCATCACGGTACTTGTGAGGACAAATTTGAAGGATTTGACCCCAAACCAAGTGCTTGATGAGGTCATGACCAATCACTCATATAGAGATGACAAGAAGAAGCAAGAGCTCATCAACAAGGCAAACAAGAAGGTCAAGGAAGAAGAGAAGAAAGAGGACAAGAAGAGTTTGGCACTCAAGGCTAGCTCTTCATCCAAGGGCAAGAAGAAGAAGGAAGAATCAAGTGATGAAGAGGATGGCACCTCTACAAGTGGAAGTGAAGTGGATGAGCAAATGGCTCTCTTTGTGAGGAGATTGGGAAAGTTTACGAAGAAAAACTACATCTCCAAGAACAAGAAGAAGCAATCATCCAAGAAGAAGACCAAGGATGGCAAGAATGAAGGCAACATGACATGCTTTCGTTGCCATGATGATTGTCACTTGATTGCCGAGTGCCCATATGAAAGTGATGATGAGAAGGGCATCAAGAAAGCAAGAAAGAAGAATGATGCCAAGAATGAGAAGGAGAAGAAGCCCAAGAAGAAGAATGAGTCACTTGTGGCTACTTGGGATAGTGATGGATCATCCTCCTCAAGTGATGAAGAAGAGGAGAAGAAGAACAAGAAGAAGGGACAAGCTCACCTTGCTATGCATGACAAGATCTCCCTCTTCGACACTCCTTCCTCATGCTTCATGGCTAAGGCCACCAAGGTACAATCTATCACTAGTGATGATGATAATGATAGTGATAGTGATAGTGATGATGAGGAGCAAACTCTCACTAGGGAGGAGTTGCAAAGCATGCTTGATGATTGCATTGTTATGTTCAAGCAAAGTAGGAAGGAATACAAGGGCTTGCTTAAGGAAACAAAGAGCCTTAAGCAAGAACTTGATGAGCTTCGGACATCTTATGAGAGTCTAGAGGTAGACCATAAGAAGCTTGAGAAATCTCATTCTAAGTTAGAGAAAGCTCATTCCTCTCTACTTGATGAGCACAAGTTGTGCTTAGTTGTTGAAAATGTGGATACATGCAATGCTAGCATCATGTGTGATATTCTTGTTGATGAATCAACTCCCAAGTGTGAGACCTCCACTAGCTCTATCACTAGCATATCCATCACTAGTGAAGATAATGACAACCCTATGCTTATTCATGAGAATGCATGTTTAAAGAGGGAAGTAAAGGAGCTCAATCACACCTTGGCTAAGGCCTATGGTGGTGAGGACTGCTTGCTTATGTGCTTGGGTAGCCAAAGGGCATCCTTATACAAGGAGGGCTTAGGCTATATCCCCAAGAAAGGCAAGGCCGCCTATGTGACTCACAAGACTCGTTTTGTGAAGAGCAATGGTAGCTATTGCAAAGCTTGCAAGCAAGTTGGTCACTTGGAGCAAAAGTGCATGAACAAGAAAACCAATGTCCCTTCCATCAAGCTTGATCATTCATATATGCTTGTAAAGAAGGACAATTATGTTCGTGCTAGGTACATTGGTACACCATAGATGGGCTCAAAGAAGAAAGCCATTTGGGTACCAAAGGCCTTGGTGACTAACCTTGAAGGACCCAAAAGGTTTGGGTACCTAAGAAGAATTGATCTCTTTTTGTTGGTCAATTACCGTGCCGGAGGAGAGCATTGGATAATGGATAGTGGGTGCACTCAACACATGACCGGGGATTCTCATATGTTCAAGTCTATTAGCATCAAGGGCATTGATGAGTATGAGTCTATCACTTTTGGCAATGACAAGAAAGGTAATGTGTTGGGGCTAGGCAAGATTGCTATCACTCAAGAGAAGAGTTTGTCAAAGGTGTTGCTAGTTGATCATCTTGATTACAACCTATTGTCGGTCTCTCAACTTTGTGATCTTGGTTACAAATGCATATTCACAAGCCAAGAAGTTGAAGTGGTTAGTGGTAATGGTGCAAATATGATCTTCAAGGGATTTAGATATGGTGATCTCTACCTTGTTGATTTCAAGTCAAAAGAAGCCAAGTTGACTACATGTTTACTCTCAAAGGCAAGCAAAGGGTGGTTGTGGCATAGAAGGCTTGGTCATGTTGGAATGAAGCAATTGAACAAGTTGATGAAGCATGACTTGGTTAGAGGCTTGAATGATGTGAAGTTTGAGAAAGACAAACCTTGTGGAGCATGTCAAGCCGGCAAGCAACATGGCAATGCACATCCAACCAAGAGCACAATGAGCACTAGCAAGGCTTTTGAGTTGTTACACATGGACTTGTTTGGGCCAACATCATACTCTAGCATTGGTGGCAACAAGTATGGTTTTGTCATAGTTGATGACTACACTAGATACACTTGGGTGTTCTTCTTGCATGACAAGAATGATGTATTTGAGCTTTTCAAGACATTTGTCAAGAGGGTTCAAAATGAGTTTGAGACATCCATCAAGAAGATTAGGAGAGACAATGGAAGTGAATTAAAAAACACAAGAATTGAAGAGTTGTGTGATGAGCTTGGAATTGGACATCAATTCTAATCAACCTACACTCCTCAATCCAATGGTGTAGTTGAGAGGAAGAATAGAACCTTGATTGAAATGGCAAGAGCAATGCTTAGTGAGTACAATGTTAGTCATTCCTTTTTTGCCGAAGCAATCAACACGGCTTGCTATTGTAGCAACCGACTCTATTGCCATGGTATGCTTGGGAAGACACCTTATGAGTTGCTCAATGGAAGGAAGCCCAACATTGGTTACTTTAGAGTCTTTGGATGCAAATGCTATATTCTCAAGAAAGGCACTAGATTGGGCAAGTTTGACAAGAAATGTGATGTGGGGTTCTTAGTTGGATATTCAACCACTAGCAAAGCATATAGAGTATGGAACTTGGGTAGTGGCAAACTTGAAGAAGTCCATGATGTGGAATTTGATGAAACCCAAGGCTCTCAAAATGAGGTTGAAAATCATGATGATGTGAGTGGTTCCAACTTGGAGAATGCAATGAGAAACATGGATGTTGGTGACATTCGGCCTAGGCAAGTTGATGATGATGATGACACTCCATTGACTACCACTACCATTGAGATTGGTACAAATGAAGCAAGCACTAGTGGTACTCAAGATGAAGATCAAGATCAACAAGCTAGTCCATCCACTCATCCTAGTCATCAAGTGCAAGTGATGCAACCATCCAACATTGCAAGAGATCATCCAATTGATCAAATTGTCGGTGACATCAATAGTGGTGTGGTCACTAGAAGAAGATTGGCATCCTTTTGTGCTCACCATGCCTTTGTAGCACAAGAAGAGCCGGAGAACATTGAAAAGGCACTAAAGAAGGAAGATTGGGTCAATGCTATGCATGAAGAACTCAACAACTTTAAGAGAAATGATGTATGGGAATTGGTGGAAAGGCCGAAGGACTATAATGTGATAGGAACAAAGTGGGTCTTCAAGACCAAGCAAGATCAAGATGGAATTGTGGTTAGAAACAAGGCAAGGCTAGTAGCTCAAGGGTACACTCAAGTAGAAGGTCTTGATTTTGGAGAGACCTATGAACCAGTTGCTAGACTTGAAGCAATTAGAATCTTGCTTACTTATGCATGTGCACATGACATCAAGCTCTATCAAATGGATGTGAAGAGTGCATTCTTGAATGGATTCATCAATGAGTTGGTGTATGTTGAACAACCACCGGGTTTTGAAGATGACAAGTATCCCAACCATGTCTACAAGTTGAAGAAGGCTTTGTATAGCTTGAAGCAAGCACCAAGAGCATGGTATGAGAGGTTGAGAGATTTTCTCCTCTCTAAAGGGTTCAAGATGGGCAAGGTGGACACCACTCTCTTCACCATGAAGATTGGCATGGACTTGTTTGTGTTGCAAATCTATGTGGATGACATTATCTTTGGTTCAACCAATCAAGAGTTTTGTGAAGAGTTTGCAAAGATGATGGCCAATGAGTTTGAGATGTCAATGCTTGGAGAGCTCACATTCTTTCTTGGCCTTCAAATCAAGCAATTGAAGAATGACACATTCATTAGTCAAGGCAAGTACATCAAGAATATGATCAAGAAGTTTGATCTTCAAGATGCCAAGTCAATGTCCACACCAATGGCAACCAATGGAAGCCTAGACCCCGATCCTAGTGGCAACATGGTTGAACAAAAGAAGTATCGGTCCATGATTGGTAGTTTGCTCTATGCAACCGCATCAAGACCGGACATTGCATTTAGTGTGGGCATGTGTGCTAGATATCAATCCGATCCTAGAGAGAGTCACCTCAAGGCAACAAAGAGAATTGTGAGGTACTTGAAGGGCACACAAGATGTTGGACTATGGTATCCAAAGGGATCCAAGTTTGATTTGATTGGATATTCGGATTCCGACTATGGAGGGTGCAAGATCAATAGAATGAGCACAAGTGGCACATGTCAATTTCTTGGAAGGTCACTAGTATCATGGTCTTCAAAGAAGCAAAATAGTGTTGCTCTTTCAACCGCCGAAGCCGAATACATTAGTGCGGGAAGTTGTTGCACTTAATTGCTTTGGATGAGGTCAACATTGAAGGATTTTGGATTCAAATTTGACAAAGTCCCATTGTATTGTGACAATGAGAGTGCTAGAAAGATGACTCAAAATCCGGTTCAACATCCAAGAACAAAGCACATTGATATAAGGCACCACTTCATAAGAGATCATCAACAAAAGGGTGACATTTGTATCATGGGCATTGGCACCGAAGATCAACTAGCCGACATATTCACCAAGCCACTTGATGAGAAAAGGTTTTGCATGCTAAAGGGAGAATTGAACATCATTGACTTCTCCAACTTGAGTTGATGCACCCCACTTATATGACATGCCTCTCCTTCGACAAACCCAAGGTAAAGTTGGTTGTCATGGCATTCATATGTTGCTAATGACTTGTTAGTGCATCAAGACATCATGCATGCTTAATAGGCTCATTCATGGAAAATAAAATGTTTTCAATGTATGTATGGCACCACTATTGCTTTGATTGGTTCTATGAACTAGTGGTGGCATATGACATGTTTATGTGCTTGCAATCCTAGTGTCAACTCTAGAAAATGAGCTATTGATGTGTATTCTAACATGGTGCAAGATAACCCTTATGTATATGAGGTGTGAAAAAGCTTGTCCTTGGTTCAAACTTGAATACATAGAAAGGCAAGTGATCTAGATGAGACCACATGTGATACTTTGATTGACTTGATTTCTCTCATTTACACCTTTTTTGGTGATGGTTGACAAAGGGGGAGAAATAAGTCACAAAGATGTTGGAAAGGATCACACAAATAGGGGGAGCAAGCTCATAGACTATTTGTGCATTTGTATGTGCATGATCATAATGAAATGTTGCATCGGCAATTTAAATTCAATATACATGATTGCTTGGTGTATGCTAGTTTTTGAAAAATTGATTGGTGATTGACCAACTAGCATGCATAGGATGTATCTAGACAAAGCTCACATTTTTAGCCTATAATGTTGATCTCATGGGGTATGTTGAGTTTTGATGATTGTCTAGTTACATTGATGCTAAGGACTGATGGTTTCACACTTCAAAGGTCCGAATTCTAGAACCTTAGCATCCCTTTTGGTTTTAGTATCTCTCCCCAAGATTTCTATCCATACATATGTGCCAACTTGATCCAAACACATGGAAGCACATATGTAGGGGGAGCTACTACTACCAAAAACCGAACCTTGAAATGTTTGTCCAATCCTTGATTCATGATCAAAATGCTATGGACAAGCAATTCAAGTTCAATTGAATTTTATTTCATATCTTTGTGATTTTTGGTTGTCATCAATTACCAAAAAGGGGAAATTGAAATCTCATGTTTGGTTTTAGAAATTGATGACACACTTGTGGACTAATCCTTGCTCTAAGTGTATGACTTGAGATAGGATTAGATGGATGACAAGGAGCATGATGATCATAAACATGGACGATGATGGTGGACATGATGGACCATCAAGCTCGGTGATCGGGCTTGAGAGGAACCCGGGAGATCAAGGCAAAGGTATCTTGATAGGGTTTTTCCTTTCGGTGATCAAGACACGATAGAGCGTGTGATCACATTATAGGATAAATAGCCGACTATCAAGAGGGAATGCGCGACAATCCTTTGGTGAAGTGCTTCTAGGTCCAATTGACTTGCATATTGCATTTAGGACAATGAGAGCACTAACTTCGATCTTGCCTAACTTATCGACGAGCTAACATGCATGATAACGTGATGATCTTCGACATGTTGGCAACTTATGGCAAAAGGCGAAGCAAGGTTGAAGCAAAGGGCGACAACAAGATGAAGAGCACGCCGAAAATTCGACCCGACGCGACGATCGGACGCGACGGGGGTGTGACCGGACGCGACGCACCGGTGGCTCCGGCCGGTGAGTCCGATCAAAAGAACAGAGAACATGTTTTTGGACTTGGCTCGGTGGATCGGCCGGACGCCGGCACGGAAGCATCGACCGGACTCTCTCAAGACGTTGTCACCGTGGGCCCGAGGAGCTTGTCCTATCGGACCGACGCACAAAATGGTGCGACGGACGCTTGACCGGACCCGCCGGTGGTTCCGGTCGGTCGCGTCCGACCATTGCTTGTAAAGCCCATTTTGAAGCTCAACGGCTCTATCTCGTGAGTGGGGCTATATATATTGGATTGGCCGGTTCCTAGCCCCCTCTCTTGCACATTTGAACACTCTAACTTGCTTGTGAGCATTTGAGACTCCTCTCCACTCATCTCTCCATCCATAACTCAAATTCTTGGTGAGATTGAGAGTGATAGAAGTGCATTGCATTGGTGATTGCATCTAGAGGCACTTCATCCTTGGAGAAGCCGCGAGATTCTTGTTTTCTTGGGAATTTGCCCGGTTCCCTAGCGGCTTGGAGCAAGAGGCGGTGTTGAGCTCGATTGATTGTTCGAGGCCACACCGGTGGTTTGTGAGGGGTCGTTCCTTACCCCACGGGAGATTCGCGAAAGGAGCACTAGTGGATTGCTCGTGGCTTGTTTGGCCCCCTCTTGTGATTGGTGTGCTTGAGCTCCCACCGGGATTTGACACCGGCCATTGCTTAGCAACCATCAAGTGGGTGTGTCGCCACAACGGGACTAGCGTCTTGGCAAGCACGTGAACCTCGGTGAAAAATCATCGTGTCGTTTGCTCTTGCTCGTTAGAGATTTCTTGTACACGGTGATTGGCCACAACCTCTACTCGACAACGGTGGTATTGTATTCTAGCACTCCTTAGCATTACTTTGGTAGCATATCTTGTTAGGGTGCTTAGCTTGAGTAGCTTGTGTAGGTTGCTTAGTCTTGTTTAGCTCCTAGTGGTAATCTAGTTAGAAGTGCTTGTTCACCTAGGAGTAAACTAGTGACATAGCCTTTGTGTGGATTAGAGACAATAGAATTGACTTGTGGCTTGCTTAGCTAATTCGTAGCACCGCTTATTTAGCTTCGCCATCTTATTATCTAATCCGTTTGTTTAGTGTTGTTGCAAGAAATTTTAATAGGCTATTCACCCCCCCTCTAGCCATTAGGACCTTTCGGTCGGCCTCGCCAACGGTGGCTTGGTTGTTGGTGGAGAAGGCCAACTTCTACGCCTACAAGGTCGATGCCATCGCCGACATCCTCGGCCGGGATACCGGCGAGGCCGGAGGCGCTCAACGCGGCCGGCGGCGGAACGGCCGGTGGCGAGGACGAGGCCTAGAAGAAGGACGAGGAACCGATCGTTTTTAATTCGTCTCCGTGTGCAATCTTCGGTTTCTATCGTTTGCTTTTACTGTTCCTTGGTCTTCAAATCGCTATCGGTTCTTATTCAAACCCGCGAAAGTGATGCGGTGTCCATCAAGACCATTGTCGGGGAACGATTCAACCCGGTTGTGATCTAAGTCTTCACCGCCGGAATTGGTCGAATCCGTGGAGTTTCGAAGTTTCCGTGCCTGAACGGTTCATCACCGCCGGGCGAGGTTCAACACCGGTGGATTAAATTCAGGCGTGATGCCGGCGGTAGTGATGAGCGAAACTGTAGTAGTGTCATCGGGCCTTGTTTAGATGCCAAAATTTTACATTCTAAATTATTACATTCCAAATGGCTATAAGCTTTACATCCAAAACTCGAAAAGTGGACCAATTTTAAAAGATCTTGGAATTTTGAAGGCATCTAAACAAGGTCGTTTTCGCTTGAGGGCCACAAATATTTTTCATAACATCTCACATAAATATCCTTGCTACTAAAGTAGTAGGAAAGCAGAGCTAAGAATGTCTTTTAGTCGAGCCAAATTTGTCTTTTATACTTGTGTTACTAATAATAAAAGTATTGACTAACAAATAAATATAAATTGTAAAATATTTACCTATTTCATAAAAAGGTAATGTAACAAGCTATTTAGAGCATCTCCAAGAGTTTTTTTAAGTTCACTCTCTAAATTATAGTTTGGATAGCTATTTGCTAAAAAATGCTTTATATATCTTTTTCTCTCTCCAACAATTTTTCTATATCTTTTGTGCACCCTAGAGAGCCATTCATTTTTTTTATCTTTGGCTAGCGAGAAATCTAGAAAAAAAAGACAATATTTCGATGACCGGATAAAAAAAGCTATTAGAGGATATTTCTTTGTCAAAATCTTTATCCTAGTAATTAGAAAGGATATAAAGAGTCTCTTGTATTTGCTCTTACTAGTGAAAAACAACCATTCCGACCCCATGTCATTGTCGATTCCGGCTAGATTGGGCCGGAATTGACGCGCGTTCGTTAAATCGTTGGAGCTCCCGAGATGGCGTGGGGCTGCGGCTTCTCGCCGGCGGCGACGAAGGCGTCGACGCGGGCAACCGCTTGGAGAGGAGGAGCCGTGGGGAGGAGGGGGGGTGGCGGCGGCGGCGCGGCGCGGGCGTGGGATGGGGCGCTGCGGGCGCGGGTGCGGGGGCGGGCGGTGGAGGCGGGGGAGCTCAAGGCGATAGATATATTTTTATTGCTTGCTTATCCCCTAGAGATTACATGCCTCTTGCTTATATAGCCCGGCTAGTGGGACTTGTAATCTAAGCAATCTCTATAAGGTTTCCTTATACGATCGGAATACCTTTTACAAGCATAACCTATTTATTTATTTCCTAATAAGGGTCTCCCTTATAGGTGAGATATCCCCTTGCACACCAAAAATTCCTAAGATAATCCTAACTTGAAGACGGCGTAGTCGGACTCGTAAAGGGAGAGAGGCGGCGGCGGCGAGCCAGGGCACCGCCCGCCCAGCGCGCCCCTAGCCCCTCTTGGGCCGGCGGCCGCCGCGTCGGGCCCAATTAGCCCTTCTCAGGCTGGCCCATTCTGGATCATGACATTTCCCCACCGTTCAACGAGGCGGCACGCCCACGTGCCGCCCAACCCACCGTGGTGGCAAAGGGCATCTTGTCGGGTGAAGTGACGACTCTCGGCCCGAAGTAGAAGACAAGAGGGCCGCACTTGTCGTTGTTGTCGTTGCGGATGCCGGGCGTCCTTGTCGCGAAGGAGAAGTCGAGGTGGAGGTCGAAGTAGATCTTGAACTTGAAGCTTAGCGGTGGCTGCACGAAGGGGACGTTTCGCCCATGCACGGCGCATGACGGAGGCGAGGGTGCCCGACGGCTCGATCATCTGGCGGGTCGGAGGAGGAGACGTGTAGGTGTAAGTCGTCGGCACTATCACCTTCGCATGGAGCGCCTGCGGTGGGCGTGTCGAGCGACGAGGGAGGCGGACGAGGTGAAGTCGAGGGGCGTAATTAGAGGAGGTCGTCGGGCGTGTGGACCGCGGCTGCCGCATCTCCTTTTGTCCATGGTGCGCCAACCGTGATGTTGTCGATGCGGAAGAAGGCGTCGCCGTTGTTGTCGAAGAGGATGATGGTGGCGCCCTCGACCCTTTCGTCAGGGCGCGCCTGGAGTAGAAGGACGCTCGCTGGGAACGCCTGGTCTTCGCGAGGGTGGTTGGGGAGGTGGAAGCCCACTGCGACGCCCGTGCGTGAACGTTCTCCCCGCCAGAAGTCCCGGAGAAGCTCGCGGCGGCAGGGGATGTAGTAGCGATGGAAGTACCTCACGATGCCGCGGTGGAGGCTCCACTCGCGCGCTGTGGCTCGCGGCTCGATGGCGTTGGAGATGATCCCGAGCTCCTTGTTGGTCGTCGTGGCCAAGTGCAGCTCAGCGATCATGTCATTCGACATCAGCCATCGATGTCGATCCATCGCCCTAAAGAAGACGCGCTGCCGGCACGGCATGCGGTCGACCGGGGTAGCCACAATGTCATCGTCGATGTCACCGGGTCGGCGTGGTGGCCGACCTTTGTCGGCGCCTTTCGATGTCGTCCGACTCATCGTCGTTGTAGCGGCGTGGCAAGGTCGATGGCCTCCTCCATCGAACGGGCTCGAACCACTTGAGCGTCGTCCGAAGCGTGTCACGCAGCCTCAAGCGAAGAGGCCGACACGGTGGCGCTCGGCCCTCAAAATCCATGCGCCGTGCATAGACCTCGAAGGCGTCGATGTAGTCGCCCGCCTTGCCTCCCTAGGAAGGCGGCGCACGCCCCGGTGTGGAGGTAGGCGGGGGGTCCGGGTGATGTCACGCGGCGGCGTGTGAACTCGTCCCCACTCGATCGGGGACTTCTTTTTGGGCAAGGTCCATGAACCGCATCAGAAGCGGTAACCAATGAGATGGAAGGCGGCGTAACTCACGTGGTAGTCCGGTCGATGTCCAAGTTGAGCTAGAACAGGGAGCTCCGGCTTGCGAATCCGGAGGTCGAGGTCGTCGGTGCCGTCGTACTCCTGGACTTGCATGCGCGTCACGTAGGGAGGGGGTCATGATGCCGCGGGTGGCACCACGTCTGGCGCCGCGGTGGCGCGTCGGGCGCCTCGGGTGGCGCCAGGTAGGGCGGGCGCCGCGAGTGACGCCGTCTCCGCCGGGAGTCCCGGCGGTCGCAGTGTCGGTGGAGAGGAGAGGGCGGCCGGTGCTGCGGTGTCATCGAGGATGACGTCGATGATGGCCGGTGCGTCACACTGAACGCCATCTTCCTTCTCGGTGGAGGATGGCAGGGTCGGAGCCGTCGACGGGGCCGTGGCGAGGAGGGCGGCGCCGGGGCTGCGCCTGGGGCGGCCCTGTGCCGGCGGTGGCGGGGCCACTGGGCTCTCCTCCGCCTTGGTCGTCGTGGTCGGGGTAGTGGAGGAGGTGATGAAGACTTACTCCATGCGGCGCAGCGCGTCTCCATCTCATCATCGGCGGCTGATCTTGACGGTTGCTTGTCGCCGAGGGCGTCTTCACGGCTGCGGTGAACTCCCTCATCTCGGAAGCCATGGGTGGTGGGAATCGCCCCGGTCTCCGGATACCGTACCGTTAGATTTCGGCCAGATTGGGCTGGAATTGACACGTGTTCGTCGAATCGTTGGAGCTCCCCGAGATGGCGTAGGGGGCTGCAGCCTCTCGCCGGCCGGCGACGAGCGGCAGCACGTGCAACCGCTTGGAGAGGAGGAGCCGTGGGGAGGAGGGGGCGGCCGGCGGGCGGCTGGCAAGGCCGGGCGGCGGCGGCTGGGGCGGCGCGGCGGCGGTGCGGGGCGCGGTGGAGGAGGGGAGGCGAAGGCGATAGATATATTTTATTGCTTGCTTATCCCCTAGAGATTACATACCTCTTGCTTACATAGCCCAGCTAGTGGGACTTGTAATCTAAGCAATCTCTATAAGGTTTCCTTATACGATCGAATACCTTTTACAAGCATATCCTATTTATTTATTTCCTAATAAGGGTCTCCCTTATAGGTGAGATATCCCCTTGCATACCAAAAATTCCTAAGATAATCCTAACTTGAAGACGGGAAGCTGAGTCGGACTCAGACGGGAGAGGCGGCGGCAGCGAGGGGCGCGGACCGCCCCGCCGCCGCCCCTCGGGCGCCTACGGCGGCGGCCGTGCCCAATTAGCTCTTCCCGGCTGGGCCCCACTCGGATCATGGCTTGGTCATGCTCGGCAAGGTCAAGATGACATTTAACTCTCTAAATGGAATGTTTTTCACAATTTTATGGAATTTTAGAAGAATTCTTAAAAAACAATTTCATTAGAATTTGTGAAACATCTCCTAAAATTGTATATTGTTGTAACAACATGACAAACATTATACATGTATCCGATCCTCGAACTTTCAATTTTGAATAATCAACCATATATGAAATCAAGGTTATAATATATTTGAAGTAGAAACTATATATATAGTTTATTGTTAGTTACTTTAGACATTGGCGGTGGGTAGAAGAGTAACTTTGACATCATCCGAAAGCTAGCGGTCACCGCGTGAGTCAGCGGGTGTCGTGGCGACCGAAAGTTCACTACTACGTAATTGTCCATCGCGCAGGGCTCCAACCCCCTTCACCGCCAAGCGGCGAACCGCGGAACCATAGCGGTAGTGATGTGGGGTTTGAAACACTACCGGGTCAAAACACGGGCGGTGATGCGAGGATAGATATTTGGTTTGATATTGAACCGCAAGAACGCGACCGTCACCGAACACCGCCGGGTGTTCCACGACCCGGCGGCATTTTTGATCCAAGCAATGCGGGTTCGAAGTCACCGGCGAGTTGATATTGGGAGCTTTATCGGGCTTTAACGAACCGACGGAATCGTGGGGATAACACTATCGGGTTAGACCGAGCCGATAAGTGTATCGAAGAGCCAACAATGGCGCTTACTTTGAACCCGTCGGTGAACTTTACGTGAACACCGTCGGGCCGATCTCAACCCGACGGCGTTATTAGAGTGGAGACTATTGGTTGGTTAATGCGGCCGGCGGTGATGTTTCGTCGTCTATGACGGTTAGTAATTCAAACCGATAGTGTTTGGTATAGTTACACTACCGGTTTGTTGCTCATTCCTTTGTTGGGCCCATGCCACCGGCGTTTTTGTTTTAAATTTTTGAATTTATTCGTGGAATTCAGCTCTTTTGAATCCAAAAATCATCATACATTAATATCGTCAAAACATTACAGGATTTAATGGTTACATACAACAAAATCCACCTAATGTTCTAGAAACTAAGCCTACATGAACTTCTAAAATAAAAAGACCAATGACCATAGAGTCATAGACATAAATAAAAGCATGACATCTTTCCAAAACTAATTAAGCGGCAATTCTCGTAATCTTCATAAGTATGTGGGGTGGCTTCTCTTCAATCTCCGGGCCGGCTAGTTTGCACCATTGTAGGCGACGACGGCTTCACCTTCGGTGTTGTATTTTTCAGTAACAATTATTAGCGTAGCCTTGGACTTGAGCATAGCAATCTTCCCAGGTCGGATAGATCCCCGACACGCGACCAACAAACACTACGCACCACGCCATGCTTGCCTATACATGTCACCAAAATAGGATGATATTGCTTTGTTATTCATAAAAGTTGTACAAGTAAGCATGGACATATATTTAAAATATCCAAAGCGGATTTCGAACAACACTAACTCATGAATTTCAATCACAATTCGAGCACGGTTGCGTGACCGAGACGGGCATTTCAACGAACACCTCAAAGGCAGTGGACCCACGCACTCACCAAGCTTTCGTGCGCCTCGTGCGCTCCTATCTTGTCTTGGAGGATTTGAGGAGGACAAGGTCGCGGACGCATGGGGTCGGGCGGTGAAGAGGAAGACGGCGTGAGGTGCTGACGGGCGCAGAGGTGTGGCGGTGGTCCTCCGTCGGCGTGGAGGAAGACCAAGTGGGCGACGCGAGGCTAGGACAGCGGCGAATTAGTTCTCATTCTCATAGGTAAAAACTCGCACACACCTAAAGGGATAATTACTTCTCACCGTGGAAAGGGCCGAAGGGCGAGGATGCCGGCGCGGCGTTGGGGACGTCGAGTGGAGGAGCACTCTCAAGCCTCGATTCCTGGCTGGAGCTTAAACGGAGGGGGATGCACGAACGGACGGCCCGGCGGCGTAGGGGACGACGAACGGCGACGTTGGAGTTGGTGTGGTGCGCTCCGTCGGCGAACCGGTGCTCTTTCGGCGGGTGGGGAACGAGAATGGCGCGGTGTTCAAATGGCTTGCCAAAATTTCGCTCCGAGCCACTCACCTATATATATAGGCAAGGCTGGTTTGGGCGCGGTGGGGAACGAAATGGCGGGAGGTTCGAGATAGATTTGGAAAATTTCACCCCAATCCTATTCGCCGGTTATTACACGCAACCCGCAAAGTGAAATAGAAATGCCGCCACTTCATGGATAATCATGTACCTTTGTGAAGGATGTGTAATCCTCCATGGTGGAAATGGCTTGAATTTTTTTTTTCCAGTCATGTACACCCAAAATATGACCCCACACAAGTTCTTAGGTTTTTCTGATAAATATTTTAATTACTATGATTTTCTTCTAGCTAAACTGGCGACAAGAAGGCTAATTAAACCATGGAAACACAAGAATTTGTCTTGGACCTTCACGATGATTTGCCTCCTAGGGCACATGAGACCCAATGGAAAAGTCTAGCAAGCATTAGGCTCTTTTCGTGGGTACGCCGCAGTTCAAACTATAATTACAAGGTGGCGTCGCGCAGAAATTCAAATAAACCGGGAAAGTACCAAACCAACTCCGAAAAATCTTAAACTTCGTGGGTGCTTCCCAATTTGAATGTGAAAGGCTCGTAAAAAGTTTGAGACCACTACAACAATTCCAAGCAAACATATGAACCACATGGAGCACAAGAACTACATCGTATAGTCCCGGGTTCGATTGTAGGGATCATGTGCCTCTGTGAAGGATGTGTAATCCTCCTTGGTGGAAATGGCTTGAATTTTTTTCCCCAGCCATGTACACCCAAAATATGACCCCACACAAGTTCTTAGGTTTTTTTCGATAAATATTTTAATTACTATGATTTTCTTCAAGCTAAACCGGCGACAAGAGGGCTAATTAAACCATGGAAACACAAGAATTTTTCTTGGACCTCCACGGTGATTTGCCTCCTAGGGCACATGAGACCTCGTGGAAAAGTCTAGCAAAGCATTAGGCTCTTTTAGGGTACGCTCAGTTCAAACTATAATTACAAGGTGGCGTCGCGCGAGAAATTCAAATAAACCGGGAAAAGTACCAAACCAACTCCGAAAAATCTCAAACTTCGTGGGTGCTTCCCAATTTGCATGTGAAAGGCCCGAGAAAAAGTTTGAGACCACTACAACACCGGCAAATATATGAACCACATGGAGCACAAGAACTACATTGTATAGTCCTCGGTTCGATGGTAGGGATCATGTGCCTCTCGTGAAGGATGTAATCCTCCTTGGTGGAAATGGCTTGAATTTTTTTTTTTCCCAGCCATGTACACCCAAAGTATGACCCCACACAAGTTCTTAGGTTTTTTTCGATAAATATTTTAATTACTATGATTTTCTTCGAGCTAAAGCGGCGACAAGAAGGCTAATTAAACCATGGAAACACAAGAATTTTTCTTGGACATCCACGGTGATTTGCCTCCTAGGGCACATGAGACCCTGTGGAAAAGTCTAGCAAAGCATTCCGGCTCTTTTTCGTGGGTACTTTCAGTTCAAACTATAATTACAAGGTGGCGTCGCGAGAAATTCAAATAAACCGGGAAAAGTACCAAACCAACTCGAAAAATCTCAAACTTCGTGGGTGCTTCCCCATTTGCATGTGAAAGGCTCAGAAAAAGTTTGAGACCACATGGGCCACAAGAACATTACAAATTAATTAGGAAGTAACCATACAACCTTACAAATAATTAACATAGTAAACACACTAATCATCATCATCGTCATCGGGATCAATATTGGGTCCGCTTGTGATCCATGCACACGAATGTAGGATTGTAGAAATATCGGGTAATTGATGTCACGGATTAAGTATCCGCTTGAGTCGATGAATGTCAATGCCCTTATGATTGCACTCTCGTCCCTCGCAAGGACGTAAAAATGCTCGACCATAGATATAACTTCTTGAGCGACCCGGTGCCTAAGTTAGTAAACCTTATGCGATATTATTGTCGCCCTTCCGTAGTTTGCTGGCCAAGGTGTGCCACGAAGTCCCAATCGCACTCGAAGTCGGTTCACGTAGCTTGGTCGAGAACGGCCGCCAAGCCACATGCGGCATAAGTAAGATCGTGGAGCAAAAATCGCAAGTGGGAGAATCAAAATGAATGAGGATGATGTGAATCTATCTAATATGCATTGCCAAAATGATGAATTTAATTTATCACCACATCATCATGGTTGTAACTCCCAACATATTCGTTATATTGCCATGGGGGGATATTATCGCCAGACAAGGCAAATATCTTGAAGTGCGAGAAATCGAGTTTCCCCTCTCGTGGATTAGGTGGTCATTTGTGTCCTGAAATCCTCGAAGGGATGTAAAAACTTATTTCACACGTATATAGTTGATGACCGGTGACGATGCTCTAGATGTCGTGGTCTCCACAAAACCGAGAGATAGAGAACCATCTAAGTGTTTGTTTCTAGCCATTGTATTGGGGATAAAGTCCGTGAAACATATAAATGCAACAAAATGACGTTAAGTTAAACTAATTATCCATGTATTTGTTATAGTAAAATAAGAAATAAAAAATGTTAGAAAAAAATTACATACGATGACCGGATAAGGGAATGGCCTTGTGTCCACACCGAGGGCGAATGGCTCATCGCCGGCGTGGAAACTGGTTCTTGTGGTGGTGGCAAAGGCGGAGGACCGTTCATACCACCGGTGAGCGATAAAAAAAAAAAAAAAAAGGACAAAGCTCATAAATATATATAGTATATATATATATGTATTGTTTATATGCATATATATAGGAATTCTAGACAAGAAAAAATATCCTTACCAATGTAATATCCCCGAGCCTTGAATAAATCTCCTAGAAAGAGAGAGAGAGTGAAAGAGCCGAGTGGATTTCGTGTGAGGGGTGACCAGGAGCTCGTGGGTGTGTGCTTGGGTATGTGTGTGGATGCGGCCGGGTGCCTTGATTTATAGCAGTTGATCGGTGCAGGTACATCACGCCGGGTATTAAGATATACCCGGTAGTGATAACAACATGACTACCGGTTATTTGAATGGAGCCGGCGGTGAATACAATATCACTACCGGTTGTTTGTATGTATCCGCAGTGAATTCACGGTGTTGTCACTTCACTCGGTTTGCATGCATGCATTGTTGCAAATCTTCCGCATATGTACTGAGTAGATGCTTCCATAAGCCGGGGTTTTGGTTATCGTTCTTAAGGGGATATGGATGTGAATAAAATTCATTATACGTTCTTTGTTTTTGTTACATATATAACTTTATTTTATTCACATTAGATTTTGATATATCTGTTGAATTTTCCTCACAATATGCAGCATATTTTATTGACACAACCGTCTTTATTATGTTCGATGAAGGGTAAAAAAATGGGAACTCAAAGGTATCGAAGAGACAATCAAGATTCATATCAAACGAAATACAACAGATAAGAAATTTGATTGCATATATTTCCATAACAAAGACCTTACATTACATATATTTCCATAGCAAAGACCTTACATAGAACTAAATATACGATAACAAAGACCAATTCACGAGATAGGTCAATGCTACAATCAAAGTGTACAAACACATTAAAATTTAACCACCTGAGTAAGTCTCTTGTAGCATCTCCTCGGATCGAAGAAGTGGCGAGGTCGCTACGTGCACTCATTGAGGAGGTTGGAGGATGAGATTCACCAGGAGCTTCATCTTCAGCCCAAACTTGACCATTGGACCGAGGATGAAATCACAGTAACTAGGTCCAATGGTCATTGTTTTTTCATGGATGCACCATATGATTCGAGATACTATATGCCCATGTGCTTGGGATATTGGGTGAACACTAGCACCCCAAAGCACAAGGACTCCAGGACTCTTAATATGAGTCCGAGTTCGATCTTGAATCATGGCACCCACGTAAGCCGCATGCCCCGATGTCTCTCCTTCATCGGTAAGACTCTTCTAGCACCTTTTACGTAAACCATTTTCTTGGACTAGGCATATCAGATGTGGAGGGCTTTCTCCCAAAGAAAGGCCATATGTATGTGGAACTGGAAAGTACTACTAGCAAAGAAGATCGAGGGACGAAGAACAAGGAAAATAAGGAGAAAAAGATTTTCTAGATCCAAAACCCATGACACTAAAATTCAAAACTAAGCCCTCTCGTATTTTGAGGAGAGGGTTAGGAACCTTGGATGAACCAAGAATGCAAGAACAGAGAGAGGAGGCGGGTGCAAAACACGGCGTCCCCCTTGCCGTTTAAATAGGCGAGATGGCATGGTTGAGTCGACCGCCATTGTACGGAGGACGTGGCAAAGAATCTTGCGCCAAAGATTGGTGCGTGGTGGTCACCGGTCGAGTTGAGAACCGGCGGCCGTTGAATTTTTGAAATCTTTGCCGGGTCTAAGTTTTCACCGTAGTGATGTCGAATACCACCGCGTAAAAGATCGCACCGGCAAGTGATCTACACATCAACGCCGGGTGTGAAACTACACCCCATAGAAGTGATCTACATCACCGCCGGGTGTGAAACTACACCGGCGGTTGTTTTAACCGACATTGATTTAACCCGTCGACGCCGGCAACCGGGTGCCACAGGCTTTTCTCATCGATTCGAGACACCGCCGGTTTCCTAACCGCGCGAATGCTACCGGGCAACGCGGTTCTCCAAGCGAGTGGCATGCATGCAAAGATAAAGCCACCGTGAACACGCTAAGTGAACGTGATGACTACAAGTATTGTGGTAAAAAAGAAAAAAAAAGTGATGGCTATCCGTTTGGGCGGTACAAAGTTTGATTCTTTAAATAGCCCGGCGGTGTTGTGGACGTGCTACGCCTTGTTGAGTGTGTCATTTTCGTGCTCGGCCCGGCCAAGTCTCTCGTCTCCCTCCCTCCCACCGCTCCCTCACCCGTCGGCATCGAAGGTACGTGTCGTTGATCTTGTAGCAATGGTAATGTGAAGCATGCATTCCTTGTTTCAAAATAACAATGCTAAACTCGATCATCGTTCTTGAAAAAATAGTCAAAAAGCGGCTTGTTGGGGATCGAACAGGGGATTTCGGGATTGGGTGTTGGGAAACGCCGTGCCCGGCCAAGGAAGCGGCCATTGGAAACGCTTAGAAGAAAGCGCGTAGCGGTCGGCCTTTCGTGAGGAGGCGGGCCGATCGCGACGGCCATTGGATGAGCGGTGGTGCGGCGTGGTTGATTGTTTTCATGACGCCACGTCTTGGGAATGACAATGGACCGCATGCATTTCATGGCAATTGCTACTATTTAACAACGCTCGATTTGGTACCATCTCCATCGCTAATTAGCCTCTCTCTTTCCATAAACCCCAGGTACGGTGGCTTCTTCTTCATCGACGAGATGGCCGGGCGTCTACACCAACGAGCTTGTCTTCACCGTGGGGCGCCTCCACACGCCCTCTCGGAAGCTCACCAACTTTGGCCGAAGAAGTCGGCCCGCCAACGGTGGGTTGGCCGTTGGTGGAGAAGGCGAACTTCTACGCCTTCAAGGTCGAGGCCATCGCCGACATCCTCGCTAGGGGGATACCGGCGTGGCCGGCGGCTCCAAAGCAGCCGGTGGCGGGAACACGGCGGGCGGCGAGGACGAGGCCGACGGCGGCCGACGAGGCCTAAGCGGCCGGCGGCGGAGGAGGCGATGGCGGCGGCCAAGGGGCGGCGGAGGCGATGGCGGCCGCGCTTTCTTTATTTTTCGTTTTGTAAATATATTATCTAGTAATATATAATGACTCTCAAGTCGTTTTAATTCATCTCCGTTCTCTGTTTCTATCGTTTGTTTTCTTGTTCCTTCTTCATTCAACCCCGCGAGCTATCGGTTCCTTTAATTTGCTTCCCCTCCCAAATCGCTATCGGTTCTAATTCAACCCGGTTGTGTCAATCTTCAAATCGCTTTCGGTTCTAATTCAAACCCGCGAGTGATACGGTCCATCAAGACCTTTGCCGGGAACGATTCAACCCGGTGGTGATCTGAATCTTCACTGCCGGAATTGGTCGAATCCGTGGAGTTTCTGAGTTTCCCCGCGCCTGAACGGTTCATCACTGCCGGGCGAGGTTCAACACTGCCGGTGGATTAAATTCCGGCAGTGATGCCGGCGGTAGTGATGAGCGATTCTGTAGTAGTGGTTCTTAGGGGTGTTGATAGCTCTTAACACCATCGCTTGCCATCAACATAAAATGCTAAAATCCATAAAAGAAAATGATAGATCAGACGGGATCCGATTGTCGCAAATGGATAGAGCATATGTTGTTCAATGTTTGGCGAAGCTGGTGGTAAGTTCACGAAGCTGAAAGCATATTGTAAAGATATCAGAAACAGGCCCTGATCAGAAAATACAAAAAGGCGTATTTTTAATACATGGCAGCAGCCGGCTTATCAACCATGGTAAAATGTTTTCCTCTCACAACAATACAGCATAAACCGGCTTATTAATCACAAAAACCATCAGGCAAACTGCTCCTAAATTTCTTAAATTGTTGATACGCATAGCTATCAATGAACAAGTCAAACAATAAAAACAGCACAGCTGCATATGAATGCATAAATTGCAATGAAGAAGGTAGAAAACAAAACGAATAATGTATTATATATGAATAATATGACGCGCGCGCTTTATCCATCGCTTGATCTCCTAATGAATTTGATCAGTACCGTTCCATGCTGCACTCGGGCCGCACCTTGCCGTTGTACCTCTTGTCGTCGGCGCAGTAGTCGTAGATGGTGTAGCCGAGCTGCACGGAGCGCATCTGCCCCAGTTGCTTATCGGTCAGCTTGCACAGGTCCGGCGCGGCGTACCAGTTTGACGACGAAGCGCAGCTGTCCGGGCACTCTCCGGCGCGGTAGGAGGCGCAGTCGCAGACGCGCAGGTTGATGTCGCGGTACTCGGCGACGAAAGGCGCCTTGGTCCAGTCCGTCTTCACGCGGCCGCCCTGCGTGGCCCAGTCCTCTGCCGCCCAGATGCTGGAGAAGGCGTACATTTGCCGCCGCGTCGGGAACGGCACGCCCTTCGCCGAGTAGTTCCGGAACACACGGATCGGGATATCGTCGACGAACCACCTGCAGCGTCGCGAGTGCAGCATAGGTCATCAATCTCTGGCTTCGATGTGTGATGGTTTCGACGGCGCTAGCTGGCGGTGGTCGTCGGCAGTACATACACAGATCTATAGGAAAGGCTGCGCATGCACGAATTGAATAATAGCTTACACGATCATGCACTGGTTCCAGAAGATAGTGTAGTTGTGGTAATCGGCGGTGGGGTCGAACCACAGCCGGAACTGCATCTCCTTCTGACCTATGCCGTCGGCGAAGACGTTGGTGTGCACGGTGTAGGGCTTGACGGTCTCGTTGCCCAGGAACTCGAAATCGATCTCGTCGTGGTTGTCGCCGACCTCCCCATACTGGGATTTTTGATCTATAGACGATGTGCTTTCGTGTCAGTTGATCTATCGATGCCTTTCTCAGCCTGACAGCTTTGTCATAGACCCAGAGGAGGAGCTTTGCTTATATGCAACTTGGTGAGATCGAATTCGATCGTTTTGAGGTGTTGGTTGGAAGTTTCTGGCACGCATGTAGTAGGCATGCAGAGCAAGATCGAGTTTTTCAGTTCATAGGATTTTCCAGCGTTTTTTTGTTTGTTTTAGGTCATTTAAATAATACCATAATAATAATGGCATCTTTGATTATTCCTCCATCTAAACGTTCTTGGCTGGCTAGCTTAGTGCTATGCACGCAAAGCTACAATGCAAGCACCAGAGCCGTTTCATTCCCATGGTCTATTTGACAGGTAGGCAACAATCAACGACCACGACTTCGTCTCTAGACTAGTGCTTCCCCTCAACTCGGTCGGCTGGGTGGCATGCAGTTGGTCAATGCTCTCCTCTCAATGGCCACTACGCTGTTGTCAACTTGTCAGGGGGGATATTAGGAAGCGGAATAGATAATAATTATATATATTACTAGGTAGTGTGCCCGTGCGTTGCTACGGGATAACTAATCATTTCTACGAAGAATACATGGATCACATGATTTAATGCACAGAAAGAGTGGCGTCACAGGCTCACCAACTTATTGTATAGAGATTTCCATGTGTTGCCAAAAATGCACAGAAAGAAATCAAGAATGCCCTCATAATTTGAGCATTAACGTTTTGTGTTACAAAAAAAAATGATAATGCGAGCTGATATTTAGAATGTCAATATTACAAATTGAATTTTGTGAATGGCTAAAATTCTTATTGATGGTTTGCAATCATCAAGGTATTGTACATTTATGCATAAACACATACAAATTTCACCATAACAAGGCCATTGCCTTTTTTTCTGTTTCTTCATGTAATAGAAAAAGTGGCAAAAGCTTTTGCCGTCCATTCTAAAATAATAATAATAAAAAAGAGCCTCCGGTCTTTCTCACGCTCTAGCTGATGTTCCTGCCTGTCGGAGCTGTCTGATTTCAGGTGGTAGCGGTAGACTGACGAGGTGTTGGTTGCTGGAGGAACAGCTGGATTCCTTGCCATCCGTCGCGCGATTCGTTGATCGGTGACAATTGCACTTTCGAATGGTAATACTGGGCCTACCACTCTTCCTAGTCTAGCTGCAAGATTGGCAAAGATGAAGCATGTCAGAAAAATTGTGAGTCAGGACTCAGGAGTGACTGAAAAATAGACTGATGGGTAGCCATAAATAAGGAAATGCAAACATTTACCTGCTGGAATCCTTTTGAGCAACCTCAGGTTGCAACTGGGCCTTCCTTTGCAGGAATTGGAGTGGAGTGAACGGTTGTCCTGCAAGCAGCAAATCAAGGTCAGCAGTCATATATCTTGTTCAAATCCTATTAACTAATACATTACCGTGGTTAATCAATTTCAGCAACCAATAAATGGTAGCACAAATCATTGAGAGGAAAATAAGATTATGTTACCTTGGGAGAGATTCATGCTTCCTGTCAAGCGAGCCAGTCCTCCCTCCATTTTCTTCTAAGCTAGCAAATTGCCTACGGAACCTGTCAACAGCGCTGCAAAAGCATCAAATGCGGTTCAGCACTGGCTTGCTACTACTACTTTTCTAAAATTGACTCTACTCCATGAGAACATGAAACACGCCCGATATAAAAAAGGTTTATCATTTTTTTGCTCCATATAACATTACTATTCCATAACTTGCCATAGACACAAAACATTAGGCTTGCTACCTTAAATGTCTGTCCACCGCCACTACCCTGAAATAACCATCAACAATTACTGGCATCAGGAGAGAAAGAAGATTGGGTCATCTTTAGATAATATCTGAAAGTTCATTACCAAATTCACAAATGCTAAAAAAGATAGACATATCGTGCTATTTGCATAGAGTACTGTATAACCTTTTTTATGGCTAATGACATGAATTAAAAACAGAATGAATAATGCCATGAACTCAATAGATAGCAGCCATATGAAAATTTTCTGGGCCTGATGTCTTTGATAATGCCATGATAATGCCCGTGAGATTAGGGCCTTCGGGGGTACCAAGAACAAATTAGTGGTTGTTCGTGGAACAAATACCTGGGGACAAATCAATGGTTATGCGTGAAACAAAAGTTGCTAGGTGCTGATGCATTCCAATCCAAGACAGAGTATTGTTAATTTGTGGAACATATCAGAAAATTTGTTTGGTTCATTCGTGTAATAGAGCAAGGGAACTGATTATTAGCTGTTCTTTGCATCAAAACAACCATATAATCTCGACTCAGTGATTAAAACAAGCAATAGCACACATCACCTTTGCCTAATACAGAATTGCAGTTCGATCAATTAATTCTCGACTGAGACACCATATATCAGGGCACTGAGTCCCTAATAGACCAGGGAGACAAGCATGGGCGTTGTTTCATGGTGATGTGATGATACAACAGCCCTGAAAAATAACAACAGATTCCACAGATTCCATTCAATTATAGGCTCACAGATTTCAAATCCAAAATCCCTAAGCCTTTACGGTTCAATCTTCCTTCTTCTCTAATGATATCCAAACCCTAACACTGAGAATGAGATTTGGAAATTGGGGGAAGTAGTGGAATGGAGAAGAACAAGCACTCACGAGAAGCGGTGAGACCATCACGACCTGCTAGGCGGCCACCGGGCGACACGGTGGCGCCCGATGGACGGCGTCTTGCGAGGGGGGCAGCCGACACCTCCTGGATCCTCGCTACCATGGGGGTGGTGGCGGACGGGGAGAGTGAAGGAGCAGGTGAGCCAGAGGGCACCGCCCCGTGCGGCGTGGAGGGCGGCAGCGGCGGCAGCCGGAGGGAGGCACGGAATCACGGTAGGGGGAGGGCAGTGGGGCATCCACGCCGTGCTCGGCGGCGGCGGTTCCTTCGAAGGGTGTGCGGATCGCGACCGCGAGGCCGGGCGGTAGTTGCGACGCGGAGGCGTGGGCATGGGGGCAGGGATCCGCGGACATGCGATTGATTGACTCAATGATTCTTTGACTATTTTGTTTCCATTTTTTAGCACGATAATTGATTGAATTCATGCGTTACTTTTTTTTTAATTGATTGAATTAAATGATTTTGTGGTAGAAAAGGAAAGGAAGGAGAAATCACGTGCATTGCTTGCCTTGTGTGGTGGGTCGACTTTCCTTTTTCTTTGCCTTCGTATGGCTGGTGGAGGGAGTGGATGCTTATTTGGGATCGCATGGAGGCGGATGGAAGTACCAAAACCAATGTCGCACTAAAAGGAGGTCTTACTTTTTGTTCTTTTTATGTTGTAGAGAAGAGAGTAGAGATATATAGCGCAAGCATTTGATCAAATAGAAGAGAACCAAGTACTCTAGATGCAAAAAGTTCGAGCTTTAACTTACAAAGATAGCTACACGTATGAAGTCATGTGATTGACTAGGAGTCTAGGATTTTGTCAATTGCAAGACGAACTGTCCTTTCAGTATCTCTTTGCATCCCTTCTAAATTATATGACATTTTAGTTTTAGTAGGGACGTTAGGCTTCTAGTTCTTACATATTAGTAGTACACACGGACATCATTTTAAGCTACAACAATACGGTTTCCACGATTGGACAAAAGGCGTCCGGCTCTTACTCAACGACCTCGGTGGCAAAGCATCCACAAGAACAACCTCGGCAAAGAAAAGCATCTCGTCGGGAAAGACAAAGACCATCTTGGCGGCAAAGCATCCGCCGAACGATGCGACCTCGGCGGCATGCGACACCGGAAGCGCAAGCTCATAACGGCTGCGACCTCGGCGGTATCGCACACACAAAACGCAGCTCGTGAAAGATACATCGGCGGCAACATCCGCCCAAACCAACGACCAAGCTGCGGCTACAAGGAACACCAGCGAAACACACCTAGGTGAGGAGAAGCGTGAAGCTCAATTAGGTATAGCAAGGCGACCGGAGACCACGCAGAGCGAAGCTGCAGGGAGTGCTCAAGTGTTGCCTACAAGAAGGGGATCGAAGTCCGCGAACGCCGGCGGTGCAATAGGGAGCACCAAAGGTCTTTTCGACCCCAGCTTTTCGCACGACGACCGACCAACTCGTGACGACGCCTCCAAGAAAGCCAATGAAGCGGCTACGCCATTGCTCGTCGAGAACTTGACAAGGTTTTCACCCCGGAACCAAGTGAGAGTCGCTGGCGTCCTTCTTCGCACGCGCCCGTGGCGGTGAGGTGGCCGGCATGCCTACAGTACCACCACGAGCCCGCAGACACGCGCCCGCACTACGCGCCGGCACGCGGCCGGTAAAGGCCACCTTGGCCCCGCCACCATGGCGGCGGGACCGCCACCACAATGTAGATGAATGGAAGTCGACCGCGAACGCTAGACGCGCCATCGCGCCGGCCCCAATACCATGGGGCCCTAGCCCGACCAGCGCTAGGCTCGGGGCCGAAACGGACGCGGGGGCACTAGTCCGGCCGGGCGGGCGCCGGCGCCACGGCCGTAACACACGGCGCCCCTTTGTTGCCCAAGCCACGAGGGAGCCCGACATCGATCAAGGGGCCCGGATCCGGCCACGGGGGGAAGGGATCCGGCCGGAGGCTGCCGGCGCCCCCAGCCGCCGCCGGAGCAGAAGGAGCCGGATTCGATGGGGGGAACCACGGATCCGGCCCCAAGGACCATGGATCCACCGCGTGGTCGGCTGGCTGTGCTAGGGAGCGGCGTAGAAGAGCAGGTGGTGGTGGTGGGGGGAGGAGGGATGAGGGGAGGTGTGCGGCTACTAGTTGTTTAGGGGCCCGCTGACCGCCGCCGCCGCCGCAGCGCAGGGCGACGACGCGGGCCGGGGAGGGAGGTCGGGGCGGCGCTAAAAGTGGAGGCGGGGAGCCCCCGATTCGCCTTGGGGAGCATTCCGGGGGTGTGGCACGCGACCCGGTGGGTGCGATTACTCAAGTAGCATCTTCTACCCCTGCCTATTCATATATTAGAGGGGAGTGATTAAATAAGAAGATGCACAAAATAGAATGCTAACCAACATTGTTAAATGCTCCATTTTAAAACAATAAAAATCGACAAAGTGAATAGTAAGTAAAAAACAGTACAAAGGAAATAGTTGGCTCTTTTCATTTGTACCAATCTATATTCGAGAAAAGGAAACATTTGGAAGCATATTAATATTTAGTGAATCTATTTGTTCGTGGCCTAGGCGGGTTTGAAAGAGCAAATCTAGCATATTCAGTCATCAATTAGGTCTCTAATACTAATATGTTCATGTGAATATTTAAGGATAAGGAAAGGGAAAGGAGCAAACAATCATGCAGTCATCATAAAGGAAAAACTGTAATTATATCAACAAATCACATAGAATTATGTCTATCACCGCACTCCTAAATAAATAGGAAGCTCCAAAAGACTCAGTAAAAACGTTGAGTCACTATGATACTATCAGATATCTAGAGGCATGAACCAATGAATTAACCTCACTATATTTTTACTCCATAGTTATTTGTCAACTTTAAAACAGGGCAAGTCTGCATATAAGAGTATTCACTTTTGAGCAAGACTATTTTAAATTTCTGCCATACACCGAGATGCATGTACCTTTTTTACACCATTAGGAGTCATGTGTATCTTAATAGGAACTATCAAAGAATCAACTAATACATGTATATCAGATGATGTTTCCCTAATCACTTCTACCTCCATCTCACGTGATCAGGAACTATAAAGGTAGCTGAATTCAGTAACAGATGTATCATCCAAATGATTATCCCCTACCTCTCCTTTTAGTGAAGATACATCATGCAACCATCAATGCAAAGGAATACTCCCTCCGTACTCATAAAACTTGGCATTTTGGAAAAAGTTTAAGTCAAACATTGGGAATATAAATCATCAATAACTTTTAAGTTGTTGAGTTTGCAAATGTGAAAACTATATGAATAGATTTGTCTTAAAAAATATTTTCATAAAATTATACATATAACATTTTTTTATAAATATTTTATGAGCGTCATGTTTATACATGGTCAAAGTTGTGTTTTAAACACCATGTCGTTGTCTTAAACGTCGTGTTTTATGAGTATGGAGGAGTATATATATATAAAAATATGGAACCTAGCTGAGGACTAGAAAGAGCATCCGACCAACTGCCACCCCCAATCTGAATGAAAACAGATGCAATTGACCATGTGAAACAAGCCCCATCATCCCCTATATGAGATAAACTCACCTCTAGGAATCGAAGAATATGACCAATTGGTATAAAAAGGTTGTGATATAGTAGCTGTGGGCTATCTCCTCCCAGGGTTATTTTTTGATGCGTCTACAATATAATTGAAGGGAAGGTCCAACAATATTAGTTATGTTTCCAACCAGGGGAAATGGCAACATAAATTCAAAATGAGGCAATCAAGTCCGACTGATCTTCAAGAATATCTTCTACTAGCGAGGTAATCCAGCCGCTGGCAAGAGAAGTAGAACACAATGCAGGCAATAGAAGTACGACACATGGCGTGTCCAAAAACAACAGTGGCAAAGGTGGCATGTATGTATCAATGAACTATGATTCAAATATAACATGTAGTTTTTTGTACCATGTATAAACGTATTGAGATAATGGCATTTTTATACAGGGACAGTAGGATTATGAAATTAAGAAGTTTTGTTGGTTCGATGGCAGTTGCTGATGGTGGCGACATGCTGATCTTGCATATGTGCGAATAAAAGCACATAAACCTTAAAACTTGAAGCAACTTACTTAAGAGTTTAGTATAGAGTTCAAAAGAAGCCTTAAGAGCCCTTACTTTGAGGAAGGCATTTAGTACAGTAAGACGTGACCAATGTTTAATTAAGCAACAAAAAAGGTTGTTGGCACTATGAAGAACAAATGACAATGGCGAGGAAGCAGTAACAGTATGGGTTTGTGTACTTGGAAAAGGTAAAAGAACCAACAAACAGAGTTTTGTTTTTTGTTAGGCGGCGTCGAAGATACTATGAAGCAATCATGGATGCGAAAACTATTACCTGGTCGGAAGGAGTCGCAATAATATGCGTGTGGACTATGCAAGAGTGATTTGAAAAGAGTATACAGTCTATGCAATCGTTAGGTAGATGTTACGCGAATCCTGAAATAGCAAGAGTTGTGTCAGGGGAACAACTAATAATAGGTAGATGATCCTAAACAAAATATTGTGCCATGGTTCAACAGCTATCAGGATTTGTAAAATATGTAATGATGTGAGAAGTCAGTTCAAAACCAATCAGCCTAGGAAAAGATTGAAGGATAAAAGAACAATGATGTTGTTTTTCATATACCATGAAAACTAATATAACAATGGTTCTCCATCTGCTTCTTGCAGACCGTGCTGTCCTGCTTCATGATTGTAAGGACTCACAACAGCTGGTTAATCCTCATCTGAAAGATGGCTATTATGCTTAAAGACATGTCAGTAAAAATAAATAAAAAAATCATGGCATTCGATTTAGTGCGTTGTTAAGGTTAGTTTAATGCGGATTAACCTGGAACTTGGTTCCCTTATCTAAAAGAACAGTGGAACCTCAAAGAATTATCATGTGCAGTGATATGACTGTGTTGCCTCTTATGAAACAACTAAGTTGTCATCTAGAAAATAAATGATCGGTCTATGCATGGAAGCCAATATAGTAGCTGGTGACGTTATCATACTCTGCCATATGTGGGTTATTAGGTTGTGTAGACATAACCAACTGACAAAAGAGGATATGAAATTAAAGTATTAAAAGTTTGTTTTGCTTAAGTAGTGAACAGCAAATAACGAACTGTAGAGTAAAATTCCCATGGGATCTAATGCTTTCCCTTTTTGTCAGGTATATGCTGAATAGGCAAAGTAACAGAATCAAAATGGATGCAAACAAACTCACTACAGAAACTTGAATGTAGTTCGACCGGGCCTCTTTCTTCTCTCAGTAAACTTGACATGTCGCCTTTTTGTGTCTCTTAGATGAAAGAAATGAGCGTGGGGTAGCAAACATGAAAATATAGCATGAGAAGGCAAGGTAACATGAGCATTACTTTTTGAATACATAAATGGCAGCAATGAGGTTAGCTGGGTTGGATGGAAAATAATAACCCATCAAACTTATAAAGGAAGCATATGAAGTCCTTAGGTAACATGTTGAGTACAGGATAATCCAATATTGAATATATAAGGTTAGTCCAAAGGCAGTGTAATCTTGCAGTTGTAAAGCATCAGGTTTTCGCTAATGTCACATTATGTTTTGCTATTTCGGTGAAGCCTACTGTGAGCTATGTTCCTATTGTTGTTGGAGCACACCATCATTATCTTGGTGTAGGAGAGTTCTGATTAGAGTTGCAATAGGTCTTGAATGGTGAGTCTTCATTTGATAGAATCAATGCCACCTGAAAATGGCCGAACTGAAACTACGAAGTCATTTGGGCAAGGATTATGTTGGAATAAAATGTATTCACTCTGGCATTCTAGCAAACAGCAAGAAGGCATAACATACTCGGACTGGGAAATCACAATTTGGAATTCACTTTGAGTAATATGAATCACCCATGAGTGAGCCACACAGGCGTAGGAGATGGAGCTGGCCTAACTTTTTTTCTGTGCTGTAGTGCTGCTGCGGCCAGGACGGCAAGCGGCAGCTGCGTCGTAGTTGTTGACAGGCCTGAGCCAGGAAGAAGAAGCCGGGGTGGTTTTTGTCGTGGCTTGTGGGTGTCGCTATTGATGGAAGCCGACGACCGCGCCGTACAGCGACAGAAAGGGAGGTGCGCTGCCGTACACGACGTTGGTACGCTGGGGACGGGCTGGAGGATGGGGGCGGCTGGGCCGTGGGGGAGGCGAATCGTCGCGGTTGTCGAAGCCAAGTATCAAATGTTACCAATCCCAATCAGCTCAGTGCCGACCTGAATCCCAAGAAGGACCTAAGACGAATGGAGCTTCGTGAATCCTATTGAGCGCAGTATCTGGCGGCGGCGTTGGTGGCGATGGGGGAGGGGGGGAGAGGTGGCGCTGGAGAGTGCACGGGCGGACGGTAGTGGGGTGGTGGCGAAGTCTCTGGAACTGGCAAATGGACGGTCGCCTTTTTTTCGGTTCAGGATCCGACGGTGGGGAATCGTTACTGTGCAATCTTCAGTGATATGTGTCTACTGACGGAGTCCTCCGCGTCTACGAAAATTACAGGTAGAGTATAGATTATGTGCTTTTTTATATTTTCTGATATAGGAAATATAGACCAACTGCATATTGTGGTAATCGTCCAAGGAGGAGTGTTGAAAAACACGGACTCTATCTTAAAAGGAAAGGAGAATGATGAATCACATATGTGAGGCTCTTATCGAAACTACGAGGTTTTGGCGCAGGACTATATATATATGTGAAAAGCTTTATGTTGTAATTACTAATATTCAAATGAACAAAGAATAGTTTTTCCTTTTTGTGTCTACTTGTTCTACTTCTTATCTACTATGTTGATCATGAGAGACAAGAGAGATGATGGTCTGTTGGCAACATGTTTCATAACATTTTTACAAGATGGAGAAAACCAAGTTCGTTTTCATGCACGACTTTCCCGTTAATTAGCACTGTCATCGTAGTAGCATTTGTTGCTTGAGGAGTTATCTGTCACATAAAACACGTTAAACAATGAATGACAGTGACCTCAAACTCATCTTACAGTTCCTGGCTTGGACAGAGAAAACTTGGATGTTGCGATTTTCTGCATGCTTGGTTTTGACCGTTGTGGTCAGTTATCGTCGTCGAAACACATGAGCTCTTCGCCGAACGTGATCACGTCGAAATTTGCCCGGTTGGGTGGGGCATCGGCGGCGCCCCTCAACGCCGCCTCCGCCGCTTCAGCCTCGTGCTCCGTAGACTCCTGGCAGCCGACGTAAACGACGGCTTCCTCGAGCGACTCGAGGTTTCCCAGCCCGAAGTCGAAGCCATCGTTCCCAAGGTCGATGGTGTTCCTCACCCGGAAGCAGAACTCGAGCCTCCGTAGCCGCGGCGCAGCACCACGCCGGAAGACAGGCCCCAGGTCCGAGTCCCGGAACCTGCACTCCGTCAGGCGCGGGAAAGCGCCGCCAGGGACCACGAGGGGCTCTTTATTGGCATAGGGGTCCACGCGGAGGACGCGGAGCGCCGGCAGCCTCCCAAGCGCTTCGATGTCCTGCTGTCGCAGCTCCTGGAGCTGGACGATCAGAACGGCAAGGCGCGGCGTGGCCGGCGCGTCGATCCACACCGGCAACACACGCAGCGGGCTCGAGTCGCTGTTCATAGCCCGCGCGTGGAACTCGCGGAGGCCCCGTGGCGGCGCCCAGGCCTGTCGCGCCATGTCAAGCCTCTGGGAACAATCGCCACCGCCACCGGTGACGTAGACGTCTAGGACCTGGATATTCTGCAGGCCGCGCAGGGACTGCAGGAGAGCCTCCTCCTGCCTCCTGGACGGCTTCCAGAGCGTCATCCTGAGCACCCTCAGCTTTGTGAGGCCGCCGAGCTCCTCCACCACGTCCGGCGCCTCCCGCGTCGAGACGTCCGAGAGCTCCTCCAGCGCCGTCAGGCTCCCGATTCCGGTTGGCACCCTAGTGCAGTAGTCGACGCGCAGGCACATGAGCTCTCTCAGTTGAACGACGCTCGCCGGTAGCTCGTCCACCTTAGTGTCTGCCAAGTCCAGTGTCTGCAGAGAACGCAGCTTGCCGATGTTTTCAGGGACAGAGGCAATGCGTGTATCTCGCAGTCCAAGGTACCTCAAGTGAATCAGACTTCCAATATGATTCTGCAGAAGGTGGCTCCCTGAAAGATCACATCCTTCGAGAACCAAAACACGAAGCAATCCGGCCGTGCTCAGATCGATACTTTCTGCATTTCCGGGGCTGAAGACAGAGAGACCTCAGTCGAGGCATGCTAATGCTAGCAAGAGAAGCAGATACCCTGCGAATCTGCTGACCCGATGGACACGTCCGCTGCTCGTCATCGAGTACAGTGATGAAGGTTTCTTGGCTTGACAGGTGACTGATGAGATCCATCACTGGAAAACTCACGCTGCAGCAGCACTCGTCTCGGCCACCATCGTCGGCATAGTCCACATCTAGCAACTGAATGCTTCTATTGACGAGCTGGTCAACATAACTCTCCCCAAGCTCAAATAAGGACTCCACATTTTTATCTTCATCCTGGACAATACCTTCGGCTATCCACCGCCACACCAATCGGCCTCGCCTGATCTCACAGTCCACTGGAAATACACTCGTGTACAATAAGCAAGCCCTCAGATGGGGAGGGAGATTGTAGTAGCCAAGAGAGGTGACCATCCTCATGTTCTGCACATCAGGTGTGTTCTCAAATCCTGAACCAATGTACCCACGCACCTTGTGCCACTCTCTGTTGTCCCCCATCTTCCTGGCCAGCATTTTGGCTAGCGTAACAATAGCTAATGGCACACCATTGCATTTCTTCGATATTTCTTCTGCTACTTTGGTAAAATCATCATCAGGGCAGCGTTTATCTTCATGGCCAAATACTGTTTTGAAGAACAGTGTCCTGGAATCATCTGCAGAAAGGGGTTTCAGTTCGTATGGAGTTCCAACTTGATCGGCTACATCAAAGTTGCGGGTAGTTGCGATGATTCAACTTCCATGGTTGTTGTCGATTAGAGCACATCGGATCTTGTCCCATGACAGTGTATCCCATAAATCATCGACAACGATTAAGTACCTGCAACTACAAGTAGTGAGTCCACTGTAATATAACGTGAGCTAGCGAAATTTGCTTGTAAAATAAAGTGAAAAGCACCTACACACTAGCAGTACGTAGAACTGACTGTGGTTCTGTTTTGTAGTAATTGATTGATACAGTAGACTACCGGAATAATGCACTTCAACTTCTCAAGTTATGTCTTGGAATGTCAAGATTTTCTCTGAAATTACAGCTTACCTCTTGTTCTGAAGGAATCCTAAGAGCTGATTGATGAGCTTCCTCTCGTCCCTTGGTTCTTGGGTAGTAGCATCAGCATCGCCGGTGAAACCAAGCTGCCGGAGCAAACTCTGGAGAACCGACTCGATGTGGGGATGAAATCCGATGGGGACGAACGCCGCGCAATCGAACTGCGGTCGGAGAACGCCATACGCCGATCTGGCGAGGGCTGTCTTGCCCAACCCCGCAGACCCGACGATGGCGACTGCCTTCACCTTCCGGTCGCAAGCGTCGACTTCGCTGCCGTCACTGTTGCCATCGCCGCGCAGGCGCAGCCTCGTGATGAGCCGTCTCTGGCGCCATCAGCGCCGACGAGTACCACCTCCTCGTCCAGGTCCGAGTGGATAACGGTGGCCGGAGGCACAGGAAGTTCCCCTGCAATCTGGGGACGAGACCCGGAGAGGTCGGTGGCCCTATGAAGAAGCCCTTCGAGGCTGATGTGCATGGGAGAACGCGGCAGGTCGTCTCCGCCGTCCTGTCCGCGGGCCGGCTGCAGCGAGGATGAGACAAGGAGGGTGTCGATGGCATCGTCGACGTCGTACGCCAGCTCCCTTGCTGCGCCGGCCCAGGCCCTGTCCTCCTTCTATCTATCTTGGGGCTGCCCCGGCGACGCGTGGCCACGGGCGGCAGCGTCGCGGAGGGCGGCGTGGATACTCGTGAGCTCCCGGCTAAGGAGCTCCGCACCGTCGTGGTCGCCATCGTGTTTGAGGAGCAGGTAGGCCTGCAGCTTCGGTAGGATACTTCCCACAATGGCCGCTGCGATCTCCATAGCTCGACCTTCGAGACCGGTTTACCTGGGCTGTGCTGCGCTGCGCTGCGCGCGTCTCGCCTCTCGCGTATTCCTGCAGTGAAGAAGGTGGTTGAACTGCCCGCGCCGTGTCGTGTCTGTACTCGTCTGTCGGCAGCTAATCCTTCTTAGGGCTCGTTTAGATGGCTAAAAATTGTAACCGAATGTCACATCGCATAATCGTGAAGACGCGTTTCGTTTGTTAGTGGTAAATATTATCCTACCATGGCGTAACCAGGCTCAAAAGAATCGTCTTTGCAATGTACATCTAAACTATGTAATTAATTTTTTTTTACCTACATTTAATACTCCAAACATATATCTTTTGGTGTATTTAATGTGATATGATGGAGAGAAAGTAGAAAAAGTTAGAAATTTTAGCCATCTAAACAAGGCCATGGCTCAGGTCAATAGGTCATAGATAGTCTGCCACGTATGGTGCTGAACACCGACGCTTTTGCTCACACAAATATACTCCAATACAATTGCATGATGTGTTTGCACGATGTCGATAATAACAGAGAAAAAAAAGGCAATGAGAAGGAGAAGCTACAAAAAGAAACCCCTAGAAGGCTACCACGTCATCGGTCATCCAGTAATCTGTGGACAGCGACAAGGCATATCTCCTGCAAGGCACCTGCTCCTCTGCTGTACTCGCTCCGTCGGTAATTAAACATATAATATCGGTACTAACATCACGGTTTTGCTTTTTGAAACTGTTAGATAAACTATCTAAGTTACAACATTGGTACGTTCTTGTGTATTTTGGTAAAACATAAACATATAAAATTACATTGTAGCTAACTTCTTAATCAAGAATTCGATATCTTCGGGGAGCTTGTCACAACATTCTTTTTCGATTTTTGTCAAGATGTCACCCATAAATTCCCTCCTTAGTGTAGTTGGTTCTTGTACTTGCAGGATAGCAATAATAGATAACTAATTAGTTTCTCTGGACGTAGACATTTTGCGTTACTGTATCAAACAACCAAAGGTTGATTAACAGATAGTCTGAAATTCATTTGACACTCTTCGCACAAACAAACATAGTTGTCACAAATATGATTCCAATGCCTAGTACAAAGGTCAATTGGACGTCCTCTACGACGCACTGTCTTTCTCAAGAGAACACATTCATAAGCTTAGCCAAATCATAGGTGGTTGTGGTTGGTGACATCCGAGATCGGATGATTTAGTCTCTGCAGACTCACCGCAAATTCAGTCATATGTGGTTGTATTGATCCCGATATCGGAATGGTAAAGTTTAGATCGAATCAAACGGAACCGATCCATTCGATTTCTTAATCCAAATAAACCAAACTAAACCCGAATTCTCAATTCAACCAAATAAACCAAACTAAACCCGGTTCGTCTGATTTGGAGCGGTGGGAGTAGCTAACCGGTGGAATATAGGGGTATATGAATCCAAGGGCTAAAGCGGTTTGTGCCACATCGAATATTGATGTTAATTAGGACTAAACATGAGCTGATTATAAAACTAGATAATGGCTAATTCGTGAGATAAATCTAGTAAGCCTAACTATTCATTATTAAGAGCATATTTACTATAGCACCACATTGTTAATTAGACTTAACTGATTCATCTCACAAATTAGTCTTAATATGTGCAATAAGTTTCAACTCCACTTTAAACATGAGGATCTGGGTGAACAAGTGGTTTCCTCTCACAAGAGCTTTGTTGAACTAGAGTAACAGTCCTCCACCATCGAATCCACTCCGCCTCCATCATAACAGTCCCACGCCTGAACCGGGTTCTCGAACCATTGACGCCCACTCCCCAAACGCTACACTCGTTGCCGGCTCGGGGGCACGGCACGCCGCCGCCCCCCGCCTGTCGCCTACTCAATGAGCCGTGAGCCGCGAGAGCGGCTGCGCTGCGCCGCCCTAGTCCGGTCCGCCTCCTCCCCATCCTTGCTGTCCTTGCCGCCATGCTTTGCTTACGGCACCGCCGCCTCCTACCCCCAACGCCCACTCCCCCAAATGCTACACTCGCTCGCCGCTGCCCATCCGCCCGCCCACGCAATGAGCCGGGGGCGCCGGGCCGCCATCGCGCGCCCCCAGTGCAGCCCGCCTCCTCCCATCCTTCTTTGCCCTTGCCGCCGTGCTCTACTTCTGCTTTGCCGCCTCTCGCCCCCAAATCCACGGCCTCGCACCATGCCAAAGTCGTGGAGACCCACCTGTTGGGGACGAAAATAATCGGCCCACAAGTAAAATAGGCCCAAGACAGATAGCACGGCCCAAGGGCCCAAAAACGACGAGGCGGGTGGGAAGACGACGCTAGACGGAAAAACCCAAGGCGTATCATGGGCTAGGAGATAGCCGGAAGGGACGAAGGGCGGCCCCCGGCCAACAAATTGACAAAGAAGGACTTAATACAGGACATCCTTTTGGCCCAATTAAAGGCCCAAAGCAGACCCATCTCCGGATACTCCTCTAAAACGAGGCCCAACTTGCCAAGTCAACCCCCAACCGGGCCGGAAGGGCCTAGGGTGAAACTTCGAGGAGTTATAGAAATAAAAATAAAGAGCCGTTGGGACCAACGTTAGTATGAAGAAGGAGGACTAGAAAAAGCAAACTACATAACAAGCTTGTTACAGTAGCGTTGGCTTATAGACCAAATCGGCCCACACAACATCAGCCCATACGGCCCGCTCTCGCGAAACCATTTCCCAATCCGAAGGGTCGGGAGCCTCGGGGGCCAAGATCCGCCGCGCCAGAGGGCGTGGGCTCCCAAAGGGCGGTTCTGCGCCGCCCGGGACCATGGCTCTCGGGCAAGACATCTCGCCTCGCAGGGTGAAAGAGTCAGACCACGGCTCTTCCCTCTTTCTCGGGTAAATGACCTCGGGACGCACCTTGGGAAGCCCAACCTAATAGTGGGAAACGGCCGCATTTAATGTCCCCTGTTCCCCACGATGTGGTGACGAGGACAATCGATTGCCACGATGATCCAAGCGCCCCGTTATCTCCTCGCATCCCCGTTGATGGGGCGTAAAGGGAGCGATTACCACACGCATCACCCCGCGCGAGGGGAAACACAACTTCACTATTCATTTGCTTGCGGCTTCACCTCCTCGACACGGGTCCAAGAACCCTCGGGATATCGACACCGCACCACGCCACGAGACCCGGCCACGCCAAGAATCGCGGTGGGATCGGGGAGGATCCCATTGGGCCCTCGGGTTGCCCCCCCCCTTCCGGCGGCAGGAACACGGGGCGCGAGAGACACCAAGACACAGCGTCCACACGGGGCATCCCCTCCGGGAACCCGAGGCTCGGGCTCGGGCATAATACGCTTTGGCCCCGGGGCGGTAGACACCTTAGCATTTGTACCCCGACACGTATTGTATGTATTATCTCTCCTTTACACTATAAAAAGGGAGTGATGCCACAATAGAGAGGATCCCCCCTTTTCTAGGTTTTCAAACTTAGCCATCTCACCCCCGAGGATTGAAGGTCTTCTTCATTCCCGAAATCACTTGTAATCGCTTTGGTTCTTGTGCACATTGGTGCGAGGTAACATGAAAGGACACCACTGCTGGACGTAGGGCCCCATGGCTGAACCAAGATAAACTCTTCGTCTCCCGGCTCGCACACGCCATCAGAGGGGGGGGAACGCCTGACCTAAATTATTGCCGGTGCTTGGGATACCCGGTTCTCAAAACACCGGCGGTTGGCGCCCGGTAGGGGGGGCGTGCGAAAAAATCACTTCCCATAACCCTAGATGGCGACATCACCGACCTTTCCGTCACGTTCGGCGGAGCACGAGCTCCGTTGAGGAACGACGATCCGATTCGGCGACCTCA
The DNA here is from genome assembly GCA_015847255.1 of Hyparrhenia diplandra. Taxonomy (NCBI): domain Eukaryota; kingdom Viridiplantae; phylum Streptophyta; class Magnoliopsida; order Poales; family Poaceae; genus Hyparrhenia; species Hyparrhenia diplandra. The sequence goes on from JADLZK010008288.1 coordinate 437,497, forward strand.
AGTTCGGCGGGCGTGACTTCAAAGCGACCCTATTTCCGATCGAATCGGAAGACAACCGCGATTCGGTCACCAAGAGGCCGCAATCGCCACCATGGTCGCCACCACCAAAGGGACAGCGACGACAACGGCGACGCATGAGGCGCAGCGGCTCCAACTACGACCTCTTCCCGTGCTCGTCGACACCGATGAGGGAGGAAGAGGCCGCTCGCTTTCAAAGAAAAGTAGCGGCCACAATGGCACCCGAAGAGTACGACATGGTGTTGAAGAACCTGCGAGCCCGGCGGCAAGCGCTCACTCAGCCACAGGAGGAGCGGACGTGTGGGCCAAGCGCCAGACGACAACAATGTCCCAGACATTCACGAGGCATTGGGTACGGCAACCACCACGCCAGTAGTTCGCCACCATGACATCGCGGCAAGCCAAGAGTTCCCCGTACCAGGGGTGCTCGAGCCGGTGACAGAGGCGCACCACGACGACTATCCCCGCGCCACTAGTCCAGATTGGGACAGACTTGTTCGCCACCGGGCGAAGGTGCCCCCTCCCCGTGGACGGTTGGCGCCTATTTCCGGGAGCTTCATGATGAGTATCCGAGTTTAGGGTATTACCCTAGGGCAGCTTGTGTTGTAGAAAGCTTTGAACCCGGTTTCTTCAATAATGAATATTATGATCCCTTCGGGAATGCTATAACGTGGAGCTCATAGATGGACAACTTACGGACCCCGAGGAGAGTGATGACAATGCGAAATCCCGCCATGACGACGCAGGCTCGCCGACGCCCGCCCAAGACTGCCCCGGTCCGGCCGGTCGCGAGTCCCAGCAGGGCAAAGCACGTGATTACGAGACATCGGCTCGGCCAAAGCCGAGGCAGCGCGAGTGCGATGGCTAGAACAAACCATCTGCCGGGAACAGGCGCAACGAGGAAGAAACCAGCGGCGCCTCAAGCCCCGGCGGCCGGTATAATAAGGGGAACAATTCGCGTCCCCCAGGGTGCCGGCTCCTTTCAACCGTGCCCGACCTTAACGTGGGCTGCGGCCGCGATGCTTGTTTAGGAAATGCCCGAACCCTCGACCACCGAAGGGAGGAGGCTACGAGCGGACTCAAGGAACTCCTTGATAAAGCCGCTGATCCAACAAGTTGAGAGCTCGGCTTTTCGGGAACTATCGCGACCTCTAGGCGTCGGGGAGTCAACTTGCGGCCGACAAGCCTCGCGAACTGGAACAAAGCCAAGCTCCGTGGCGTCCTATCGGGGGAGCTTCGATTGACAACCGTTCCAACCGTGATGTTTGGGACGCCTTTGAGGAAAAACCGCCCAAACCAAAGCCGGCCGAGGGGCCGGTCGGGACGAGGCCGACAAGACAATCAACGGCTCCCAGACCTAAGAGATGAAATTGAACAACGCCGAGGAAGCCGCAACGAGCGAGGGCGGCTCACCCCCCGGGGCCGCAAGTCTTCACCGGGGGAAATCGGAAGGGTGCCACGCCGTCACGCTTTCGACCCCGAGCCATATTGAAGTACTCCGGTGAAACAAGCCCCGAGGTCTCGCCAGATGACTACCGCCTGGCTTGCCAGTTCGCAGGAGCTCATGACGATAAGGTTATCATCCGTAACTTGCCACTCTACCTTTCCGAGTCGGCACGAGCTTGGCTCGAGCACCTCCCGCCCAACCAAATCACAAGCTGGGATGACTTGGTGCGAGTCTTCAGAGGAAACTTTCAAGGCACATACCTGCGCCCGAAAAACTTCGGGACCTCGGGAATTGTCGCTTTAAACCCGACGAATCCCTGCGCGCCTACATCCGGCGTTTCTCAAAACAAAGGAATGAACTCCCGAACGTGGACGGTTCCCGACGTCATTGGGGCGTTCTTGGCGGGCACCACTGCCGAGAGCTCGTCGGTAAGTTGTGACGCCGAACCCCAACCGAAGCCAATGACCTTATGGACATTGCGACCAAGTTCGCAAGTGGTGAAGAGGCCGTCGGTGCATTGTTTGACCGGGCCTCCAAGAAAGGAAAGCCGGGGAGGACGAGGCCGAGGGATCAAATCCCCCCGGACGCCAAAAAAAAAAAAGAAGAAGAACAAGAGCGAGGCGGGGCAAGGGGCTAGCCCCGGCGACCCTCGAAGATGACCTTGTCGTGGCGGGCGGTGGACCAAAAGGGGCCTCGGGCACCTCAAGGCAAGTTTGATGACATGCTTAAAAAACCCCGCACAAACCATCAATACCCCGTCAAGCATACCTTAGAAGAATGCAAGATCCTCCGCAACCATTTCAACAAGCTCGGGGCAATCCCCGAAGGGGAAGAAAACAAAGAAGAACCCGAGGGAGAGGACGGGAAGATTCTAAGTTTCGAAGGTCGACAACCGCTTCATGGTAGGACAAGTAACATGACCGCCGACAAAGAAAAGAAAGAGCGACGGGAGGTTTTTTGCGAGCACGCCACCCCCAAGCCGCAAATGGTCGAGATCAAGCAATCACGTGCGATCAAAAGGACCATCCACATCATATTCCTAACCCAGGAGCCTATCCATTGGTGGTGGACCCAGTCGTCGGTAACACGAGACTGACCAAGGTCCTCATGGACGGAGGAAGCAGTCTCAACCTCATTTACGAGGAGACTCTAGATTTGCTCAAAATCGACAAGTCCAAGATCCGCCGAGGGGGCCGGCCTTCAACGGCATTGTCCCAGGGAAGCAAGTGAAGCCCCTCGGGCAGATTGACTTATCGGTATGCTTCGGGACCCCTCGAACTTTCGTCGGGAAACCCTGACCTTTGAGGTCCTCGGGTTCAGAGGAGTCTACCATGCAGTACTAGGCCGGCCGTGCTACGCCAAGTTCATGGCTGTGCCTAATTACACATACCTTAAGGCGAAGATGCCGGGGCCCAATGGGGTCATCACCACCGGTTCGACATATCACCATGCATACAAGCGTGACGTCGAAAGCGTTTGAATACGCCGAGGCACTCGCCATATCGAGACACTCATTGCTGAAGTCTCAAAGAGCTTTGACAAAATGCATAAGGAACCCGAGGCCAAGCGACACGCGGGCGGCTTTGAAGCTTCAAGGCAACAAAAACCATTCCGCTTGACCCCAAGCGCCCCGGAGAGAAGCTGCTGACCATCAGTTCGGAGCTCAACCCGAAATAGGAAGCAGTGCTCGTCGACTTTCTTCGTGCGAATGCCAGCACGTTTGCATGGAGTCCCTCGGACATGCCGGGCATACCGAGGGAAGTCGCCCAGAGCACTCCCTAGACATCCGAGCCGGCTCCAAACCTGTGATGCGGCGGCCGAGGCGGTCGACGACGCCAAGCGCAAGATCATCGGAGAGGAGGTGCGTAAAACTAATGACGGCCGGGTTCATCAAGGCGGTGTCCCACCCAGAGTGGCTAGCTAATCCTGTATTAGTAGAGAAAAAGAATGGAAAATGGTGGATGTGTGTTGACTACACTAGTCTCAATAAAGCATGTCCCAAAGTTCCTTTTCCATTACCTCGAATCGATCAAATCGTTGACTCTGACGGGAGGCGATCCTTGTCCTTTCTTGATGCGTATTCCGGTACCGGCAAATAAAAATGAAAGAGTCCGACCAACTTGCGACTTCTTTCATCACACCCTTCGGGATATCTTTGCTACCTCACCATGCCTTTCGGTGAGGGAGCTGGAGCCACTTATCAACGATGCATGCAACATGTGTTCGGCGAACTTATAGGATGGATAGTTGAAGCTTACGTCGGCGACATCGTAGTAAAAACCAAAAAGACAACGGACTTAGTGGGTGACTTGGCGGCAACGTTCAAATGCCTAAATGAAAGAGGGGTCAAGCTGAACCCGGAGAAATGTGTATTCGGGGTCCCTCGCGGGATGCTTCTCGGATTCATTGTCTCACGGGCCCGAGGTATTGAGGCCAACCCAACCAAGGTTGCAGCAATAACCAATATGGAGCCAGTCACCAATCTCAAGGGAGTCCAAAAGCTCATGGGCTGCCTAGCATCTCTCGCCAGATTCATCTCTAGGTGGGGGGAAAAAGGACTACCTATGCACCGCTTCAAGAAGAAATCGAGCACTTTACTTGGACTCTTTGAGCGGAAGAGGCCCTCGAGAACCTAAAAGGATACTCACCAACCCACCGGTTCTAGTACCACCGAATCCCGGGAGCAATTGCTCCTCTACGTGGCCGCCACTACCCGGGTGGTAAGCGCGGCCATAGTTGTCAGCGGCAAGAAGAGGGGCACTCCTTACCGGTCCAACGACTGTCTACTTCATTAGTGAAGTACTCTCGAGACACCAAAACCCGATACCCTCGGATGCGAAGTTACTATACGCCCGTGGTACTAGCGCAAATAAAGCTCGACACTACTTCTGGCACACCCGGTCCACGGTAGTATCGGCATTCCCCCTCGGGGAAATCATAAACAACAAAAAGCCACAAGAAGGGTGGCCAAATGGGCGATAGAGCTTATGAGCGAGACAGCGACATACGCCCCCATAAAAGCAATCAAGTCTCGGGTCCTTGCCGATTTGAATTTGCGGAATGGGCGGACACCCAGCTCCCCTCGGCACCGATCCAAGCGAGAATGTTGGGCGATGTTCTTCGACGGATCCCTTATGAAGACGGGGGGCGGGGCAGGGCGCTGCTCTTCATCTCGCCCCTTGGGGTTCACATAAGGTATGCAATCGGGCTACATTTCCAAGCTTCAAACAATGTAGCGGAATACGAGGCCGGGTCAAGCGGTCTCGCATTGCGGTTGACCTCGGGGTCGGCGCTGGAAACAAGAGGGGACTCCCGGCTCATGGTGGATCAAGTGATGAAGGCCTCGGCCGCCCACGATCAAAAATGGAGGCATATTGCCGAGAGGTAAGAAATTTGGAAGAAAAATTTCATGGCACGGAACATCGACACACACCAAGGAGGTACAATGAGGCGGCGGACGAGCTAGCAAAGGTTGCGTCTACAAGGGCGTTTGTGCCCCAAATATCGACTTTGGACCTCTACCGGCCCTCAGGTCAAATACCGGGACTAGGAGCCCCCTCGGGGCTGACCCCGACCCCTCGGGGCCTACGGCACCTTCCGGGAAATCAAAGACAAAGCTCGGAAGGCGAAGTCTCTCCGTAGTAACACAACAACAACTAGAGGCCATGCAAATTGATGAAGAAATGCAAGATTGGCGATCGCCACTAATCAACTACGACCGAGAAGAGCTCCCGAGGACAAGACCGAGGCAAGGCGGATAGCCCGACGGGCCAAATCATTTACAATGATTGGAGACGAACGAACTATACAAAAAGGGGGCCTCGAGAATATTTCGAGAGGTGCATCTCCCGAGGGCAAGGAAAAGAGATGTTGATAGATACTCATGGAGGAGAGTGCGGGCACCATCTTTGCTCCACGAACCCCAGTGGGGAAAGTCTTGAGGCAAGGCTTCTATTGGCCGACGGCGATCCGAGATGCAAATCATATAGTGCGAACCCGCAAAGGTTGCGGTACTATGCCCACAAGACGCACCTCCCTACGCAAGCTCTACAAACCATTCCAATCACTTGGTCATTCGCGGTATGGGGATTTGGATATGATTGGACCTCTCAAGAAAGCGCCCGGGGGCTACACTCATGTTCTGGTAGCAATAGACAAGTTCTCCAAATGGATCGAAGCCCGGCCCGGTTATCACACCTCGGACGAGTAAGAAACGATAAAGTTGTTTGAAGATACGCTCTCAAGGTTTGGCGTCGAATTCGATCATCACAAACAATGGAACCAACTTCATTGGAAAAAAGTTCCTAGACTTACGTGAAGATTACAACATCAAGGTAGACACGGCTGCGGTTGCACATCGAAGATCTCTAGTTTGGTTTTGGCTAATTAGTGACACCCAAGGACTAATCTCGATGCTAAGTGTTTGACTAGATTGGAGATTGGTCGTGGGAGTTGGTGCATGGTGATCATGGAGGATGGATCGAGGTGATCCAAAAGATGATCAAGCATGCAACCCGGTAGAGGTTTGGAGATCAAAGGTCCCAAGGCAAAGGTATAACCATAGGGCTTTTGATTTCACACCCAAGACACTATAGAGAGTGTGGGTGGTTATAGGATCGATAAGCCGTACTATAAAGAGGGGAAAACTTTTGTACATATCGATCCTCACGTGCCTTTAGGTTCAAGTCTCATATGCACGCATTCTAACCTAAAGAGCTAACTCCGCACTTGGTGAAAATGGTTTTGAAAATGCTAACACTTGGTGTCGAGGTGTTTTTCGGCGTGTCGGCAACAAGAATCAAGTGGCGGAAGTCGGTTTGGAGCAAAGGCTTAAGGAGCGACGATGAAACGATGGAAATTAGCGGCTTCGGGGTGACGAGCGCACCGACCGAAAGGCAGGGGCTTCGGCGGGACGCACTGCCGTCGCGGGTCGGTCGGAATTACGAAAAGGGTGTAAACCGGGGTTCGGCCCCTCGGGCCGCCGGACCGCCGAGCCCGGATGCTTCGGTCTTGGCCGGAAGCATGGCCGACGCAGCGCCGGACCGGCCGAGCAGGCAAATCCCTTTGTTTGGGCGTTGTCGGTTGTGACCGGATCCACCGGCCGGACTCGCCAGAGTGGTGAGTCGGTCATGGCCGATCAGCTGCGAAACCGTGGGTTTCCCCAACGGCCACATTTCGTGGTGAGGGGTATTTATACCCCTTTGGCTGCCTCTTGCTCTCTCTCTTGGTCATTTAAATCATTCCTAACATCCTTGAGCAAGCAAGCAAGCCTCCCTCCTCTCTCATTCTTGATTTGAGCTTCATTCTTGAGAGAAGAGTTGATCCTAGTGCATTGCATTGAGTTCTTGCATCTAGAGGCACATGGGGATCGTTGTGAGCCGGTGGATTTCTCGTTTCTCTTGGAGACACCGCTCCTAGCCCGGTTTGGTGGATTGGTGGAGTTGTTGGCAAGAAGAGGTGATTGTTTCTTGGCCACCTCAGGTTGATTTGTGAGAGGATTACGCACTCCTCGTCGGGGAAGACAAAGTGCAAGGAATACATTGCTCGTGTCTTGGGTACCACACTTGTTGAGTGGTGTGTTGAAGCTAGCAAGGGCACCGCCTAGCTCAAACACCATCCTTGTGTTGGTCGGCACAACAGGAGAGTAACTTGTCGGTGTACAAGCGAACTCGGGTGAACAAATCGACTTGTTCATTGTCTCGGTGTGTGGATCATCACCTTCGTGTGATTGATAGCTCTTCTTCTTCCCGATGATTGGTTGACATCCTCTACACGTCGGTATAACAAGCTTCTCACTCTTGCATTACTTTGCTAGATTACTTTGAGTAGAGAGCTAGCACTTGCTTGTGTAGGTTGTTCTTGCTAGCATAAGGATCTTATTAGGATTGCTCACTAGTTAGAGTAGTGACATAGCCTTTGATTGACATAGAGATCATAGAATAGATTTAAAATTGTCACTAGAGGCTTGCAAGACAATAGAGCTAGTGCAAACCGCTTTTTCTGCCGTGTTTTATACTAATCGGTTTGTTTAGTTGAGCTTGTAGAAAATTTTTATAGGCTATTCACCCCCCTCTAGCCATCTAGGACCTTACAAGTGGTATTGGAGCCGTGGTCACCGTTTTAGAAGGCTTAACAACCTTCGTGTGAAGCAATGGCTAATATTGTGTTCAACCATGTTGGGGAAAGCCTCCTTTCTTTGATGGGGTCAAGAATTTTGACTATTGGAAGATATGCATAAGAATGTACTTGGGATCAATCAATGACCAAGTATGGGAAGTGACCGAAAAGGATTATGTCATCCTTGATCCAACCAACCTCACTCCCACTGACAAGTCCAACAAGCAATGCAACACCATGGCATTAAACACAATGTACAATGGCATGGATGTCAAGGTGTTTGAGGGCATCAAAGACCTTGAGAAGGCAAGTGAGGTTTGGGAGAAGCTTTGTGAGACCTATGAGGACACCAAAGTTGTGAAAAGTGCCAAATTGTATGTTCTCAAGAGTGAATTTAAGAATTTCAAGATGAAGAAGGATGAGAGCATCCTAGAGACATTCTATAGGCTCCAAGTGATTGTCAATGATCTCAAATCATTGGGAGTGAAGACATTGGATAGAGATTTTGGGCACAAATTGAGATTTGCTATGTTGTGGAAGATTCTTTTTAGAGGTGCATTGGACACAATGACACCTAGTGACTTGCTTGGAGAAGTGCTAACCGATGAGCAAGTTGAAGGAATGGAAGATGAAGTGGAGAAGGAAGATGATAAGAACAAGAAGGTTGTGGCATTCAAAGCCACCACCACCTCATCAAGGCTAAGGGCAAGTCCAAGGGTCAAGAAGAAGATGATGAGGAAGTCAACCTTGAGGAGATTGATCAAGAGTTTGCTATGTTTGTGAAGAAGTTTAGCAAAGTCTTGAAGAGCAAGAAGTTTGGGCAAGGCTCTAGAAGAAGAAATGATTCATCCAAGAGCAATGAAGAGCCAAGAAAGTGCTTTGAGTGTGATAGTCCTTATCACATCCTTGCCGATTGCCCAATCAAGAAGGAAAAGGAGAAGATGAAGGGACACAAGGGCAACAAGACAAACAAGAAGAGCAAGACCATGACATTCAAGAAGACAAATGATGGTGCCTTTGTTTGTTCTTGGGATAGTGATGGCTCCTCCGATGAAGAGGAAGAGAAGCCCAAGGCCATGAGTGCAATTGGCCAACACAAGACGTCATCCCTCTTGGCTCATCACCTTCATGCTTCATGGCTAAGGCCACTAAGGTATCATTGCATGAGCATGAAGAACTAAATGCTAATGAAGTCAAATATGATAGTGATGATGATGATTGTGGGGGATCGATATTTGAGACACCCGTACATGAGTTCCCGAACCATCGGGCACGAGCAAGCGGGACCGAGAACTTCGGCCGTGAACGAGCTCCTCATGGGCGAGGGGAATGCTCTGGCTTGAGCTCTCTCCCACGAGCTCCCCGATGGAGGCCCGCCTTCCCGCCCCTCACTCGAGCTCCCATTCCCTCTCACCAATGAGCTCTCGCGCCCGCACCCAGAGATCTCGTCCCGAGGACCTCTCGGTCTCGAGCAGGCTCCTAGGCACGAGCTCGAGCTCAGCCCGGCGCCCATCCTCCGCCTTGAATGAGCTCTCACGAGTATGGAAGGATATGCCGGGCGCTCGAGCTCCGGCCGGCGACTCCCTCTGTCTCGAACGAGCTCGGGGGTAGCACCGATTCCCGGCTAATGCGGGCGGCTCGGGACATGGCGCCAACCGGCAACGCCCGTGGGCTTTGCCGGATACCGTAGCCTATGGCGGGATATTGTCGTGGAGAACGAGATCCCGCAAGACGCGCGGTAGGGCCCGTCAAATCACGCCATCTGCGCCGGGCGCTTCACGGACAACCGCTACGAGACAAGGATGACCCGGCAATGGAGACCAAGCTCCCCGTCGAGCTCTCCTGTCCACACGCGTTTTCTGCGACGCCAAGTACACGCATTTATGGCGGGCGGCGCCGCCGCCGGTGCCGTGGGCAGCGGCGCGTGCTCGATGGGCGGAGGGGCGCATGGGCGGCGGTGGCGGCGCTTTGAAGCTCACTTGTTCCCCTCCGCCACCCGACCGGCGAGCTCCGAGCTCGGCAATCGTCGAACGGGACATCGGAAAATGGAGCCGCCCTACAGCTCTCACGACGACTGCGGATAGGCCATGGCGCAGGCGGCGGCGGCGCACGGGAGGTCGGCGTGCCCGACCGAACGGTCCCATTTCCTCTTCCACCCCCAAATTTGTATCTCTTCTCCTCTTAAGTCCCTTCCTCGATGGCTCTGGAGCACATCTCCCTTGCGACTATAAAAGGAAGGCTCGGCCATTAGAGAAGGGCAAGTTCTCGACTCACAAGCATTCTAGCTTCCAACACTCCGAACACCCACTTTCACAGAGACACAGGAGCTCATCTCCCTCTCTTGCCCGCTTGTATTCGCCCCGTCACGAGCTTTTGAGCTCGGATAGTGGCCTCCTTTGGATTAGGGGGCGTGATTTGCCCACGAACGGTATAAACTTCGTGTCATTGTCTCTAGAGCTAGGCCATTGGAGCACGCATTAGCCGGACATTACTTGTGACGGTGGTATTAGACCCGGACGCGGCAGTTGGGCGCCCGGTAAAGGCGGCGCTAGTGCGATGTTTCTCCACTCCGATGGCTTCTTCCCACGCCCGGCGGCCGCGGCGCCCGGCGATGCGCTTTAACACGATCGACTTCTCCGGCACCGAGCAGCGATCCATCACCGGGGCCGTCTTCACCCGCCCGTGCGGCGTGGGACATCCCCGGCCGCCTCGGCGCCACCCGACTCCGTCGACAAGCATGGGGCGGAACTGCGCCTCCGCGCCGGTCGGCCCCATCCGCGCCGCCCCGCGGACCGCTTCTTCGACCTCATCAGGACCTGCTTTCGACATCCGGGGACGCGAGCCTACGCAGGCCACATTCGCGATGTGACCTTCTCCACCGCCAATGTCGTCCCCCTGGCTCGCCGGCGAAGAGGCGCCGTTGGCCGACGAGTTCCGCGGGCTACGCCGGGATGTACCCCGATGGGCGGCAGGGCCTCCCACCCTACTGGGGCGGCGAGCCCCGGCGAGCCATTCAGCGTCCACGAGCTCGAGCTCGCCCTCGATGGGATGAGCCTCATGGATTGCGACCCCACAGCGTCGGTGCTACATGTGTCACACCCCGACGGTGCGGTAGAGGAAGTCCACTCGGCGACGCCTCCCAACACACGCCACGAGACACCGCCGCGCGCCAGCTGCGAGCCGCCCGTTGACCGCGTCAGGGGGCTGGAAGAGCTCGAGGAGCTCGAACGCGCAGCAGCCCAAGAGCGCGCCCCTCCCGCCGCGAGGCGGGGAGGAAGACAAGAATCACGTAAAACGAGCTCGAGCCCGCGAGGTCCACGACCGCATCAGCCCGGGCGAGGGCCAGGAACAGCTCCCCGCCGGTGTTCGGGAGAGCATCCCAGAACCCTGGCGGCCGGCCGCGCTGCTCCTACGTCGTTGCCCGGCGAAGGACCCGAGGCACGGGGCCCACGGCCGACTCAAGAGACTCGGCGGAGGCGCGGTCCAGCGGCCGGCAAGCTCGCGTCTCACCGACGAGCGGAGGAGCACGAGGCACCCTCCCACCCCGAGGTCCACGCCACGACGACGAGTCGGCGAGAACCGCGACGCGCCCGAGACACCATCAACGCCCGAAGCGGAGGCTCGAGCGAAGAACGTCCCCGGGGATGGCGGCAAGTACCACCGCGACGACCATGAGAAGCGCCCGCGCGGCTACAGCAAGCGACGCGGTGGCCGCCACGGCGTGGCGAAGAAGACAAGAGCCGCCCCACGCGGTACACCCCGCCCGCGGAGCCCGTCTCCCAAAGCGGGACCGGCCGGCCCTCGAGCTCGGCTCGAGGAGGCCTAAGACGCCGAGTTCTCGCATTCACGACGCTCCGTTCCTGCGCGCTTCGAGCTCGACACCGGTGCGAGAAGTACAGCGGGGGGAGACCGACCCCGCCACGTGGCTCGAAGACTACCGCCTTGGGTGTGTCGGCCGGAGGTGCCGACAAGCGACTATTTCATCATCCGCAACCTCCCACTCTACCTTGCAGGTCGTAGCGATCATGGCTCGAGCACCTCCCAGGGGCACCATCCGCCCGGGGAGGACACCTTGGACGTCTTCGTCGGCAACTTCGGGGGCACCTACGCCCGGCCAAGCACGACGTGGGGACTGCGAGGTTGCAAGCGGAAGAAGGAGGAGAGCCTGCTTGGCGACTACATCGGCGCTTCTCCAAGCTCTCGCAACAACCTCTCGGAGGCCTCGACTCCGAGATCATCACCGCCTTCACCTTCGGCTGGACAACCCGCAAGACCCCGATCCACGAGCTCGGCGTCCGAAGCCCCGACCGTGAAGGAGCTCCTCAACCTCGCTACAGCGTCACGCCGAGGGGAAGGGCGCCGTCTCCGCCGTCCACGGGCGAGGGCAAGCCGCGGGCGGCGGCGAGGAAACCGGGGATCGAACTCCCGCGAAGGAAGAGCAAGAAGAACAAAAGCGCCCCAGCGAAGGCGGCGGCGACGACCGTAGCCGTTGCGGACAAGCGCAAGGCCGGCAGGGGTGGCAAGCCTTTCATCCCCAAAGAGCACGCCGACAAGATGCTCGGGCCGTGCCCGCACCATGAGGGCGGTCAAGCACAAGATGAAGGATTGCCGCCTCATGAAGAAGCACGTGATGGGCACGCGCGTGCGTGGTGGTGACAAGGGCGGCGACGACAGGGCCGCCGAAACCGGCTCCCGACGAGTTCGACGCCGACATCTACATCGAGGGCCGGTGCGGTCAACGTCGTCGGCGGGAACCCACCGACTCACGAGTCCAAGCGCCGACGAAGCTCACGCGCCCGCGAGGTCCTCTTCACCGAGCCGGCTACCCCCAGTACCTCAAGTGGTCAAGTTCGGCGATCACCTTCGACAAGGCCGATCATCCTCGACACATCTCGTACCGTGAAGGTACCCGCTCGTCGTCGATCCCATCATCGGCACCATGCGCCTCGGGAAGGTGTTGATGGATGGCGGCGGTAACCTCAACCTCCTCTACATCCACGCGCTCCAGGCCCTTGGCATCCCCAAGGCACGTCTCCGCCTGTCGCTAGAGCCAATCCACGGGGTGGTGCCGGGGAAGCGATGCTCCCTTCGGACGGATTGACCTCCCCGTCACCTTCAAGACACCAGGGACAACTTCCGCAAGGAGGTCCTCACGTTCGAGGTGCCCCGTTCAAGAACGCCTACCACGCCCTGTTGGGACGACCATGCTATGAGAAGTTCATGGCCGTCCCCAACTCACACCCTACCTCAAGCTCAAGATCCCCGGTCCGAGGGGGTCATCACCATCGACTCCACCTTCGAGCACGTATCTGCCCAAGGAGGCCGCCGCCCAAGACGCCGACGCCGCTGTCGAGATCGATCGAGCAGATTTGCCCAAGATGGCGGCCTGGGTCAGCGCCGAAGACTCCCCGAGCTCAAGAAGAGGGCGAGCACGAGCTCAACCGTCGAGCTTCAGAGGTGGCAAGCACGAGCTCGTCCGAGCTCGAGGTGCACGAGGGCACATTCGAGCCCCCGGCAGGCCAGCGTCCCACGAGCCTCGAGCTCGCCCTCGATGGGATGAGCCTCATGGATTGCGACCCCACGCGTCGGTGCTACATGTGTCACCCCCACGGTGCGGTAGAGGAAGTCCACTCGGCGGCGCCTCCCAACACACGCCAAGGAGGTCACGGTCGACAAGGATGGGCGCACCCTCTCGTGGGTGCCGAGCTCACCCCAAATAGGAAGCGAGGCTTCGTCGACTTCCTCCGCCGAACCTCAATGTATTCGAGTGGAGGGGCCTCGGATATGCGGGCATACCGAGGGAAGTCGAGCACTCCTTGAACATCAAACCCGCTCTCGACCGGTGAAGCAGGTCGAGACGCGTTTCGACGGCGATCGACGCCAGGCAATCGCCGAGGAGATAGATAAGCTCTTAGCCCCCGAGGTTCATCAAGGAGGTGTATCATCTCGAGTGGATTGCCAACCCCGTACTAGTTAAGAAGAAGAATGGGAAATGGAGAATGTGTGTTGATTACACGGGTCTCAACAAGGCATGCCCAAAGGATCCGTTTCCTTTGCCGCGCATTGACCAAATTGTTGACTCCACCTCCGGGTGTGAAACGCTCTGTTTTCTCGACGCCTACCCCGGCTACCACTAGATCGCGATGAACGAGCTCGATCAAGCTTGCCACCACCTCCTTCATCACTCCGTTTGGTGCATTGCATTACGTAACAATGCCCATCGGTTTGAAAACGCCGGCACCACCTTCCAAAGGTGCATGCGAAAAGTCTTCAAAGAGCTCCTCGAAAAGCTCGTTGAAGCATCGTCGGCGACATCGTTGTCAAGACAAAGCGCTTCGAAAGAGCTCATCCCCGACCTCGAAAAAGGTCTTCGCTAAGCTTCGAGTTCGAGTCAAGCTCTCAATCCCAAAAGTGTGTCTTCGGGGTCCCTCGGGGAAGTTGCTTGGCTTCATCGTTTCCGAACAGCGGCATCGAGGCCAATCCCGAGAAAATCGCCGCCATAACGAATATGGGGCCGATAAAAAACGTCAAGTGCGTGCAACGGCTCACGGGATGCCTAGCCGCGCTAAGTCGTTTCATAGCCCGACTTCGAGAACGGAGCCTCCCACTCTACAAGGCTGGCGAAGAAGTCGGAGCGCTTTACGGACCGCACGAAGCCCGGCAAGCTCTCGACTCGCTGGAAGCAACTCCTCGCTAATCCGCCCGTGTTTCGTCGCTCCCACACCCAACGAACCGATCCTCCTCTACATCTCGGCCACCTCGAAGGTGGTGAGCACCGCGCTCGTCGTTGAGAGAGGGAGGAGGAAGGGCGTGCGCGCTCAAGGTCTGGCGTCCGGTGTACTTAATCAGCGAAGTCCTCAGCGACACCAAGACCCGCTACGCACATTTCGAAAAGTTCGTATCTGCGCTCTGGCGATCACCGGCGCAAGCTCGGGCATTGCCGACTCGAATCCGGTCACGGTCGTCTCCAAATTCCCCCTTGGCGAGGTCATCCATAGCCCCGAGGTTACGGGCCGCATGGCCAAGTGGGCTATTGAGCTCATGGGACCCCGACATCACCTCGCCCCCCAGACGCCATAAAATCCTAGGCTCTAGCGGACCGTCGCGGTGGACCGAGGTCGGCGGCCGTCGGGCCCGGCGACATCGAATCTTGCGGTTGCCATGCCGACGGATCCGAAGAAAAGTACGGCGCCGGCGTCGGACTTCGTCTTCATCTCTCCGAACAAGGTGCGCATGAAGTACTCCATCCGCCTACACTTCCCTGTCCAACAAGCGTGGCGATCTACGAGGCTTTGGTGAGCGGCTTGCGCGCGCCCGCGAGCTTCGGCGTTCGGCACCTCGAGGTCGGGGCGACTCGAGCTCGTCAAGAACCAAGTCATGAAGGAGGTCGACTGTGTCAACCCGAAGATGATCGCCCTACCACCGGAAGGTCCGAGAGCTCGAGGAGTACTTCCACGGCTCGAGGTCAACCACATTCACCGTCACCTCAACAACGACGCGGATGTTCGCCAAGCTCGCATCGGATCGCCTACCGGTCCCGCCCGGGCGTCTTCATGCACGAGCAACGAAGCCATCGATACGGCTCAGGGCGACCTGCGACAACGGACCCAACTCGACCGCCGGCCCACGAGCTCGAACCCTATGGAGGTAGACGCTCCCGCGAAGCCCGAGCTCCCCGACGAGAAGGCTTGCCTAGCCACGAAGCTCACACCCAACCGGCTCGGGCTGGATCGAGCTTCGACCGCGACGACTCCGAGGCCCGACCGGGCGGATCCCACCGCTGGTGGTTCAAGGAAGGCAAGCTCCCCAGGGCAAGAGGAATCCGGCGCCGGGCGCGAGGGCCAAGTCGTTCGGTCCTTGCCGGGCAAGAGCTCTACCGGGCGCGAGCCTCCCAAGGTCCTCGTATTTGCATCACCCGCGAGCAAGGGAGAAGCTCGTCGAAGAGATCCACTCCGGCGAATGCGGTCACCACGCGGCGCCACGAGCTCTTGTTGGGAAGTCGTTCCGGCGGGGGCTTTTCGCGGCCGACCGCCGTCGCGACGCCATCCGGTCTGTCCGACGCCGCGAAGGATGCAGTTCTTCGCCGTAAACGACGCACCTCCCGCCGTCCCTCCAGATGATCCCGCCACACCGGCGTTCGCGGTCCGGGGCCTCGACATGGTGGGACCCTTCAAGAGAACGGCGGGGCTACACGCACCTCCTCGTCGCCATCGACAAGTTCTCAAAGTGGATCGAGGTTATGCCCATCGCGGTGCGCCGAGGAAACCGTCAAGTTCTTCACGGCATCATCCACCGGGGTCCCGAACTCCATCATCACCGACAACGGCACGAACCGTGGGAGAAGTCTTCATCGACCGGTGCAGCGATCCGCGGCATCAGCGTCGACGCGTCCTCGATCGTCACCGAGGACCAATGGCGGGTAGAAAGAGCTAACGACATGATCCTGCGGGGGGCGTAAAGTCTCGCATCTTCAAGAGGCTCGAAAAAAATACGCCCGCCGGTGGCTCGCCGAGCTCCCGTCGGCCGTGTGGGATCTCCCGCACGACGCCGAGCGGGGGCCACGGACGGGGCCGGGCGCCGTTCTTCCTCTCTCGGATCCGGGCTGTGCTCCCCACCGACCTTGAGTACGGTTCGCCCGCGCCCAAGCCTTTAACGAGCACAATAATCAGCGCTGCCGAAAAACGCCGCCGATCGGCTCGGCGAAGCTCGGGACATCGCCCTCATCCACTCCGCCAAGTACTGCCGGTCCATGAGGCGCTACCACGACCGCCATGTTAGGGGGCGAGCTTTTCGGCCGGCGACCGTCTTTGCGGCGAGTCGTAGCTCGAAAGACAAGCACAAGCTCTCGGCGCCGTGGGAAGGGCCCTTCACCATCGCTCAAGTGTTGAGACCGGGCACGTCTGGGCTCAAGGACCATCAAGGCCGAGTCCTCACCAACGCATGGAACATCGAACGACTACGTCGCTTCTACCCCTAAATGTATTTCGAAATGTTGTAGCTACAAGAGCTCAATAAAAGCATAAATTCGATGCAAAAATATGTGCAAGCATTTCGAATTTTCTCCTTAAGCACATCCCGAGCAACGATCGGCCTCCATCGGCGAAGACCCGCCCTTGCTCGGGGGCTACAAGGAGCGGGGTGCACACCCCACGATTTTTAACGCACCGATTTTTTTCGCAAAAACTTACAAGTTCAGAGCTCGACGACGAGCTCAAACTTGCGAACTTACACTCCTTCCTCTTAGCTCGGATAATGTTCGAACGACTAAGTCGCGGGCTCATCACTTTAGAGCATGGCGCGGCGCTTAACGACCTCCCGCGCCCTGGGCCGCAAGGAATGGCCCGCCATCCAGCTCTCGAATCATGAGCTCACCAAAAGTCGGTAGAAACAGAACACGATATAAGAGGAAAGACGACTTCCATTAAGCACGAGCTCCCTTAAAAGTTTTTACAATTTGCCTCAACTACGAGGATTTAATAAGCTTGCAACTAAAGAGGCCGAGCCTCGAGTTCCTATCCTTGCGCGGGCGGGTCTTGATCCATCGCACGCGGGGCGGGGACATCTTGCGCGACTTCCTCCTCCTCGGCGGGCTCTTTGCCGCCCCACGGCGCGGGGCTCAAACACCTCGAGCTCCTCGGCGGCAAGCTTGAAGAGCTCAGCCAGAGCGGCTCCGCGGCGGCAACCTCAGCCAGCGACGACCTTCGATCGGTGTCGGCATCATCAACACCCGGCGCCCACCCGTCTTCACGATGTCGACCTCGAATCTGGGGTAGTGGGTGAAGACGGCGACTGATGGCCTTGTGCACCACGCGGCCACGTCCTCTCCGTCACTTTACGCGGGATCGCCGACACCCGTTTGGCGGATCCTCCCCGTCTTCCACCCGAGGACATCGCAGGCGTCCTCGACCCTTGAACCTAAGGCCCTCGTGGGGGCGCTTCGAGCTCCCGGCCTCCTCCACGGCCTTAGCGGCACACTCTTGGAAGCTCCCAAGCTCTTTCCTCGTCTTGACGAGGTCGCCGGTCGGTTGCCAGGTCCGCCTCCTTCTCTGCAGCGCGAGCTGCGTGTGCTTCGGAGGAGGCTTCCGGAGGCGCGAGCTCCCGACTCCGTCCTCGGCCTCCCAGCGTCGCCTTCGAGATTTACGCTTCTCATTTTGCAAACAAAGGCAACAGATTAGACACGAGCCACAAGGCCCTTGGGACGCAAAAGAAGAAGCGACCGCCCGCTTACTCCACAACTCGTCAGAGAGCTCTTGCTCGTTGTGCGAAACTCATAATTCTCGGCTTCAAGCCGAACCCGCTCCGCCTCCGGCGCGGAGATTGCACCACAATTCGGAAGCTTCGCGGTCGTAGGTGAAGTCCGCCCGACGAGGGCGGTCGGCCTCGAACGCAAAACAACAAGACAAGACAAAGACAAGGGCGTGAGCACTCACCCGAGCTCGGCGTCACGGTGGCGGAGTTGCTCCGCAAGCTCGTCCTTGTCCTTCCGCGGGGACTCGCTCAGCTCTCAGCGCCCGGCGCTCGAGCTCCGTGTTGTCGAGCTTCGAGCCCGGAGAGTCGAGCTCCTCTTGCATCTTCTCGCTGCCGCTATGGCGAGGCTCGACTTCCTCCTCCCGCCGGGTCGCCTCCTATAGCGCGGCCTCCACCCTTGCTGGGCCTCTGGGCAGCCCGCTCCTCTGCTCCACGAATGAGGTTGGCCGCCTCCTCCGCCCGGGCCTCCGGGGAACCGGTCTTTGGAGGCTGCGCGGGAAGCCAAGCTCGTCGCACATCTCCACGCCTGGCGTCGTCGGCCGTCCGATTTTAAAACCACCGGCCCTCGGGGGGAGGTCTTTGTCGGGCGGTTGTACCCCGATGGCCTCCCTCACGCCCTGCGGGCCACAAACGGTTAAAGAAAGAGAGGAGATACGAAACTGAAGCCCCGACCGCCGCAGCGGCGACAAACCTCGGAAAGGCGGCGGCGCACTTCTCGCCGGCTCCGATGGTCTTCGACTCCGCCTCTCCCGGCGGCGACGGCGGCGGGGGCAACCCGAGCATAGGCCGGGGGACAACGATGTCCGCGCCCGATGGAGGGGACACTCGTCGCGCGAGCGACAAGACGGATACCTTGGCCCCGTCGACTCGATCGCCCCACGGCAGGAGCGGCATCCCGGGCGCGGCGGCGACGTTTAGGTGGCGGCGCCCCGACGGCCTCGTCTTCCAAGCCCTCATCGCCGGTCAGCGCCGTCCTTCCCGCCACACCACCGTCCCTCGCTGCCGGAGATCTCAACGACCTCCTGGCCGAGGTTGGGCCTCGACCTCACGAGAGGGGTCTCCTTGGACGCTCCTCGGTGGCCAAGGTCTCCTCCGGAACCGCCTCCTCCATCTCCATCGCCGCCGACGAGCTCCCGGCGGCTGGGTGCGACGACGCCCCCGAGGCCGTCCTGAAAAGCTCCTCGACCGAGGCCTCGCAAGACGGTCTCAACGCCTGGCCACCGGGGACGATCGACGTCGAGGAGGAGTCTAGAGCACGAGGGCTCTCGAAACCAGGCGAGGCGCGGTTGACAATGTCCCTGAAGGGGGAACACGCCATCATCTTCGAGCTGTCCCTCGGCTCGCCGTCACCGCCTCCGCTCCCGACGGCCGAGCTCGTCGCCGCCGCCACCGAGCTCGCCAGCGCCGCGCTAGAGCTCACCAAAGATCGAGCTCATGGTCAACGGCGCCATCGAGCTCGTCATCTCTAAGCCCGAGCCGCACGGCCCGAGCTCGGACACGTCATCTCGGGCGCTTCGGGTACTCCGTCGCCGCCCTAAGCACAGCCAGAGGTCAACACCTTGTGATCGACCGCTACGCCCAACGACAACAACACGGCGGAAAGCTTACCCGACGGCCACCCTCTTCATCTCTTCTTCTTTTTTGGCGCGGCGGCCGCCCGAGCCCCCGGACGCCCCGACCGAAGCACCCGACTGCGTCGGGGGGGCGCCGGGGCAGGCCGAGGGCGCGCAGCTGGCGCCGCCTGCGCCCAAGGCCACCACCAGTTGTGGCGAGCTCACGGCCCCGACGAGGTCCCGGCCTCGCCCATCGAGAGGCGCCGTCGACGTCGAGGGCTCACCCCGCGGCCCCACGCCGGCTCCATCTCCTCGGACGGCCAGTCGCCGCCGCCACCACCGGATGACCCCGCCTCCTCATACCGGACGAGGGCTGCGAACGCCGGCAGGGAGCTGCCTCGGCTCCGCGGGAAGAGGAGGTTGGGAACCGAAGGGGCGCACCACGCCGACCTCAGAGCTCGAGCTCGTTAGAGGGTTCGGGACGACAAAAAGAACGAGCTAAGACAAGACGACGAGCACTTACCGCCGCGGAGGTCTCGGGATCGGGGAGGATCTGGGGGAGCCCCCGGCGCCCTCACTCCCGTCCCGTCACCCGCTTCATCCAAAACTCCACCTGGTCGACGGTGAGACCAGGGGCGTTCGCCGTCCCCACGAATGGGGCCTTCTCCTTCTCCATCTCCCACATTCGGAGAGCTCGACGCTGGAGGGGCACCACCGCCTTGCCGAGCCAAGCTTCGATGATATGGTTCACCGTCAGCCCGGCGTCCCGGAGAGCCTTGATCTTGCCACGGCCGCCTCCACGTCCCCTCCACCGTGTTGGCGTGCAACCACACCCGCGCCACGCCTGGCTCCCTCGAGAAAGTGTGGCTGGTGTACCGCGGCGCAGGGGGTAGGAGGTCGTTCTTGAGGTAGAACCACTCCTCCCTCCAACCGGGGTTGGCCGACGGGGGAAGTCGCCCCTCCGGGAAGGACTCCCGGACCTTCCCCCCGCGCAGCTGCATCGGCACGCACGCGATTGGGGCCGGGCCGCCCCCCCCGCCAGCCGGCGGCCGGATCTTGGTGAAGACGTAGTGCTTGAAGAGCTCCCAGTTGGGAGGGATCCCCAACCACCCCTCGCAGAGCGTAGTGAAGACGGAGAGGAGGAGCACCCCGTTCGGCGTGAGGTGCTGGAGCTCGACGCCCCAGTACGCGACGAGCCGCCTGAAGAAGTCGTCCGCAGGCATTCCGAGCCCGCGCTCGTCGTGGAAGGCGGCGGCGAGAGCGATGTACCCCTCCGGGCGGATCAGGCACCTCGTGGGATGTCGCGGGATGATCCACTCCTCCGCCGCCGCCCGGCAGGTACAGCAGCGCCCGACGGGTGCTGCATCGCTCGATCTTCGCCACCGTTGCCGTCGAACGCGACCACGAGCCCATCTCTCAATCACGGAATGAGTCGGCGGCGAGGGGAGGTGGAAGATCGGATCTATGAGCGGGCAGTGATGATTGAACTCTCTCTCTCTATCTCTCTCAGGTGCGCAGAGGAAGGCAAGAGATGGGAAGGTAAAACCGCTCCCCAATCTCCTCCTATTTATAGAGCTCAGTTGCGGCGGAGGCGACGAGAAGAAACCGCCATGGGACCCACCACGCACCCACGTCCGCCTACAGGCGACCGCGAAGTCGGCACGCGCGACACCTGGCGGAAGCCGAACGGCCGCGGCATTAATGGGGCAACCCCACCAGCGGTAAAATCCCAACGGTAAGATCTCAACGGTTATTTTACGCACGCGGGTAGAAACCCAAGAGCTGCGGCGCGACGGTCGATCTACCGAGCCCAGAAAGCGAGCTCGCCAACGCGAGCTCGTTGCCTCAGGGTTCGAAGGCCGGCTTAGCTCGAGCCCGGAGGCCGCCCGGGGACATCATGAGCGGGAGCCCACGAGAAGCCGGCGCCGGCCGGCCCGCCTCGGGCGCCCAAAAAGGCTCGGGGGGCTTTCCCTTGTGCGCGTCCGGTCGCCGAGGGCTACGATCGACTCGAGCCGACCTCACCAACGAGGGCGCCTCGCCCCCGGACATCGCTCGGGGGTTCGAGAATCACGGAAGTTGAGTCCTCGGAACTTGAGGTTGATCCACCGGTGATCAAGCGAACGGCCGACGAGCTCGAGCTCACCTGGACTATCCGATTGCAGCTCCCCTCGAGCACTCGATCTCGGCCAACGAGGCAAGATTGAGCTCGAGCTCACCGCCCTGCGAGCAATCGCGAGAGGAATGGGACGGCGAGCCCACGAAAATTCTAAAAAGCCTCCGCGAGAACTTGCTATTCTCACGGGCCTCGGCTACACCCGCGGGTGCGCTTCGCAGCGCACCCACGCACCAAATACCAATCCCATAACGAGGGCTACCCCATGACGGGGCCATCACACGGGCGGCATCTGGGGAGAGACCTCATCTCCCATGCTCGGGGGCTACTGTGGGGGATAGATATTTGAGACACCCGTACATGAGTTCCCGAACCATCCTGCACGAGCAAACGGGACCCGAGAACTCGACCGTGAATGAGCTCCTCATGGGCGTAAGGGAATGCTCTCGGCTTGAGCTCTCTCCCACGAGCTCTCCCTCCCATGGAGGCCCGCCTTCCCGCCTCACTCGAGCTCCCATTCCTCTCACCAATGAGCTCTCGCGCCCGCACCCGAGAGATCGTGTCGAGGACCTCTCCGTCTCGAACGAGGCTCCTAGGCACGAAGCTCGGGCTCAGCCCGACGCCCATCCTCCGCCTCGAATGAGGCTCTCACGAGTATAGAAGGATATGCCGAGCTCCGAGCTCGGCCGGTGAGCTCCTCTCTCGTCTCGAGGCGAGCTCCTGGTAGCACCGATTCCCAGCTAGTAGCGGCTCGGGGACACGGCGACCGACCGACGACGCCGTGGCTACTTGTCGGACGCCGGCCTATGGCGGGGATATCGTCGGGAGAACGAGATCCCTCGGCGGCACGCGCGGTAGGGCCCGTCGGATCACGCCATACGGCGCCGCGCCACGGATAACCGCTACCGGACAAGGATGACCTCGGCTATGGAGACCAAGCTCCCGTCGAGCTCTCCTATCCACCGCGTTTTCTGCGGACGCCAAAAGTACACGCATTTATG
Source organism: Hyparrhenia diplandra (assembly GCA_015847255.1). Lineage (NCBI taxonomy): Eukaryota > Viridiplantae > Streptophyta > Magnoliopsida > Poales > Poaceae > Hyparrhenia > Hyparrhenia diplandra. Next base: position 459,994 of record JADLZK010008288.1, read on the forward strand.
GCGGCGGCGCACCCGCAGTCCGACCGTGGGCAGCGGGCGTGTGCTCGATGGACAGGAGGGGCGCATGGGCGGCATGGCCGGCGGCACTTTGAGCTCCTTTGTTCCCCTCCGCCACCGACCGGCGAGCTCCGAGCACGGCAATCGTCTTTAACGGACATCGGAAAATGGAGCCGCCCCTACACGGCTCCACGATGACTGCGGATAGGCCATGGCGCGGGCGGCGGCGGCGACAGCGCACGCGGGAGGTCGGCGTGCCCGGCCCGAACGGTCCCATTTCCTCTTCCACCCCAAATTTGTATCTCTTCTCCTCTTAAGTCCCTTCCTCGATGGCTACCGACACATCTCCCTTGCGACTATAAAAGGGAGGCTCGGCCGATAGAGAAGGGCAAGTTCTCAGCTCACAAGCATTCTAGCTTCCAACACTCCGAACACCCACTTTCACAGAGACCGGGAGCTCATCTCCCTCTCTCGCCCGCTTGTATTCGCCCCGATACGAGCTTTTGAGCTCGGATAGTGGCCTCACCGGGATTAGGGAGCGATTTGCCCCGAACAGAATAAACTTCGTGTCATTGTCTCTAGAGCTAGGCCATTGGAGCACACATTAGCCGGACATTACCGTGACGGTGGTATTAGACCACGACAATGATCCAGAACAACCTCCTGAGGCCCTCGACCCGAGATCATCACGCTTCACCTTCTGGTGACTACCGCGAGACCCCGATCCACGAGCTCTAAGGCCCGTAAGCCCCCGAACCGCGGAAGGAGCCCCTCAACCCCGCCACGCCACGCCGAGGAGAGGACGCCGCCTCCGCCTCGGCCACGCAAGGCAAGACGGGGGGCGCACGATGAGGGCTCAGGATCGAACTCCCCGCAGAAGGAAGAACAAGAAGAACAAGCTCTCGCGACGACAACGACGACGACTTCATAGCCGCTGCGACAAGCGCAAGGTCGGGCAAGCAAGGGTGGCAAAGCCATCCCTGCTGCGAGCACTTCTCGACAAGATGCCAGGAGCCGTGCCCGCAATGAGGGGCCGCCAAGCACAAGATGAAGGATCGTGCCGCTCATGAAGAAGCACGCGGATGGGCACGCCGCGCGGTGGCGACAAGGGCGACACTTGACGACAGGACGCGAAGCCGTGCTCCCCGACGAGTTCGACGCCGACATCTACATCGAGGACGGTGCCGCCAACGCCGCCTCGGCGGGGCCACCCGCCACGAGTCTAAGCGCCGAGAAGCTCACGCGCCGCGAGGTCCTTCTTCACCAGCCGGGCACCCCCGACCACGCCAAGTGGTCGAGCTCGGCGATCACCTTCGACAAGGCCGATCATCCTCGACACATCCCGTACCTGTGAAGGTACCCGGCCGTCGCCGATCCACATCATCGGCACCATGCGCCCGGGAAGGTGTTACGGATGGTGGCAGCGGCCTACCAACCTCCTCTACATCCACGCGCCCAAGCCCTTGGCATCCCCAAGGCACGCCCCGCCCGCCGCCGGAGCCGATCCACGGGTGGTACTGTGGAAGCAGATGTTCCCGCCTGACGGATGACCCCCCGTCACCTTCGCACCCCGGACAACTTCCGCAAAGAGGTCCTCACGTTCGAGGTGCTCCCATTCAAGAACGCCTACCACGCCCTGTTAGCGCTGCCCAGCGGCTCATGGCCGTCCCCAACTACACCTACCTCAAGCTCAAGATCCCCGGTCCGAGGGGGTCATCACCATCGACTCCACCTTCGAGCATGCATTCGGGCCGCGAGGTCGCCGCCGCCCAAGGCGCCGACGCCGCCGTCAAATCGAGCAGATGCCGCCCAGATGGCGGCCCCGGGCCGCCGAAGACTCCTCGAGCTCAAAAGAAGGCGAGCACGAGCTCAACCATCCAGCCCGTATAGGAGCGAGCACGACACCGTCCGCCGAAAGCCGAAGGTAATCGCACGCTCGAGCCCAAAAAGGACGCCAAGGGAGGTCACTTGCCGACAAGGATGGGCGCACTCTCGCGGTGCCGAGCTCACCCCAAGAAGCGAGCCGCCGATTCCTCCGCCCGCTAACCTCGATGTATTACAGGAGGCTCCTTATGCCGGCATACCAGGAAGTCGCCGAGCACTCCTGAACATCGCCCGCCTCACGGCGTAAAGCAAAAAGGCGGCCGAGACGTTCGACGACGATCACGCCGCCGTGCAATCCCGTGAGATAGATAAGCCTTTTAGCCGCTAGGTTTATCAAGGAGGTGTATCGTCCGAGTGGATAGCCAACCCCCGTACTAGTTAAGAAGAAGAATGGGAAATGGAGAATGTGTGTTGATTACACGGGTCTCAACAAGGCATGCCTGGTGATCCGTTTTGCCGCCAAGACGACCAAATTGTTGACTCCACCGGTGGTAGACGCCCGCTCGACGCCTACCCCGCTACTCACCGTATCGCGATGAACGAGCTCGATCAGCTTTGTTACCTCCTTCATCACTCCGTTTGCGCATCTCATGTGTAACAATGCCCCCTTCGGTTTGAAAACGCCGGCGCACCACCTTCCGCAGGTGCATGCAGAAAGTCTTCAAAGAGCCCTGAAAGCTCGTGAGAGGCATATGTCGATCGACATCGCTGTCAAGACGGCCGAAAGAGCTCATCCCCGACTAAAAAGGTCTTCGCCAAGCCCGAGTTCGTGTCAAGCTCAATCCCGAGAAGTGTGTCTTCGTGGTCCCTCGAGGAAGTTGCTTGGCTTCATCAAGTTTCCGAACGCGGCATCGAGGCCAACCTCGAGAAAAACCGCCGTAACGAACATGGGGCCAATCAAAAACGCCGCGCGCAACGGCTCACGGATGCTAGCCGCGCTAAGTCGCTTTCATAGCCCGACTCGGGAACGGAGCCTCCCCACTCTACAAGCCGCTGAAGAAGTCGAGCGCTTCACCTGACCGACGAAGCTCAAAGAAGCCCCCTCGACTCGGGCCGGGGGAAGCAAACTCCTTGCTAATCCACCCGCACTGCCTTCGCTCCCACACCCAACGAACCGATCCTCCTTTACATCAGGGCCACCTCGAAGGTGGTGAGCACCGCGCCGTCGTTGAGAGGGAGGAGGAAGGGCATGCGCTCAAGGTACAGCGTCCGTGTACTTCCATCCAAGTCCTCACCGACACCCGCACTGCCGCTACACACAAAATAAAATCCCTCACGTGTACGCGTCGGGCCGATCACCCGCGCAAGCTCGCATTACTTTGACCCCATCCCGGTCAAAGTCGCCCTTCCAAGTTCCCCTTGGCGAGGTCATCCGTAGCCCCGAGGTTACGGGCCGTATGGCCAAGTGGGCTATTGAGCTCATGGGACCCGACATCACCTACGCCCCGTGAGACGCTCATAAAAATCCCGTGCTCGCGCACTTCATCGCAGAGTGGACCGAGGTCGAGCAGCCAGGCCCGACGACATCGAATACCGGACGCCGTACTCGACGGATCCGTAAAGAAGCACGGCGCCGACGTCGACTCGCTTTCATCTCTCTCCAAACGGGGTGCGCATGAAGTACTCCATCCGCTACACTTTCTTCGCTGGCCCAACATGCACGGCCGAGTACGAGGCTCTGGTGAACGGCTTGCGCATCGCCCCGTAGCTCGGCGTTCGCACCTCGAGGTCTGGGGGCGACCCGAGCTCGTCAAGAACCAAGTCATGAAGGAAGTCAACTCTGATCAACCCGAAGATGATCGCAGATACCACCGTAAGGTCCGAGAGCTCGAGGAGCACTTCCACGGGCTCGAGGTCAACCACATTCACCGCCACTACAACAACGACGCGGACGTTCTCGCCAAGCTCGCGGCAGATCGTCGCCGGTCCCGCCTGGCGTTACATGCACGCCAAGCAGTTGCCATCGATACGGCCCAAGGACCACCCCTCGCGACAACGCACGCCGAGCTCGACCGCCGGCCCCAAGCTCGGACCCTATGGAGGTAGACGCCCCCGCAGCCCGAGCTCCCGACGAGAAGGCTTGCTCTAGCCACGAGCCTCACACCCAACCGGCTCTGGCCGGATCGCAGCTCTACCACGGCGGTTCAAGCCCGATCGGGCGGATCCCACCGCCTCCAAAGGGTTCAAGGAAGGCAAGCTCCCCCGACAAGAGGAATCCAGCGCCGGGGCGCGAAGGGCCAAGTCTTTCGCCCCCATCGGGCAAGAGTTTTACCGGCGCGGAGCTCCTCCGACGCCCTCCGCCGCGCATCACCTACGAGCAGCAAGGAAGCCATCGAGAAGATCCACCCCGCAATGCGTCACCATGCGGCGCACGAGCTCGCGGGGAAGTCGCCCGGGTGGTTTTGGACGGCCACCGGCCGCCGCGACGCGCATCATCCGACCGGTCCGACGCCGCTGGCGATGGATGCCTTCACCGCGCACGCACACTCGGCCCCGGCCCCTCCAGACGATCCCGCCACCGGGCCGTCGCAACCGGGGCCCCGACATGGTGGGACCCTTCAAGAGAACGGCCGGGGCTACACGCACCTCCTCGTCGCCATCGACAAGTTCTCAAAGTGGGATCGAGGTTATGCTCCATCGCGCTGTGCCGAAATGAGGAAACCGCCAAGTTCTTCACCGCATCATCCACCGCTTCGGGGTCCCCGAACTCCATCATCACCGACAACGCCACGAACTTCGTGGGAGGTCTCATCGACCGGTGCAGCGATCACAAGATCCGCTGTCGACACGCCCCCGCCGCCACCCGAGGACCAACGGCCGTAGAAAGAGCTAACGGCATGATCCCGGCAGGCATAAAGTCTCGCATCTTCAAGAGGCTCGAAAAATACGCCCCGCCGGTGGCTTCGCCGAGCTCCCGTTTGGCCGATGGAGTCTCCCGCGACGACGCCGAGCAGCGTGGCCACGGATCGGACGCCGCTCTTCCTCGTTCGATCCGAGGTTGTGCTCCACCGACCTTGAGTACGGTGCCCTCGCCCTCGCCCAAGCCTTCAACGAGCACAATAATCAAGCGCGTCAAGACGCCGCCGACAGCCGACGGTTGACTCGACACGCCCTCATCCACTCCACCAAGCACCTGCAGTCCATGAGGCGCTACCACGACCGCCACGCCGAGGGCGAGCTTTCAGCGCCGGCCGATCACGCCTTGGCGGCGAAATCCGTAGCTCAAAGACAAGCACAAGCTCGCGCCGTGGGAAGGGCCCTTCACCATCGCTTCAAGTGTCGAGACCGGCACATAAGCTCAAGGACCATCAAGGCCGAGTCCTCACCAACGCATGGAACATCGAATAGCTACGTCGCTTCTACCCCTAAATGTATTTCTCAAATGTTGTAGCTACAAGAGCTCTCAATAAAAGCACAAATTCAATGCAAAAATATGTGCAAGCATTTCGAATTTTTTTTCCTAAAGCGATCCAGTAACGACTGGCCTCCGCCCCCGGGCGAAGACCCGCCCTTGCTCGGGGCTACAAGGAGCGGGGTGCACACCCCACGTTTTAACGCACCAATTTTTTCAAGAAAACTTACAAGTTCGAGCTCGCCGACGAGCTCAAACTTACTGACTTATACTCCTTCCTCTTAGCCGCATAATGTTCCAAAATGACTAAGTCGCTGGCTCATCACTTTAGAGCATGGCGCGACCGCCTAACGACCTCCCGCGCCCCTCGTGGCCAGCCGAGGAATGGCCCGCCATCCAAATCTCGAATCATGAGCTCACCAAAAAGTCAAAGTAGAAATAGAACACGATATAAGAGGAAAGACGCTCCCGTAACACACATAAGTTGCCATGTTTTTTCCAATTTGCCCCAACTACGAGGACTTAATGAGCTTGCAACTAAAAGAGGCTTGAGCCTCGAGTTCTATCCTTGCGCAGGCGGGTCTTGATCCATCGGCAATGATGGGCGGGGACGTCCCCGCGCAGCCTCCTCCCCTCCGGCGGGTCTCCCGGGCCGCCCACCGGCAGGGGCTCGAACACCCCGAGCTCCTAAGCAAAGAAGCTTGAAGAGCTCAGCAGACAAGCTCGCGCGGTGGCGACCTCCTCAGCAGCAGCAGCGCCTCCCGATCGGTGTCGCATCATCAACGCCCGCGCCCACCCTGTCTTCACGATGTTGACCTCGAATTTGGGGTAGTGGGTGAAGACGACGATCGCCAGGCACCACGCGGCCCGGCCTCCGTCACTATACGAGGATCGCCGACACCCGCTGCCGGGTCCCTTCCGCCTTCCACCCCCGAGGACATCGCAGACGCCTCACATCAAGGACAGCTTCCGTTCCCCTCGGTGGCTGTCGAGCTCTCTCTCTACTTTGGGCGCACTTTGAAGCTTCCCGAGTCTTGCCTCGGGCGCCGACAGGTCGGCCGGGCAAGGTCATTCAGGTCCGCTCCTTCTCCTTCCTCCCTCGGCAGCGCGAGCCGGCCAGTGGAGGCTTCGAGGCGCAGCTCCCCGACTCGGTCCCTCGGCCTCCCGCGGCCGCCTTGCCAGAGATTTCGTCTCACCGCAAAACGGAGACCAGATAGGGACACGAGCCACAAGGCCTTTGGGATTCAAAGAAGAGGCAGCCGCCCGCTACTTCCATTAGCCTGTCGGAGCTCTTGCTCGTTGTACTCCAGAGCCTCACAATTTCGCTAAAACCGAACCCGCTCCGCCCCTCCGAGGCGCGGAGATTGCACCACAACCCGGGCTGTCGGGGTCGAAAGCCCGGTCCCGCCGACGAGGGACGGTCAGCCTCGAACGCCGAACAAGCAAGACAAGAAAGACAAGGGCGTGAGCACACTCACCCTCGAAGCTCAAGGTCATGGGTGGGGAGCAGTTCCGCAAGCTCGCCCTTGTCCTTCCGCAGGGACCCGCGCCGAGCTCCGCGCCGAGCCGAGCTCCTATTGTCGGCTTCGCACGGCTGAGTCGAGCTCCCTCCGCATCTTCTGCGCGCCGCTTATGAGCGAGCTCAAGCTCCTCCTCCCGCCGGGTCGCCTCCCCGCAGCCGCGGCCTCCACCTCCCCGCCCCCGGGCCTCCCGGGCAGCCCGCTCCTCCGCTCCACGAATGAGGCTGGCCGCCCTCCGCCCGGCCCCGTGAAACCGGTGCCGAGCCGTGGCAGCCAAGCTCGCCGCACATCTTCCGCCACACGCCGTTGCCACCGCCCGACGAAACCGCCGGCTCCCTCGAGGACTTGTCAGCGGTTGGCCCCCGATGGCCTCCTACGCCCCGCAGCTCACAAACGGTTAAACAAGAAAGAAGACACGAAACTTAAGCCCGACCGTAGCGACGACGACAACCCTGAAAGACGGCGGGCGCACTTCGCCGGATCCGATGGTCGATGACTCCGCCCCCTCCACAACGGCACCGCTGGGCGACCTCGAGTACAGGGCCGGGGGACAACGACAACCGCCTCGCCGGGAGGGACACTGCCGCCGCCGACAAGACGGATACCTTGGCCCCTCGCCGACTTCGATCGCCCTCATGGCAAGGAACGGCACCTCAGCACGCCGGGCGGCGACGCTCAGGTGGCGCGCCCGACGGCCTCGCCTTCCAAGCCCTCACGCTGGTCCGCCGTCCTTCCCCGGGCCTGGCCGGCCGCCCTCGCCGGGGCCTGAGATCTCGACGACCCTCCCCAGCCCCGAGGGTCCCGACCGTGCGGGTCTCTCGACGCGCCCCGGTGGGCAGTCCTCCTCCCCGAATCTCTCCTCCATCTCCGACGCCGCCGACGAGCCCCCTGCAGCCTTCGAGTACCCTCGACGCCCCCAAGGCCGCTCGGGCCGGGCTCCTCAACCGAGCCTCAAGACGGTCTCAACACCGGCCCACGGACCCGGGCCGGCGCCGAGGAAGAGTCTAGGAGCACGAGGTGCTCCAAACCAACCGAGGCGCCGTCGACAATGCCCTTCATGGGAACACGGCGCCATTCGAAAGCTCGCCCCCACGCCGCCATCGCCCCGCTTCCCGATGTCGAGCTCGCCACCACCGCTCAGCTCGCCAACGCCGCGGATCGATCCCACCGGCTGCCGGCTTCATGGTCAACGGCCGCATCGAGCTCGTCATCTCCAAGCCTCGAGCCCGCCCCGCCCGAGCTCGGGCACCCGCTCAGCGCTTGTCGTGGTACGCCGTCGCCGCCCCAAGCACAGCCGGTCGCACCGTGATCAATCATCACGCCCAACGATGACATGAAAAGCGAGAGCTTACCCGACGGCCACCCTTCTCTTTCTTCTCAAGGCCGGCCGCCCGGAGTCTCCCGACGCCCGAACCCGCACTCGACCTCGGGGGGCTTAGGCGTCAGCAGTCCGAGGCCGCGCGCGACAGCGCCGGCCGCGCCCAAGGCCACCACCGCTGTGGCGCCCGCGAGCCCCGACGAGATCCCGACCGCCCATCGAGCGACGCCGACGCCGAGGCTCACTTCGCGCCAACGCCAGCTCCATCTCCTCGACGGCGCCGCCGCCGCATCGGACGACCCAGCCTCCCGTATCGGACAAGGGCTCAACAACACCGGCAGGAGCCGGCCCTCAGCCCCGCGGAAGAGGGAGGCTGGGAACCTAAGGGGCGCACCACGCCGACCCATAGAGCCCGAGCTCGTTAGGAGGGTTCGAGACTCAGCGAGAACGAGCTAAGACAGCGACCAGCACTTCGCCAACACAGAGGTCTCGGATCGTGAGGATCCGGGAGCTCCCGGGCGCCCTCACCCCATCCTCGCTCACTCTGCTTCATCCAAAATTCCACCCGGGGGTCGACGGTGAGACCCTCAGGGGCGGTTCCCGCCGTCCCCACGAATCCGGCCTTCTCCCTCTCCATCTCCCACACTGAGAGAGCCTCCGACGCCGGAGGGGCAGCACCACCTTGCCGAGCCAGCCAAGGATGTGGTTCACCGTCGCCCGGCGTCCCGAGCCCTTGATCTTGCCCACGGCCGCTCCACGTCCCCCGCCATGTTGTCGCATGGGCCCGCGCCACGCCTGGCTCCTCGAGAGCACGGCCGGTGTACCGCGGAAGAGGGTAGGAGAGGTCGCTCTGAGGGTGGAACCACTCCTCCCCTCCATCCGGGTTGGCCGACGGAAGTCGCCCTCCGGGGAAGGGACTCCCCGACCTTTCCTCGCAAGCATCGGAAGACGCACGCACGCTAGGGCCGACCGCCCTTGCCCTAAGCAGCCGGGGCCGGATCTTGGCGAAGACGAGTGCTTGAAGAGCTCCCGCCTGGGAGGGATCCCAACCACCCCCTCGCAGCATCGTGAAGACGGAGAGGGAGAAGCACGCCGCTCGGGCGTGAGGTGCCGGAGCTCGATCCCCGCACGATGAGCCGCCTCGAAGAAGTCGCCCGTAGGCATTCCGTGGAGCCCGCGCCGTGGAAGGCGCATTTAAGGAGACGATGTGTACCCCACCGGGCGGTCGCACTTCGCGGGATGTCGCGGATGATCCACTCTCCGCCGTCCGCTGGTACGGCAACCCACCGACGGTGTTACATCGCCGACACCGCCACCGTCGCCGTCGAACGCCGACCACGAGCTCATCTCTCAACCACCGAATGGCCGGCGGGCGGTTGTGGAGGTGGAAGATCGATCTACGAGCGGGAGCGATTGAACTCTCTCTCTCGGCCGGGCGTGGAGGAAGGCAAGAGATGGGAAGGTAAAACCGCTCCCTAATCTCCCTCCTATTTAGAGAGCTCGGCTTAAGGGGCGAGGCGACGAAGAAACCGCCAGAGACCCACCACGCACCCGCCCGCTCTCGCAGAATCGACGCCGCTGAATCGACGCACGCTGTACAATTCGGGCGAAGCCGAATGGTCGCTGCATTAATGGGGCAACCCCACCAATCCAGAAAATCAACGGTAAGATCCTGAACGGTTATTTTACACACCCGGGTAGAACTAAGAGCTTCCTGGCTGACTGGCCGATTTACCGAGCTCCGTGAAATGAGTCGCGACGCGAGCTCATCGCCCTCGTGGTCCAAGGCCCGCCCCCACCGAGAGCCGGGAGGGCCGCCCGGTGATTGAATCACGAGCGAGGAGCGCACGAAGAGAAAGCCTGGGCCGCCGACGCCCACACCTCGAGCCCCTAAAAGGCTCTGGCCTTCCCTCAGGCGCGACCGGTCGCCGAGGGCCACGACGACCCGAGCCGCCCACCAACGGAGCTGCCCGCCCCGACATCGCCTGGGGGCCTCGAGAATCACTCGGTTGAGTCCTTGGAACTTGAGGTTGATCCACCGCCCGACAACCATCCGAGCCGACGAGCCTCGAGCCCCACTGACTATCCGATGGCAGCCCCCGAGCACTCGATCTCGCCTAACGTGGCAAGATTGAGCTCTAGCTCATCACCCCGCGAAAGCAATCACAGGGGAATGGGTCGGCGAGCCCACGAAAATTCTAAAGCTCCCGCGAGAATATACTATTCTCACGGGAGCCTCGCTACACCCGCGGGTGCGCTCGGCGTGCACCCACGAACCAAACACCAATCCCATGACGAGGGCTACCCCATGATGAGAGCCATCACGCTGGCAAAGATCTCGGGAGAGACCTCATCTCTCCTAAATGCTCGGGGGCTACTGTGGGGGATCGGGACATTTTGGGACACCCATACATGAGCTCCCCCGAACCATCCCCGACGAGCAAATGGAACCCGAGATCTCGACCGTGGGACGAGCTCCCCATGGGCGTAAGGGAATGCTCGGCTCGAGCTCTCTCCCACGAGCTCCCTGATGGGAGGCCCGCCTTCCCGCCTCACTCCGAGCTCCCATCCTCTCACCAATGAGCTCGCGTGCCCGCACCCAAAAGATCTTCGTCCCTGGGACCTTCCTCCGTCTCGAACGAGCTCCCTTTGGGACGAGCTCTTTGCAGGCACGAGCTCAGCTCAGCCCGACGCCCATCCCCTTCCCCCGAATGAGCCTCACGAGTATAGAATGACATGCCGAGCCCGAGCTCCTCGGCCGACGAGCCTTTTCGCGGACGAGCTCCTGAGTAGCACCCAATTCCCGCTAGTAACAGGTTCGACACAACGCCGACCGACGACGCCGTGGCTACTTGTCGTGCGCCGCAGCCTCTATGGCAGGATATCGTCAGAGAACGAGATCCCGCACACGCGCGGTATGGCCTGTCTGATCACGCCATACCGCGCCAAGCGCCACGGGACAACCACTACGTGACAAAGATGACCTCGGCAATGGAGGCCGAGCCCCGCCGAGCCTCCCGCCCACACGCTTCCCGCGACGCCAAGTACCCGTTTATGGCGGCGGCGCGGCGCAGGTCCGGCAGGGGTCCGACAGGGACAGCCGGGTGTGCCTGATGGACGGAGGGGGGCCGCGGGTCTTTTGAGCTTCATCGTTTCTTCGCCAATCGACGAGCCCGAGCTCGGCGGCCGCGTCGTGTCTGACATTGGAAAATGGAGCCGCCCCTACACGGCCGAGACACGACGACCTCGCTGGATAGGCCATGGCGCAGGGCGGCGACAGCGCACGCCGGAGGTCCGGCATGCCCAACCGAACGGTCCCATTTCCTCTTCTACCCCAAATTTGTATCTCTTCTCCTCCTAAGTCCCTCCCCTCGATGGCTACAGACATCTCCCTTTGCGGCTATAAAAGGGAGGCTCGCCATTGAGAAGGGCAAGTTCTCGACTCACAAGCATTCTAGCTTCCAAGATCCTGGATCACCCACTTTCACGAGACACGAGCTCACCTCCTCTCTCGCCCACTTGTATTCGCGCCCCGTCTGAGAGCTTTTTGAGCTCGGATAATGGCCTCACTGGACTAGGGAGCGCGATTCGCCCGAACCAAGTATAAATTTCGTGTCATTGTCTCTAGAGCTAGGCCATTGGAGCACGCATTAGCTAGACATTACTGTGACGGTGGTATTAGACCACGACAACGCGCCAAAAACCCACCGATTGCTGATCTCTTTCTAGAAATAGCCGATCCTTCCTCCCGAATTGGGCTGTCAAAGTGATTTTGGGTTATCTCCGTGCTCACCTTGGCCCAAAATCGGTGTCAACAACCATTTAGTTCCCTAGGTTGATCATCATTAGTTCAAGTTGCACATCATTACACAAGTTATAAAAAGATCTTAGGTGAATTAATTTAACACCATTAAAGGCATGAGCCACACATAGCAACAAACAAAGCAAAGCAAAGTGGTTAGAAGGCATGACATATTCATACAAAGGTAGTAGAAACACATTTTTCATTTTACCCATTTATATTATTTATAAACAATTTGCTAAGCACTAAACAAGTTAAATCAAGAACTCGATCATGCATGCACCAATGAAGCTAAAATTTTTACCACGGAACATGCACCACATGAGTAGCCTACCATAAAAATTTCACAACAATTGAACCAATATAACAAAGAGATAAGAATTTAGACATAAAACCCTAAATAGCATATATATATAATTCTATAAAGAAAAACTTTCTACTAAAATAAGCCATATTATGCTTCTACATAGATCTAGTCACAACGATTCCAAAACATCCTCATTTTCTATTTTATGATTTTCCTATAAATTACTATGAATATCTAAAGTTTTAGCAGATTTCTTGAAAATAAAAGAAAAAGGACACTCCTAATCACTATTCATTAGAGTCAGCGATTCTTCATTTAGGCCCCTAGACTTGCTTCTATTATCACATGGGGTCCTCGGGTCACGAATAGGAGCGTAGTAGGTTGACGACCATGGTGATTCCGACTTTGTGATGCTTCTCCCCGGCGACGCAGTGGTGGCGGGGAGAGAAGGCCAGGCCTCAGCGCACCCGAAGGGCTCATGGCTTGCCTTGCGGTGGCCCGAGGCGCAGCGACCTCATGCACCGGTAGCTCAAACGAGCGTAGCTCATCGACGCCTTGATGGCGGCAAGGAGTGGGGCCAAAAAAGGAGGGCAAGAAATATGCCTAGATCTAGGAAAAGCCGGGGATGAGGTCGGAGGGGTTGGAGAGGGCTCGCGGGCTTGCCTTGCGGTGGCCCAAGGAAGACTCGACCTCATGCACCGGTATTCGGACGAGCAGCTCGTCGTCGCATGATGGCGGCGTGAGTGGGGCAAAAATGAGGATGGAGATATGCCTAGATCTAGGAAAGGCCGTGGTGAGGTCGAAGGGGTTGGAGAGGGGTCCAAAAGAGGGAGCTCGTGAGGGCGTTCGGCCCCTCGCCCAACGGTGAGCGGCCCGGTTGGACGATGATAGGCCTGGCGGCTCCAAGCAGCTCTAGCCTCACCGAGGTGTGCTGCATGTGAAAGAAGGAGCAGGGCACGATGGACCCTGGGGTGGTGTAAGCTAGGCTTGAGGGGCCCAAAGTGGTGGGAACACGGTGGTGGGAACTCTACCAAGTGGTCATGCCAATGTCTACGCTTGGGCCGGGCGTAGGGAGGGGAGGGTGAGAGCTAGAGGGCGAGCCGCAGGGGGCTAGCAGAGAGGGAGGATCTTGGGCGCCCACCTCTAGAGGGGCGGGGGGCATGTGGCGGGGAGATGGTCAAGGTAGATGTCACTACTATGAAAAAGTTTAACCATGATGGTCATTTTTACTAACCATGGCGGTTTTTCCAACCGCCATGGACCTAAGGTCATGGTTAATTGTGGCCTTTACCGTGGTGGTTGTATGACCACCATGGTTAATTAGAAAAAAAAAAAAAAGCCCGTGAGTGCATCCCTAAATGGGTGCGGACATGGGCGCCGCATGCCGCCATCGCCGCATACCGGCATAGCATGCCATTGCGAGGGGGGGCACACGGGCCGGCACCATGGAGCCGTAGCCGATCCCACCAGACCACCATCAATCTAGTCGAGGGCCGCGCCACCGTTGGATTGGGCTCCGACCATCGCCGCCGGGCTTAGGAGAGCGGGGAGAAGCGGGGATCCACCTCCACCGTGTGACCGATCCACCGCCGCCGTGACTCGATCTGCCTTCTCCCACTGGGATCCATCCTCTCCGCATGGAGGACCTCTACTACAACATTGCGGATGAGCTCAGAGTAGGTCATGGCCGGAGGCCGGGCTGTGATCCGCCGCCGAAGCGCTGCCATGAGTGCCGCCACGCGACGCCGTCCCGCTGGCTACTATGCGCGTTTGCCTCCAGGGTCGCCCGAAGCACCGCCACGCGCGCACCCCATCAGCCACCACTCATGTTGCCCTGAGCGCTGCCACACACGTGCCTTGTGTGCTGCCTCTGAGTGCGGCCCGAGTGATACCACGCGAAAGTGATTGAGAATGATGTCGCTTAGGGTTAGGAGGGGCAACGCCAAAGATCCCTCGTGGGACAAGAGAGAGTTCACCGGAGAAGGGATGGAGAGAGGACAATGCTGTGGTTGGGGAGAGTGAGGGCGGCTGTGGCTACGATAGGGTGAGTCTAAGAGAGGAAACCCTAAGTCCCTAATATATACGGCAGCGGGTAGATCGGGTCGGGATGGATACGATGGGCTACTTGGGTTTGATTTGGGCTAGTATTAACCACGGTGGTTACATTACAACAAACACCCACGGTTAACGATTAACCATGGCAGCTGCATTATGATAACCACCCGGTTAATATCCATTAACCATGGTGGTTTTCTTAAGGCAACCGCCATAGTTAATGCATTAACGAGGCGGTTGCCGCCCTACGACCCCGCTTTCCGGGTTGGATCAATTAACGTGGTTGTTTCCATGCCTAACCGCCATGGTTAAAAAAAAATGAAAATGCCTCCTAAAAAGATTTTATGTAGTGTATGTTTCAACATAAATAACAAAAGCAATTCAAACCCCGCCAAAGCTTATCATTTCATGCAACTTTTGATTTCCAAACTTCATGAATCTTTTCCAATGATCATGGTAGATGTATGTTGATGTGATGTACATGAAAGAGACATGATCCACATTATGCATGCCTATCATAAAAATAGGTATAACTTTGAGTAAAAGGGCTATGTCCTTGTCTTCAAAAAAGTTTAAGTTGGGTCCTCTTTTTGGAAGGGTCTAACTCTAACTCTTCATCAACACTTGCAAGATTGTGAATTAGAGCTCTTGATCTTCACTTGACATGTTGTGTTTAAGCTCAACCCCACTACCTAGCATGTGACTAACACCTAGGGTGTTACAGGGCCTGTGCAGGACATGAAGCCCTCAATTGCGTTGTGAGATGATTTGTTTGTGGACTAGGAATTATGGGATCTTTGGTGTCTGAGTCGTGATCACCCTTCCTTTCAAGATTTTTAGCACTTCATGTGTGATACTTATGAGGGAGGATCCAAGTTGATGAGGTTGTTTGTTTCCCTACTATTTTGGTTTGGCTACCCTTGATGTTGCTGATCTAGTTGTTGGGCTTCATGTGAATTTGCATTGAAGATTTGCTAATTTTGGTTTCATTAGTGCTGGCTTTGGTTTCTATTGTCCCAAGGGGGTTATTTGTTGCTCTATGATTGCGTATATTGCTTGAGTTGGTTTTGTTCTTCCATTCTCTTGCGAAGGTCATTATCTAACCTACAGTAATTCTCAAATTCATTGTAGAGGTCCTTGATAGATGAAGGTTTCTCTCTACAAGATTTCTAGTGAGGGGCCCTACTTCTTTAGGTATATTGTGTGCTCATGCCTTGAGGTGCACAAATCTTTGATAATATTGCTTGAGTTATTCCCCTTGCTGTTGTTTGCATTGGAAGAGAGACTGGAGGATGTTAGAGACTCATTGGCAAAGCCCTGGAAATGTGCCATTATTTTGTCTTGAAGGTTCTCCCATGAGTACATGGACTTGGGCTTCAGCATTGAGTACCATGCAAGGGCATCTCCTTCCACTGTGATGACAAAGGATTTGGCCAAGACTGTATCATTGCCCCCTACAAAAGCTATTACTGCCTCATAGCTCATAATGAATTGGCGAGGGTTTGTTTGCCCATTGTATTTGGGTAGTGATATGGGTTTATAGGTGGTTGTCCAAGGTGAGGTTTGTAGGTCTATTGGCTTTGATGGTGGTGTCAGGATTAATGGGGTTCTAAAGGCTTGTTGAGGTTGTGGATTTAGCTGTAGATACTTTTGACTTTGTGTCTGGTAGCAGGTTGTTTGATGTGTTAGGTGCCAAAGATTGATTTAGTTGAAGTGGGAGGAGGATTTTGATTTCTGCTTGGAGAATTATGAGCTACTACCTAACTTTGACTACTTGTTGTGCCGCAAGGGTTGCTCTTTGATTTGCGGCTGAAGCTACCACAAGCCTATCTCTTTCTTGCTGGCTCTTTGTAGCTCATCTTGTAGCTCTTTGGAGTAGTTTGTTCTGGTGTAAGATCATGGTTTGGTTGCACTATTGCCGGTCACTAACGATATATTTTTACCATCAACATTCTACCAAAAAAAAGGGTGAAACTATACACTTACACATATACTTTTACAATTGACATATTTCTACTTGTATTGGAGAAAAGAATGTTTTGCAGGAATTATACACAATCAAGTGGAAAATATACCAAAAGGCACCTTCTGGGAAAGCATACTTCAGAATAACATTTATCCCATGGAAGAAGAGCCCACCACGATGCGAGGCGGGCCAAGCACCGACACCCAACATCTTCTCGGGCCCAACATCTGCTTGCGAGGAATGAAGCAGGCCCCGGATCTGGTTTAACGCTTGCAAGCACCGCAAGCGCGTGCGCACCAAGGGTGACGCCAGCTCGGTCTGGTTTCCTCAAGGCGATTCATTTAATGCTCAGAAGGGCGGTGTAGGGGTGATGTGGCATGGTTCGGTGCACCTGGACGCCAGGGGGAGGTCGGTTTGGTGTACTTTTTGCATTTAGCCCTCTCTCCTCCATGTATAAGTAGGCCTCTCCTCTCCCCCTCTCAACACACCACTCTTGGAGTCTCTACCTCACACTCCACTCTCTACTTCACTCTCCACTCCTCTTTCTTGGTTAGTCTTTGGAGTAGAAGAGCTACAGGGAGGGCTTGTCTCCTAAGAAGAGTGCAACTTGGTAATATATCTCAAATGGCGAATTCTTCTTATTGCATGTCCCTATTCTATTATCATGGCCTTACATTTGATTTAGAGTATAGTCAATAGTCATGAGTGTGATATGATCTTGATATATGAACTAGAATATAGTTTGTGTGTCTTGCTCATAACATGTTCATACTTGTTCTTCATAGTTCACATGCTTAACATGATTAGAGGTTGGATAATGGTTCATCCTTCCTTCGGATTTGCTCATGTTCTAGTCCGTCCATCCGTGGGGTGGGGATCCTGGGGGGACATGAGTAGTTTCCTTGTATGCGGGCATGGTGCCTGGATACCTAGGAGCCTTTGAATATGACGGCATGCTACGGTTGAGGTGGTAGGCGGGGGGTAGTGACAAACCTTGTCCGTCCTTTGTAATCCCCATGTTTGTATGTTGTGTAGGAGTTAAGAATGCCTCAATGGGTAGTAGACTACCTGGGGGGTCTCCTTGTTATCCTAGACCTAACCTTGCTTATATCATGTATTCATGTGACTCTAACTATATTCATTTGTAATGGCTATGACTAGAATTGAACTACTCCACTTAGGAACATTCTTTTATTCTTTATCTATTTTCTTTATCCTTTGAGGTTACTCCGAGTGTGTGTCCACTATCTACAACTACCTGTTTACCCCTGTATGATCAAGTCGGTCCATTGTGTACGTATATTCTTGTATTCATATGCCATGCTAGATTCTTATACATGCCTTCCTCTAGGAAAATATAAATAACGATACCCACGATAATACTTAGGGTGAAATGCTACAATGATAGATCCGTGCGCTTTGCGGATATTCATCTACTATGGCAAGATCTATCAACCGCCATCCAACGGGGGTCGTTATTAGGATCCACGATCCTAGTAATGATGTTGCGGGACGACGGCGACAAAGTGCTTCTATCGCTATGGTTAGGAGTGGAATCACATTCCACTCCTAGGTGTAGGAATGGCAATCGGGCCGGGCTATTATGGTGACATTGCCGAGAATGGACTTTTTCATCCATTTCTAGTGATCTTTGCTATAATATGCCACCCCAAGCATTTCTAGCGTAATTGCCTAATTGGTGATTGCGTTAAGAAATGCCAACAAACATTTTCGGCGCCAGATTCGGGGATAGATTCTAACTCTATCTTTGGTGATTGCGTTTAGAAATTGCAACATGCACCACTATTGGGGGCGGCTCGATGCGCCTCCGGTGCATTTGGCTCCTCTTCTTAGACCTTTGTATGTTTTTTGGGTGAAGCGCAATAGCATAGGTGCTCGGGTGTTGCACCATGGTCTTCCTCTTGTGGGGGCTTTCCTCTTGGGAGCCATGCTAGGTCTTTGCATGGCCTAGCACGATGGGCGCCATTGTTGGGATGGGGGATCCCGACAAGGTTGAGAGGGGAAGAGGAACCTAGGCGAATGAAGGTCATGTCCCGGTGGTCCGACCTTCACTCGACCGAAAGCATGACTACCGAGGCAAAGACTTTTTGGAATTTGAGCCAAATGATCTCTCTCTTTAATGGAATCTGAGTCCCCTTTTTTATAGGGTATGGTTACACACATTTTATTGTGCACAAATGCCCCTCACCTACTACAAAATATGCTAGAATATTCTCTAACATTCATAACACACGGCCACAAGGGCTAGAAGGACTTTTACATTCATAGCTGCCTCTCTAGATAGGCCCCTGTTGAGTTGTAGGCCTGGTCCATCGAGCTGTCTGGTTCGCTCGATGGTCTTTGACTATAGGATGTCCTCAACCAGATCTAAAGGAGGGACTTATAGGGGTCCCCAAAGGCTCACAGTGCCGTGTCTCTAGAGCCCACTCGAGGACTCTCTTTGGAGCCTTTGGCCCCAAACACATCCCTTTGTGCTTGGCGGCCTCCGCCATCCACACAACGACCTTTGTCCAAAGGCCTCCCCCCGCCGTCATCTACGTTAGAGTGCACAATGGATCTAGTCCAGCTCGATATACCCACGAGCTGGTGCCCCTCTCAGGCCTAGGTCCACTGGAGGCCACAACATACCAAGGCCTTATGCCTAACTCAACCCAAAAGACTAGTATGATAGGTGAGGTTGCCCCGCCTTATATATTATGCTCCCCACTATCAATTTTCGATGTGGAACAAAACCTAACAAACTCCCCCTGTCACATATCGGGCCCAACTCTTAACATCACACAAGTCCATGTGATCTCTAAAAAGACGTTCTATAGGCCCCGAGTCCAACGCTCCATGTCACACACAACCCGTGTGACCTCTTAGACGTTAACGGATCCCCCGCCATCATGTGACCTTTGAGACTTTTTAGGTTTTTCGACCATGGGCTCGATAATTAATCGCCGAGTGTGTAGCGAATCCAGCCCGATTCGCTATACCACAAGCCGGTACCCCTTAGGCCTAGGTCCAAAGACAAAGCCCACAACATACCAAGACCCTTAGGCCTAACTCAACCTAAAAGACTAGCGATAGGTAAAAGCGCCCCGCCTTATAAGTTGTGCTCCCCCTACCATCAATTTTTAATGTGGGACTAAACTTAACATCATCGGCCAGAAGGCATTGCCGAACCTTTGGCGTTAGCCTCCGTCGTAGCTTTTCGGGAGCCTTTTTGCGTGGAGCTCGCCAAGGCTTGCCGAGGTTAGCGGGCCTCGGTGATGAGGCTCCACCCCCAATACTTCGCCATTTTTTTAATTTGCTTTGCTTCTTGGTACATTAGGTAAATGCCCCATGCGTTTCTGGCGGGAAATACACTATACCATGATAATTATATACTTAAGTGTGTGTACAAACAGTTGAATCAGCTGTGTAGATTACACTATTCCAAATAAACTCTACTGCTATTTTTTGTTTCATTTGTAGTTGATAATATGGCAAATTTGACATCCTTTGGAAAAAGAGGTATATATACTTACCCATTACTTATTTATACAAGTGCAATATAACATATAATATAATAAATATATATGTATGTACATATGTACGAGAAATAAAAGGAAAAGAAAGAAAGAAAAAAGACTCACGCACGCACGCCATGGACTCGGTCTTTTATCTGCCCGACAACTCTCACTGTTTCTCCAGTCTGAAATCCCCTTCCTCAGATTCTCCGCCTCCTAGCCCTCTCGCTCTACCTTCCCACTTTTACTCAGCTTCCAGCTAGCGTGGAGGGCCGCGATTGTGTGCTTCCGGTGGGTGTTGGAATACGGCGTGCGCACAACCGGCCAAGGGTGAGGTGATCCACATCCGGCGAAGGCCGGCGCTGCCTCCGGATTTAGATTGACGGCCGCGATGCAGAGCTCTGGACATGCGGGAGAGGAGGAGAGGAGACCAAAGCGGGGGACGGAGGTGAAGACCCGCACCACCATCGGAGGAGGTCGAGCTCGTCTCTCATCGGTCTCTTCCCCAAGTCCAGCTCCCGACGTCCCGTGTCATCGTCTTCTTATTATATACCCGCATCCACAGCGCGCATCCATCCCCGAGGCCTGAGCTACTCCATCCCCTACATCTCGTGGTGGCTGCCCCCGTCTCCGGTGCTGTCCCCATGTTCGGTAAGGTGAGCTCCTCTACTTGACTTGGATTGCTAGATTAGTGTTATGCAGCTTCTATCAAAATTGGATTGATGTGGTCCAGCCTATTTGTCAATGAATAGATGTTGTAATCTTGGAAAAGTACATTGCTTTCTATTAGAAGAAAAATCAACAGGAAAAGGACATTACTGCCTCACACACCTGGTGTTTTCTGATAAGTTTGCTTAGATCAGTGAATTGGGTTAGACCATATAAATCAAGTAAGATTTGTATACAAATGTGAAAAGGACATTACTACCTCACACACCTGGTGTTTTCTGATAAGTTTGCTTAGATGAGTGAATTGGGTTAGACCATATAAATCGAGTAAGATTTGTATACAACCGTGATGTTTAAGATATTACCTTGATTATGGTGAAGGAATATACATAGGGTTTTCCATAGCAATGGAATCTGGGTGTAGAGTGTTGGCATGAAATTCCTTCCGTCTTCTATAGGAAGCTCTCTTGGCCTCCTTTTCGTTCGATTGTTGCATTATACAACCTTTCACGTTCCTTCCTAGCTTCGCTCTTCTCGGATGACATATTTTTGTACCATTGTCATTTTGTAAGTGCATTTTTTTCTCTACGCATATATATCATGTCGGCTGAAGGGATTTGACCTAAGGTTTGGAATGCAAACACCAATGTAAACATCTTTTATTACTCAAATTTCATTGTAATATCCATTTATTAATATTTATGTGACCTTTGTACTTATAATGCTGACATGAATAGTTCACGTTGAGCCATTTACGTAGTTAGAAGGATCCACATTTTCTTTGTTTTTGATGTCTCACCACCTACAAAAATATTTCAAAACTATAAATGAAATGTGAGAAATATATTGCATGTATATATTTATTGTGCAAAATGTATGTAGTGCCATCATTAGTTGGTTCGGAGAACATACTTTGTTCCTTTTTTCTTTGATACAATTCTTGACGCTTCTTGTTTATTTCTTCTCTTTTTTTATTGGAAGGCATTGGCCTTACGACGGGCTCTATCCCTTTCGTTTCTATGTAGTCTAGGGTCCATGACTTTTGTACATGAACTAAGCATGTTTTTGCCCACTGTAAAAAAAACTTGAGATGAGAAACCATAGTCATTGTTACATATAACAATATTACTCAAAATAACATAACCTTTTTTGTGTTGGTATAATTCACGGCGCTTCTTGTTTAGTTCATTCCTTCTCTCTTGAGACATTGATGCAAATCTTGCTCTTTCTCTTTCCCTCTTGCGCTCCTTTGGGTCTTCATCCACCCTCGCTAGTTCTGATGCATTTTGACCAACTTAAAATAGTTATTATAGCTTGGTGCTAAATATAGCGGTTAATTGAAACATGCACAAGTAAACAAACTCTTAATTTGATACCTTTATTTGCAATAGATGGAAGGACTCCTTTTTCTGGGAGACATTCATCACTTTTCTTGGGATCCATTCAGTTACCACAATGATTGCAAGCATGAAAGAGAGGAAAATCTGGAAACAATGATTTCACAGAAAGTAGCGATTCCACCGGGTCACTTCTTGCTGCTTCAATTGTTCATGAATTTTACTCTTTGAAGTTAACCCTTTCTGTACTGCAAAATTGGTGACTTTTCTATTTAAATCGAAATTAACCCTTCCTGTACTACATATTGCAGTTGCCAACTCAGTTCTACATGACACTGGTAAGGAATAATACCAAGTTTCTCTCACATTTATTTTGATTCCTGCAGTGTATGAATTGAACTTAGCTTTTGCAATGTAGCTTGTACCAACAACTCTGATTCTTACTGGGCAGATGATATGCTATAGGCACATCTGCCATCATCTTAAAGCCAAAAATTACAGGGCAGCTAGCAAGGTCATTAGTCCTAACCATGCATGTAACTCATTTTGGCATCCTTTTCTTATGAAATTGGTTCTGGCTATTAGGAAATTGATGTAGCACTCTGTTAACAACTGTGATGAGCCAGCCATATTGGCTTCTACTTGTGCATTCATAAATTCTCAACATCATAGCTTAGTAGTTCAACATTCTTTATTTGCTCTTTCTTGTCTTACTGAATTATCATTGGTTCGATATGGGAAGATTTATTCAATTTAGGGCATGTTCAATTGATATTGTCACGGAACTTCTACTCTTACTGGAGTCTATATGTTATCAGCATCTGTTTGAACACTTGTTTTATTTTCTTTATTTGTATGGACCTGATAAGTCAAGAAGCACACTCTTAAGTTACTACTTATTTAACTACTGGATGGTTCTGCTTTCACTACTATACAATATGCTAACATACAGTTGAGCACAGGTTTAGGAAATTATAAGTTTGTAGTTGATTGTGCAGGTCAGCAAGATCCTTGTCCAGGAGTCCAGTGGCAACTGCTGGTACATGGTTGGGCAGTAATCATCAATCATCAAGCACTCTTTAATTAAAAAAAATCATCTAGGACTCCATGGGTAAAAAGGCTTTTACTATTTGTGGTAAGCTTAAGGTTCCTCTCCAGTTTTGAGGCTTTGCCATGGTTCCTGAGCATTTCACATGTTATAAGTTTCACTGGTTAACAACATATTAATTACTTTGTTTTTATGCCAAAGGATGATGATGGAAATTCATCACTCAGACGTGGCTTTGGAAGTGAAATTGGAAGCTTCCTTGGTTGGTCCATGACAATACTTTCTAAGGACGGGCGGCTTTCCCAGGCTTTGTTAAGCATCAGAATATCTTATTCAACAAAGTTGTGCCTCCATCTTGTTTCCAAAGTAAAACATGGTTCTATTATTAGTTCATATAAATATTCAATCGTGCATTACAACTGCAATCACTATAGACTATATAGACAGAGGATTAGGAAGATTATTCAATCATGCATTAGAACTGCAATCACTATAGACTATATAGAGAGAGGATTGAGGCAATTTTCTTAGCATCACTTACTTGTGGCTTGTTTGCCTTTGTACAATCTGAGACAGGACCAGATCACGAGGGAGGCGACCAGGGAGCAGAAGATTGTCGTTGATGTCGGGTGGCCACGGCGAAGCAGAAGGCGAGGGAGGCGGCGAGGGAAGGAGAAGTAGATTGCCGTGAATATCAGGTGGCGTTGGCGGCTTAGAGTAGCAGATCGCTCGTTGATGAGACGTATAAGCAGGGGCAGAGCCAAGATCCAAACATGGGGGCCGACCCGCCAAGGCGTCATCATGGCCTCATGGGGCCCTCAGCTGTGTGTCGGCAAAATTAAACATACACATTTACAATTAAACGTCGCATATATATTGTCGTATAAATTCAATCATAACGCATATGGAAAAATAATGTAGCATACGTGTCTTCGTAAGTTTCATGGCTGAAAAGACTCTCAGTAGTCGCTGTTTACACTAGAAGAGTTATGACTAACCTTATCAATCTATTGACCATGGGATAAGTATAATTTTTACCTAATCTCACTAGTCCCTTTGTTAGATCAAATGCCTAAATTGAAGATAAAAATTGAAAAGGAAATCAACCATAGAATTAACAGGCGTTTGTGATCACGGAAACAAACAAACAGTGAAAGGAATTAAGGAATAATAAACAAATAAACTACACGGTACTGCACCTTGGCACCTTACCGCAATGGCTTGCAGAGTTGCAGGCTTGCTTTTGTAGTTCGCTTGCCTGGCGCTTTGCCTCTACGGGACTGCGGCGATGCCCTCTGCTGCTCTGCTCTCCTATTTGCACGGCGAGATGGGAGAGGAGATGAGAGACGCCAGTAGCCACGCGGCCCCCGCGGAGGAGTCGTCGAGTCGATTCGCATTCATGGAACGACGGAGTAATTAGTAAATATGACTTTTCGTTTCCTAAAGCCTAATTACAGGTGATTAAGAAGTCCTATTATTGGACCCGGTGGAATTACAGGTGTCATATCTATACTGCTAAAACAGAAAAACATTCATCAATAACAGATGAACTGGACATCATACAGAATTGTACATGGTCATATCTATACTGGAGATCATTCAAGGAGTGGCCCAAAGTTGTAGGATGGACCTGAATAGCATAAATTTGGGACAAGCAAAAGTCTAAGATGTGAAATTAGTTATAAAAATAAACTCATAGCATAAATAGGTAATGACAATTGTCCATTCTCAAATATTATGTAAGGTATATTTCATCCCTGAGCACAACCTGTCAATAAGGAAAAATAGGAAAGTGATGTCCATGTGTTATATATCTTGTTGTGGTTGCCTTTCATTGTCATTACAGAACCATCAAATTGAAGCTAAAAGCTATACGTTCCTAGGCAGGACAAAAAATGGACTGTATCAAGTACCAAGCTCACAAAAAAAAATGTCTGAAGTGACTACTATGTCAAAAGAAAATTTGAAATTGGAGAGTCAAACAACATTAAGTGACGGGCATTAAAGAAACACATGTGAAGTTGAAAATCTGTTTAAACACTACATCCTTTCCAAGTTCAATATGCTTTTTTAGTCTGTATACATGGTTTCACTACCACTGAGATTAGTTTATTATACCTGGATTAGTCTTAGTAAGCTAAGTCAAGGGATGGAGAAGTTGGTGTTAGCTTTACATGTTCGGCCAGTGAGACCTCTAGATGGCTGGGCAAGTTAATTAAGAAATTCAAAGTAGATCAAAATCAGGTTTTGAAAGAGGTCTTTAAAAGGTGAAGCAAAAAACATGTACCTTGTGTTTTACTATGAGCTTCACAGACCAACGTTGTGCCTACATTGGTCATGGTTGGCAAGCCAACAGGAGTGATATATAAGTTGTGGACAATAATCACTCATTCACTCAAATGGGTAGAGAAAAAACGCAATAGTTACTAAACTTATAGCAGCTTATTGTTACGTTTGTGCATTCATGACTTCAAATAATATGAGGCATGAATAATAAAAAGTTGTGGACTAAGGGATGGGCTTGCTTACCTGTAGCTATGAATCGAGATACATCAGCCCAAAACTGAATATAAATTCACAACCTACATTTATAGAAGCACAAGATCAATAGACTTGAAAATTTGAAATAAACAAAATAGGAATTGGTAGGAATGAGGATCCAAGAAAATGAAAGCTTGGAACCAACCTCTGCATGCAGCTCAGAACCTCAAACTGAAGGAAGGCAAACATAAGAGAGCACACCCATTAATCAAAACTGCTTGGTCCAATATTCAACAATATGTTTCTGGCCTTGTGCAGTTCATATAAACTGAAATATATATACAAAAACTGTCGTAGGGAACTATTTCGAGCAGCTAGCAAACTAAGAATCAGTGATGTCATGTATGTTGCTTGCCTGATTTAGGAGCTTTACGGGCTAAATTTCTTGAGGCTTAAGAATTCGTGTTAGTACATGTTTCAAGGCCTGCAACTGACACTTGTCCACTTCCTTATAATCTGGCATAGGTTTTACAGCAGAAAATGAAGACATGCCGTCTAAACAAAGTTACTGCACAACAACAAAGTCATCAGAATTGTGAGATTTTAGATATAAACCTGAAATCATTTCTTTGGGGAAAAGAATTAGAAGGGGGAGAGGGGTTAGGGATAAAGCTGACCTTAAAGAGTAGAATCATCATTGTTATATGTACCAACAATAGTGCTTGCCTATTGATGAAGAGAACATGTAAAATCCAGTAAGAGATATAGGTAGGAAATCAACATAATCCTACTTAAATATAGATTTTGCAGGATACACCACCTGCAACAGCAGAACGTATGCATATCAATGAATTCTGAAGAAACATATGAAGACTGTGAGCATGCTATTTTTTTATGTCTGTCTACATCAACATATTTGGTGACAATGAAAATGGTAGGACCAGCAGGGCAATATATCTTAAATAGACCGTGCAAGGCAAAAATGCTTTATCCCTTACTAATGGGAAAAGCGGGTGGCAAACTAATAATTCATTAAGGTCGATAGCAAACACTTTAAATGTAGTCAGGGAGACCGCATGGCCATTTGTAACTGTTGGACATACCTGGTCCAAGGAAGAAATTGGATGAATGTAAATTGCTGGAAGAAGAGACCTGCCCAGTAAATATGAAACCCAAAAAAAAAAAAAAAAAAAACAGAACATTAGGAAATCAGAGATAATTGAAGACAGAACGCATTCCCAAATTAAACTGGAGTTAAGCGAAGACAAGCATTCCAAAATTATCACAACAAGAACATAATAGCTGTAGACCACTTTGAGCTGTCACTCCAAATTTAAATGTGACATAGTCGACGGTAGTAGCCAAAAATACTGAAACAAAAAAATCATAATTGAGACATCAAATTTTGAAGCTGGTATCATAAAGCCATAGTATAGAGACACTCCAAATTTTAAATCGATGCCACTCCAATTTTCAAATCTGACATAGAAAACATGTGGACTGTGATCATCTGTACTCATGATATAGCTTAAAACGCATTTATATTATGTAAATATTGTATGTCAATAACTCCGGCCTATGTTGGTGGAAGACTTTCTTGAGTCGTCTCAACATAGCGGGTCCCAAGCCCGGTAAAGGAGGAGGGGTTGCATTAGGTTTGGCGAACCAGCGTAAAAATCAGCCACTCTAATGGATATGAAACTCATAAGAAATTCGTTGGGCGTAACCCTCTTAGCGACGCCGCTACATCGGAACCCGGGTGTGGTGTCAAATGGGCAAGGGGCGGGTCGCCATCCCCTTAGTGGCGCGTCGTATCGCGTGATCCGGGTGCGATGATAAGTGAGCAAGGGTCGGGTCGTCGCAACCTTAGTGGCGGCGCTACATCCGCGCCCGGGTGTAGTGAAAAATGAGCAAGGGTCTTCGCACTTTCCTCGACGGGTGCTGAAGGGTGGGGAAGCTAGCCGAGCCAACTAGGATTCGTCTAGGTAGCCGGAACGTAGGGTCCCTAACGGGTAAGTTAAGAGAGCTAGTCGATGCGGCAACTAGGAGCGTGTAAATATTCTATGCGTTCAGGAGACCAAATGGAAGGGCCAGAAGGCGAAAGAGGTGGAGGGCACTGGCTTCAAGCTTTGGTACACGGGGACAACATCGGGTAGGAACGGTGTAGGCATCTTGATAGATAGGAGCCTTAAGGATGGTGTAATGGACGTTAGGAGGCAAGGTGATCGGATTATCCTAGTCCGATTGGTCGTTGGACACTCGGTCTTGAATGTGATTAGTGCCCTGTAGGTTTTAGTGAGAGCACCAAGAGTCGGTTTTGGGAGGACACGGATAGCATGGTTAGTATTGTGCCTATCGGTGAGAAACTCTTCATAGGAGGAGACCTCAATGGCCGTGTGGGTGCAACAAATATAGGGTTTGAGCGAGTGCACGGGGGTTTCGGGTACGGTAGTAGGAACTAGAGGGGGGATGTTTTGAATTTTGCTTTGGCCTATGACTTGTTGTTAGCGAATACCCTCTTTAGAAAGAGGGAATCTCATTTAGTGACCTTCCATAGTGGACAACACTCGAGAGCGATCGATTTGTATCCTTGCAAGAAGGGAGGATAGGAGTGCTTGCCTAGATTGTAAGGTGTTACAGGGGAGTGTGCGGTCCCTCAACACAAGCTTGTAGTGGCGGACTTTCGTTTTGGTGCGTGTCCACAGGGACAAACGCGTGTCAAGATTGCGGGAGGACGAAGTGGTGGAAGCTTAGAGGGGAAGCGGCACAATCGTTTAAGGAGAGGATGCTAGGCAAGGGGCCTTGGGAAGAAGGAGAAGATGCGGAGCGATATGTGGTGAAGATGGCAAACATGTGTACGGAAGGTGGCCTCGAAGTGTTGGGTGTGAGTAGGGGAGGCAAGAAGGAAGCGAAGGACACCTGGTGGTGGAACGACGAGGTACAAAGGGCTATTACGGAGAAGAAGGAGTGCTTCAAGCGCCTCCATTCGACAAGAGTGCAACCAACATCGAGGGCTATAGGATAGCGAAAGAGGGCTGCAAAGCGAGTTTGTGAGTGTAGCAAAGGGTCGCTTTTGATGACCTTTACCAACGGCTAGGCACGAAGGAAGGGGAGAAGGACATTTATAGGATCGCTAGGATACGTGAGAGGAAGACAAGGGACATAAAACCAAATCAAATGCATCAAGGATGGGACAGATCGATTCTTCTTTGAAGGCCGAGGAGATCAGGGCGGATGGCGAGAGTACTTGATAAGCTGTTCAATGGGGAGAATGATAGTCCTACCTTTGAGTTGGACGACTCATTTGACGATACTTGTAGACGCTTTGTGAGGAGGTTTCGGGAGGCGAGGAGATCGGGGAGGCTTTGAAGAGGATGAAGGGAGGTAAAGCGATGGGCCTCGATGGCATCCCCATTGAGGTGTGGAGATGTCTAGGAGCGAGAGCGGTAGTATGGTGACTAAGCTTTTTAACCACATTTTTGGTCGAACAAGATGCACGAAGAATGGAGGCGAAGTATATTAGTACCAATCTTCAAGAATAAAGGAGATGTTCAAAGTTGTACTAACTACCAGGGGATTAAGGCGATGAGCCATACGATGAAGCTTTGGGAGAGGGTTATCGAGCATCGCCTACGAAGGGCGACAAGTGT
Source organism: Hyparrhenia diplandra (assembly GCA_015847255.1). NCBI lineage: Eukaryota > Viridiplantae > Streptophyta > Magnoliopsida > Poales > Poaceae > Hyparrhenia > Hyparrhenia diplandra. Next base: position 488,895 of record JADLZK010008288.1, read on the forward strand.
GATCCAAAACCAATTTGGGTTCATGCCCGGGAGGTCGACCATGGAGGTGATTTTCTTAGTCTGACAGTTGATGGAGAGATTTAGGGAGCGAAGAAGGACTTGCACATGGTCTTTATTGACCTCGAGAAGGCGTATGACAAAGTACCAAGAAACGTCATGTGGTGGGCCTTAGAAAAACACAAAGTCCCAACTAAGTACATTACCCTCATCAAGGATATGTACAAGGATGCGTTGACATGTGTTCGAACATGTGATGGCGATACCGGTGACTTTCCAATTAACATAGGACTACATCAAGGGTCGATCGAGCCCTTATTTATTTACTTCGGTGATGGATGAGGTCACAAGAGATATACAGGGTGATATCCCTTGGTGTATGCTCTTTTCTTGATGATGTGGTGCTAGTGGACGAGAGTAGAGCAGGGGTAAATAGGAAGTTGGAGCCGTGGAGGCAAACGCTAGAGTCGAAAGGGTTCGGGGCCCGAGTAGGACCAAGACCCAGTATATGATGTGCAACTTTAGCCCGACTAGGCACGAGGATGGGGGCGTCACCTGGATGGACAAGTGGTGGCCAAGAAGGATACTTTTCGGTATTTAGGATCTATGCTACGAGAAGGATGGCGACATTGAAGAAGATGTTAGACATAGAATCGCAGCAGTTGGCTAAAGTGGCGTCAAGCTTACGGCATCCTATGTGACAAGAGGGTGCCACGAAGCTAAAAGGGAAGTTCTACGGGACAGCGATTCGCCGACGATGCTATATGGTCTTTGAATGTTGGCCTACAAAAAGCGACATGTCCAGGCGGCTAAGCGTGGCGAGATGCGTATGTTGCGTTGGTTTTGCGGGCATACTAGAAGGGATAGAGTTCGGAATGAAGATATTCGGGATAGGGTCGGGGGTGGCTCCTATCGAGGAGAAATTGATTCAACATCGGTTGAGATGGTTTGGACATGTTCAACGGAGGCCTCCCGAGGCGCCGGTGCGTAGTGGAGTTCTAGAGCGGGTGGATAATGTAAAGAGAGGTAGAGGTCGACCTAGACCGACTGGGGAGGCGGTTAAGAGAGACCTTAAGGAGTGGAATATCTCCAAGGATTTAGCTTTGGACAGAGCGCATGGAGGCTAGCTATCAACATGCCACGAACCATGACTTTGTTTCCTTTTCTATCTACCCTATCTTTATCTTTTTGTCTTGTGCCTTTTTTACGTTCTTTTATCTTTGTTTCATATGGGTTTCATCTCTAGCCTACCCCAACTAGCTTGGGACTAAAAGGCTATGTTGTTGTTGTAAATATTGTATGTCAATAGGCGGCACTTGGTTAAGTGAACATGTGGAGGTGGAAAGGTAGCAGGTCACATAGCTTGGAAGTGAAAACTGTAATATTGGAGTGGCCATGTGTGTCAAAATGATTTCGTCATAGACAATTTTTTTAGTGTATAACAGCAGAACATAGCGGTCAACCAGGCATCATATTTGGATTTGATGTTTGGATGTTTTGTGTGTACAGAGCCAAGATAAAAGTAATGAAGCAGTTCACTCATGACTATGTGAAAAAAAATGTAAAGCAAGCTATAAATTTCAATTACAGTGTACTCTCTATTTCCGTATGAAAAGCAATCTAACTATATGAAAAGCATGTAGTAGCAATGCTTAGAAGATAGCGTGCGGAATGATCAGTACTGTAATTTACCTGCTAATTGTGTGTATTTGTGTTCATAGGAAAATGAATACTTGTGTAGTTTTTTTAGTTACAATGTATAATTTTATAATTTATCAACTTTATGTTATAATAAATAATTTGGTCATATCTCTTAAGGATGTAAAAGATCTCCTAAGAGGTGTCACATATGTTAACTTGCAAGCTGTAAACCAAGAGAGGGAGTACTGAATTGGAAAGACAAGCATGCTTCCTGTTACTGGTGCTGTTCCAAGCTATCTACAGAGGTGATGAGCATGCAGATAAGCTCCTCCAGTATTTTTTCTTCTGGTTCCCTTTTTTTTTCACCCACCTGCAGAATATGTAAAAGGTATCCATCAATCTTTTTTGTACAGAAAGGAAAATGAGGAAAAAGTAGGATACATGGACACCAAAAAAGAACCTGAATCCTTTTCTCACTGCAGATATGTACTTAAAATTGGTGGTTAGGAAGCGAATTAACATTCAGTGCCATGGATTTTAATTAGTTGGCACTCATCTAATGTACTAAAATGCACTAACATTCAGTAATCCCCCCCAACACACAAAAAAAAAAATGCACACAACAGAAATCGTTAGGATGATCTACCACTCAAAAAAAATGCGAGGGAGAGAAGAGGATCTGGAGGACGAGGCATGGGTCGACGGAGGAGGAGAGACCGAATACCTTCAGGTTCAGCTGCCGAGATTTGCCGCCGCCGCCGCACAAGCACCTAGGGTTAGGGTTTCGTCAAGCAGAGTCGCACATGATCGTCAGCGGGCAGGAGATGTCAAGGGGCCCGCTCGGAGGTTGAAGGAGAGGGAAGGGGCCGCCGAACCCCACCCGAGTCGCTCACAGGGGCCGAGGGGCGCCGTCGTCTGGCGCCTGCCGCCGCCTCAGGAGGAAAGAGGAGCGAGGAAGGAGGAGGAAGTGGAAGTGGAGGAGAAGGGCCGCTGCCGCCTGCGCGGCCGCCGTCCCTGCCCGCCTTGCCCGCCTCGGAGAGAGCGTGCGAGAGGAGAGGAGAGGGCCGAGCCGCCGCGACGAGAGAGACGATAGAGCGAAAGAAGTGTCGAGAGAAGTCTAGTTTCTTTTTTTTTTATTATTTTTGCCCAGCGAAGGGATGGGCTTATATTTGGAGCTGCCCTTGCTGAAGCGGACCAATGGGAGGATGACGAGGTGACATGGCGCCTAGCTGGACCAATGGTTGAATTTGAGGCGACGTGTACCGGCTGTCTATCGGAGGAGGGTTAGAGAAATGAAGAGGACGTGTACCGGCTGTCTATCGGAGGAGGGTCAGAGAAATGAAGAGGTTATTATTATTATATTATTATATTAAATTAAATGAGCGGTGTTGTAAATGTGTGTGTGGGAGTGGAGTGGAGTGGTCACCAAATGCATCCAAATGAACCGAACAAGAACACATCACATTTCACAAATGAAACAAAGTCTTATATTATTGCATGGTACAATCGATCATGATTACATAGTAATAAAACATATTAGCAACATGGTCATATCGAGATGCACGATGATAAGTATGCCTTAACTGATGACAAAGTAGCATAAATGCCACCTCTTTTTCTTCTTTCGCGTCTTAGCCATTTTGAGATGCAGCAGCTCAATGTGCTTGTTGAGGAAATCAATCTCCCTCTTCTTTTCCTCCAATTTTGCCTTCATTTTCTCAATCTCGCCATCCTTTTTTTTTTTTTATAATTGGGGTCTCCCCATTCCCATTCATTAAATGGAAATACGCAACGTCATACAATCTCGCCATCCTTTTCAACATCCTAGTTCGCAAGTGCCACAATTTTTTATGTCAGCTCGCATGCTTCAGCCTTCTCAGAATTTAGTGCTTCCTGGATTGAGTTATTTTCATCATTCAGGCACGAATGCTTAGCATCAAGTTCATCATAGGATGCTTGTAGCTGTGACATAGAAACATTGAGCTCCTCCAACTCAACTCTTAGCTTATCAGCTTGAGCATCTTTGCCATGCCCTGTGTTCATGGTGTAATTTGGCTTGTTAGTTGGTATACATGGTTGGCCAAATTTCTGTAGTCGCTGGTGATCAAATTTGTCAGTTGACACATTGTCCAAGTGTTATTTCTACAGGACAGGTGTTTTCAACACAAGGGATAAATGTGACACGGTCATGATGAAAGTCACGTGTATGAAGAGAGGACACAAAGAGACTCGGAGGAGATTAGAAGATTTTTTTTTTTCCACCGATTATTGTTTGGCTGGAAGGTGCAAGTTTTACTCGGATTGGCTGGACGGAGAAGATTTTGATACGTCTCAGGAGTCAGGAGTAAGGCCAACAAACGGGAGAATTAAAAGGAATATTTTATTTGTTATTATCTACATGCAGATTTGTATTGGTGCGTGCGGAGTTAGAATATATGGAATATTGGAGAAAATTGTAACTAATTGGGCTGTTTATCCGGCCACTAGATTTCCGGTTGATATGATGACCGAGCGTGTATCTATTCTAGTTTAGAATCCTGGCGGATACAGCTTGTCAAAGACCGTGGCATACCCATATATAAACTAGGAGGACTCTCCAGCGTTGCGTTGGTATGGTAAAAAAAATATAAATGAGGATTCAATGTCAATCACTAAGAATTAGGAGGCGTATCCACGCAATCATGATGCATGTCACAAATTAAGGACTGCCTACCATCTATAATTACAATAATCTAACATTGATCGTGTGAGCCACCTATAGACGCATAATATATTTGGTATGTAACTATATACCCACAGTATACAGATATACTCCATATACCTCTCAAAAAGAAGGTTAGGATTATCCAGCATGTTCCCGACGGATGCTCCACGCCTACAGCATGCTCCCGTATTACTGGCGGTGTTACAGCTTACAGGCACGGGCGATGCTGTCAGACTCGCACACCAATAATTCCTCAACCACCTCTTTCCTCATCTCCTTCCCCGGTGCGCTCCTGGCGGAGGTGCTCCTGCCGCATGCACCAAGCCGCTCGTTCCGGGGGCACGCGTGATGCTGCACGCTCCACGCCGAGTCAGGGGCGCGCCGGAGTCCCCGTCTCTCCCCAATTGACGGCGGCGGGCGGCGTACAGCCGACGCAAGGTGAGGTCGGAGCAGGGCCCGGGCGCGGCGACGACGTGGCTGAACGGGGAGCGATGGCGGCGGCGGGGAGGTGGAGAAGAGGTGGCCCTCTTCCCGGCGTGGATCTCGAGTTCTCGACGCCGCAGATAGGCCCATCCCCGTCCCCGACGCGGTGAAGAGGGAGCGATGGTGGCCGCACCACCGTCCTCGAGGTCCCGCCGGCGGCCGCACGGGCGAGGCTCCGCAGCGAGCCGGGGAGCGGCAGCTCTGACCCAGTGGCGGGGCTCGACCCGCGTGCCCGCGTCGGTGGCTCACGCGAGCAACAGGCAGCGCCGCTCCTCCCCTTCCGCGCGAGCAGCTGTCGGCGAGATCGCAAGGGGCCCTTCCCTTCCGCGCGAGTAGTTGTTGGTGTCGTCCTCCCCTTCCGCGCGAGCCGTCGGCGAGAGGCCGTCTTTGCTCGAGCTGCCTCGCTCTAGAAAGATTAGGAGATGCTGCAGCCTATAAGCTGCGGATGGAGGTGTTGGTTTTGTAGGCACAATACGGTGGAATTGGATCTCTCGTGACTGTTTGGTGCCTGAGCTCAAGAGATAGAGCTGAAGGGACATGAGGGACGAACGAATAGACAGCTAGGAGGCAAGCAGTCAGAAAACAAATAGTTGCATGAGCCATGAATGTGGAGACGCTTTGTCAATCCAAGCATTGCATGCATCCAATAGTATTCTGGTGCGATTGCCAATCCACGACGTTGCATGCACATGTTTCGGCGGCGTGCGTTACCCTGAGTTAATACCAGCGCCTCGTCTGAATTCTCTGTGCCTCTACACGCCTGAACATGCATGCCAAGTTTAGTGAGTTGCGGGACCCGCTGATGGCGTGGCTTCACCACAGCCTCGAGAACTCTTAAGTGGGGGTTTCCCATATAGAAGGTTTAGATACTGGGTACATGGCCGATTGTTTCCTCTAATCAATCGACATATACAAATACATCTATTCTTTTTTTACTGCGTTCTACTTTTCCGTACTAGTTCTTGCCGAACCCTAGTTTCTCTAGGGATTGGTTGATCTTTGCCGTTTTGCATCGAAAACGGTCGGCTTCCCACCACGAAAGCGAGGATCCTTTGTTGCTTTGCTCGGGAAAGCAATCGCCGTCGTCGCGAAAGTACGGCAGTTATTGTGTTCTTTGCGTGGATCAATTTTTGCGTGCCAACATAATTGGCGACTCCGCTGGGGAACAAGAAGAACAATAAGAAGAATCAAGCAATGGAGCAGCCCAAGGACAGTAGTAACATCGACCCCGACAATGTCATCCCAGTCACGCTTGAAGATCTATTTGAGGAGGGACGATAGGAAATTGAACGGGAGCTCGAGGAAGAGAGGTTGGAGAGTCTAAGGAGGAAATTAGCAGGCTTTCAAAAGACGAGGAACGGCGTCATCAACAAGGTAGCTGCATGTAACAACCTGAATTTTTGAGAAGCCAAAAATACGAACTTTTTAAAAAATTTCCCGCAATGTGTGAAACATATAGTTGCTAGGTCAAACGTAAAGTTGACCCACTAGCAAAACGATGCATTCATATAGAAATTGATTGTAGGAGTTTGTCGGAGCTTTGTAGTTGAGTTAGAGTTTTGTGTCGGAGAGCACAAATCCGTAGCACTTCCTTTTTCTCTCTCTCCAAAAAATTCTCTAATAATTTTTGGAGACATTTCATGCCTCAACTCGAATCCTTCCCGACTCCCATGTCGATTCTCTTAACCTCTCCCGTCTCCTCTGAACTCCTCCAATTCATCCCCGGATTATCTCTCATATCTCTTGGATCCTAAATGGAATATCCCATCCTTATCTATCTTTTATGATCTCCGAAGACCACAACAACGGGACGTATCCGTCGACAAGCAGATGAACCATGCCAACATTTTCGACATGACCAACCATTGCAAGTTGTCCCCTGACCACAAATAGCCTACGTGACCCAACAAGCCATAGCCGACTTGACCCTATTAGAATTATTGGATTCCCTTCCCCATCATGTTGGCAACTGTTGACGGTCACTAACGACATGTTTTTACCGTCAACTTACTACCATAAAGGGAGTGAAACTATACCTTTCTATACTCATATACATCTATTACTCACATATTTCCACTTGTAGTGTCCAAAATATATTTTGTAGTATTTATAATAAAAACAGGTGGAAATACGACCAAAGTACGCGACCACGGAAAGCGCATTTGAAGATCACAAGCCAGGTGGAATTGGACCGAAATGATAGAATTGGGCCAAGCCAACATCGCCCACACACTTTTCGAGCATCAGAAGATGACGACCCACGAAGACTGGGGCGGGCCGAGCCAGGGGGTGCGGGTCGCACCCCAAGGTCTTGCGCCCGGGGGGGGCGGTTCGAGCCCGTCTTTCAAAAAGGTCGGCACATTAAGACATGTGGAGGGCGGTGCGGTGCTTGGGTGGCCGGTTCACTATACCTAGATGCGTTACCAAGGTCGGTTAGGGGGTAGTTTAGTCTTTTGGCCACCTCTCTCATGTGTATAAGTAGCCCTCCTCTCTCCCTCTCTCAAGACACACCTCACAAGAGAGCCATTCTCTCCCACTCCACTCTTCTTCTTCCTCCTCCTAGTAGATTAGTAGGATGTGGAGCTAGGCAAAAGCCACCAAGGAGGGCTTGGCTCCTTGGAAGATGGACTCTTTATAATCTATCTATGGTATTCTTCCAAAGTCTTGTCCCTATTACCTTGTCTTGGTTGTGTATTAGAATTAGAGTCTTCATGTTATTCCTATGCCTTATGATTTATCCTATGATCTAACATGTTGTTCTTGACATGATCATGACATATGAACTAGTCTATAGTTTCTATGTTGTGATATCGTCATATAGAACTTTATACTTAAACCATTCATGCAATATAATTGAGTAGTGTCGGGATTGTGCCGAATGGCGTTCGTTGTGTCCTTCGGGCTTGCTCGGTGTCCTATTCCGTCCATCCGTAGGGTGGGGACCATGGGGGACATGAGTAGTGTCCTAGTATATGGGCGTGGTGTCCGGATGCGGTATCCTTCAAATATGACGGCATGCCATGGTCAAGGAGGTAGGCGGCGGGGTTGTGACAGACCCCGTCCGTCCTTTGTAATCCCCCACGTTCGTATGTTGTGTAGGAGTCTAAAGTGCCTTTTCATTGGGCGGTATGCACGGGAAGGTCTCCCCGTCCATCTCACTCTCGCCTTCGACCTCCTACTCATGAGTGTTGCCCGATTATCAACTCGGTTCTATGCACTATGACCATGACTAGAATTTGTATGCTCCACTTAGGACTTTGTTTATTCCTTATTTATCTTTATCCTTGAGTTTGGCTTGAGTGAGTGTGTCAAGTTATCAAGTTACCGCTCCCCTTATACCCTTGTTATAAGCATTGGTCCATTACACGGTCATGTTATCTTGTTCATGTCTCTCTTAGATCCTTTTCCACCATGCCTTCCTTTGGGAAAATATAAATAACGATACCCCGAATATCTCCGGGTGAAATGCTACAATGATAGATCCGTGCGCTGCGGATGAATATCTATTTTGGCAAGGTCTATCACCATTGATGTTCCTAGTCCGATCACCGACATGGTGGTTTCACTTAGGAATGTCGCCGCACATTTCTCGGCGCCGTTATTAGAGATGGGTTCTAAACTTTGTTTTACGGTGATTGCGCTAAGAAATGTCAACAAGCATTTCGCGCCGTTCTTGGGGAAGGCATTGGTTTTTTTTCTAAGGAATCTTTTTAGAACATGTTCATCATGATAATATGCATGTGTAGTGACCTTTGTTTATAACAGGTTTATCTAAAAAAAAAAATCTTATAAATAAAAAGCAAGGACATGTTATCAAGTTAGTATGCACATTCGGGGTATTCTTGTCGCTAACCATTTCAGGTGGAGACTAAGAAGAACAAAGGGGCACACAACGCTTGAAAACATGAGGGCTACATCAATAAGAAAATTTTGATGCTCTTGGGCGGAGGAACGCACTCAAAAGGAGACCTCGACCTTGCACACTCGACTTTTTCACGAAAGTCCAAGTGTGAGAGGGAGGACGGTGATAACATCAAGTTCCACATACAAGGGGATCATAAAAAGAGAAGTGAAAAAAAGAGAATAAAAAAAAAAAGAAGAGAGATGAATAAGAGATTAGCCTCTCCTTGCTATAAAAAGAAAAGAGAGAAAAAAAGAGTTAAAAAAAAGAGATATAAAAAAAAAGAGAAAAAAAAAAGAAAAAAAAAAAAAATAGAGCTGGTTGAAAAAGAAAAAATATATATAAAGAAAAAAAAAAAAAATAAGAGGAGAGAGGAGCAGGTTGGCCCTATATGGTCAAAATAAACAATGAAGGCACGACTCCACCCAAAGCATTGCTTCCATGTAAGCAAGAAGGGATCTACCTCTCCCAAGGCCTTTGTCGCAAGCACCAAGGCCTATGGATCGTGCATGTTCTTAGGTGTGCGCCTTAACCTTGATGCTTACTCAGTGAGTTTGGTCCGCCTCCCTCTACTCCGGTGTGAGGAAGTCATAACCAAACCAAGATCATCATGCCCCCGATGCAAAGAACTCGAATTCTATCTTCAAATTTGCCGGTCAAGTACACTCGAGGCATGCAAAGGTCCAATAAAAGAAAAAAAATAAAAAAAAAAAAAAAGAGAAAGGGTAAAGGAAAGGAGGAACATCCTCCTTTACACCTTTGTGACCACTAAGGCCCATGGTCCATATACACTACATGTGTGTATCACCTAAGCCTTGTGGCCCGCCCCGAGATGGATCATCAAGCTACCACCGCGGGAGTCTCAACGTTCTTTCCTTCATGCGTGGTTGGTACACACACACTCAGGTATGCAAAGGTAATATTCACCAATTCCTTTTACTCATACTTATCTCCATATATAAAAAGATTCATGTCTTCTCTATTTATGAAATATGGTCCGGGTTTGATGAGTTTACATGGATCCATGTGATACATCCATAGATCTTTTAAATCAAGCATGGTGCTTGGGTTAAAATGGTCTTCTTTAATCAAAAATTTGACATGGTGTCGATACTTGATTAATGAACCCAAGGCCGACATCATAGACAATAAAATTATTCTTTGATGGAGATAAAGCAAGGCTAGACTTACATTGCATCTTTATCTTAGCCTTGTTTGAGTATGAAAAGTTTGGTGAGGCTTTTATGTTCTCCCTTGATAATAAAATCTTCAAATAAAAAATTCTTTGAAAAAAAAAACAACAAGCTGCTCTTTTGCTCCTTTTCGCATATGTTTCGAAATTTGGTAATCACGAAGGATGGTAAATCCACTCGTGAATCTACCATATACTAACCATGCAGGACAAGCCAAAAGCACGGGGGTAAAACCCCGATCTGATGGGCGTTGAGCTAGCTTGGGGGAGGACCATAACAAGGTAATGAGAAACCTACACTCTCACCCTCGGCCCATTACCTTGCCAAAAAAAAACTATAATCATTTTGTTCGCCTTGCAATGCCTTTATCTCCATTGGATGAATCTTGTTTTCAATTTATGCGTCCTTTTTTCTATGTTGGCATGTTTTGGTTTGGAAGTTTTGGTTATTCGAATGATCATACTTCCATAGGCGTTTTGAATTAAGCATGGTGCTTAGGTCAAAAAGTCTACCCTAATCGATTAGACATGGAGTCGAGTTTGATTATTGAATCGAGCCGCTAGTGTAGAATTTGGTCGACCATATGGACTAACCCCTGTAGGAATTTATCAACTTCAAGAGGGTAAGTCCAAGAGACGACAATGGAGATCAGAAGTTGTTTGGTGAACCAAAAAAAAATATAATAATAATAATAAATAAATAAAAATAAATAAAACCTTTGAAACCCCAAGAATGGTTGTCCCGTTCTTCCAAGATCATCACAAGACAAGCTTGGGGGAGTCCCCCGGCACGCTAAAAAGAAGATGTTAATCAAAGACCAAATCATGGCGTGCACAATGGGCTAGCAACATTCCTAACCGAAGGTAAGTCAAAAGCTAGCTTGGGGAGGACTCCCACAAAGGTAACTCGCATCTCACATTCCATTCAGTTATTTTCTTATCTTATATGAATGATGAGATATGAGAATTAAAAAAAAAGAGGGGAAGAAAAAAGGAAGAGAGAGGATATTTATTCCACTCCATATATATGTGTTATAGAAATGTTTAGTTCTACCCCTCGTTGAAATGATGAATAGTTGCTCGTCTTATGTTTTGCCTCGTGCCTAGTTTATAACTTGAATTTCTCTAAAGTTTGGGTTTAGTGGCTAAGTCTTAAAACTCATCTTGAAAAACCCGATTCATGTGGGTTGCATAAGCTCTATCCAGCCTAAGTTGTTGCCAAATATGATATGGTACAAATAGATTTACTATGATTTCGTTCAAGAAAGAAACTTGACATCCGGGAATCTAATTTGAAGAAAAGAGAAAAGATATGAGCTATGTTAAAAAGAAAGAAAGAAAGAAAAAGAGATGAAAAATGGACACGTGTCCGAGGGCGAGTAGAGCCCACATCTCCAAAAAAAAAAAAAAAAAAAAAAAGAGAAAAGAGAGAAAATAAAAGACAAAAGTCTAGGGCGAGTAGAGCCCACCTCTCCAAAATTTTTTATTATTATATAGTAATAAAGCCCATACTTTCTTGAAAACGAATATAATCTAAATAAATAATCCTCGATGCAAAAAGTTGATCAAAAGAATGAATGAATAGTATTTCTATTATAACCGTTCTATCTCGCAACCGCCCAAGACTCGAGACGACTAACAAGCCCCGCTACGATGAAAGGTAATAAAGGGTGAGTAAAGATGTGCCATTTTATTCAAACTATAGTAGAAAATCTTGTTATAAACCTAGCACTTGTAAAATGTAATCGGCATAGAAGCAACTCCCGATCAACAACCAAGTACTTATCTTTTGCTCGAGGGCGTGCAAAGGGTAAGCTTGGGGAGTTGTTGACGGTCACTAACGACATGTTTTTACCATCAACTTACTACCATAAAGGAGTGAAACTATACCTTTCTATACTCATATACATCTATTACTCACATATTTCCACTTGTAGTGTCCAAAATATATTTTGTAGCATTTATAATAAAAATGTGTGGAAATACGACCAAAGTACGCGACCGAAAGCGCATTTCAGAAGATCACAAGCCCAGGGTGGAATTGGACCGAAATGACAGAATTGGGCCAAGCCAACATCGCCCACACACTTTTCAGAACAGAAGATGACGACCCACGAAGACCTGGGCCGGGCCGAGCCTCAAACGGGTGCGCCGCCCCAAGGTGTGCCCGCACCTGGCGGGGCGGTTCGAGCCCGTCTTGTGTCGGCACATTAAGACGTGTGGAGGGCGGTGCGGTGCTTGGGTGGCCGGGTTCATCTGTACCTAGACGCGCTACCAAGGCCGGTTAGGGGGGGTAGTTTAGTCTTTTGGCCACCTCTCATGTGTATAAGTAGCCCTCCTCTCTCCCTCTCTCAAGACACACTTCACAAGAGAGCCATTCTCTCCCTCTCCACTCTTCTTCCTCCTCCTCCTAGTAGATTAGTAGGATGTGGAGCTAGGCAAAGCCACCAAGGAGGGCTTGGCTCCTTGGAAGATGGACTCTCGGTATAATCTATCTATGGTATTCTTCCAAAGTCTTGTCCCTATTACCTTGTCTTGGTTGTGCATTAGAATTAGAGTCTTCATGTTATTCCTATGCCTTATGATTTATCCTATGATCTAACATGTTGTTCTTGACATGATCATGACATATGAACTAGTCTATAGTTTCTATGTTGTGATATCGTCATATAGAACTTTATGCTTAAACCATTCATGCAATATAATTGAGTAGTGTCGGATTGTTTGAATGGCGGTTCGTTGTGTCCTTCTCGGGCTTGCTCGTGTCCTATTCCGTCCATCCGTAGGGTGGGGACCATGGGGACATGAGTAGTGTCCTAGTATGCGGGCGTGGTGTCAGGATGCCGGGTATCCTTCGAATATGACGGCATGCCATGGTCGAGGGGGTAGGCGGCGGTGTTGTGACAATACCGTCCGCCCGTCCTTTGTAATCCCCCACGTTCGTATGTTGTGTAGGAGTCTAAAGTGCCTTTTCATTGGGCGGTATGCACACGGGAAGGTCTCCCCTGTCCATCTCACTCTCAGCTCCGACCTCCTACTCATGAGTGTTGCCTCGATTATCAACCGGTTCTATGCACGACCATGACTAGAATCAGATGCTCTACTTAGGACTTTCTTTATTCCTTATTTATCTTTATCCTTGAGTTTGGCTTGAGTGAGTGTGTCAAGTTATCAAGTTACCATTCCCCTTATACCCTCGTTATAAGCATTGGTCCATTACACGGTCATGTTATCTTGTTCATGTCTCTCTTAGATCCTTTTCCACCATGCCTTCCTTTGGGAAAATATAAATAACGATACCTCGAATATCTCCGGGTGAAATGCTACAATGATAGATCCGTACGCTTTGCGGATGAATATCTATTTTGGCAAGGTCTATCACCATTGATGTTCCTAGTCCGATCACCGACATGGTGGTTTCACTTAGGAATGTCACGCACATTTCTCGCGCCGTTATTAGAGATGGGTTCTAAACCCATTTACGGTGATTGCGCTAAGAAATGTCAACAAAGAACCATCACGGAGTTCCCGGTGAAGTCCCTCATCTCTTCTATCCTCCCGCTAAATCCTCTATTCGGGATTCCGACAGGTTCCCTGTGAATCTATTTCGAACCCCTTAGTAAAATATCGACGAGTTCTCTTGTGAAACCACCCCGAGACCTTCTCTCAAGTTCTTCGGAACTTAATCAGAATATCCCTCTCGTATCTTCCTCGAAATCCCTCCGTGGTTCTTGTATACAACTCCTTCCTATTTTAATCCTCTCTTTCCCCTCAAGTCAAACGACCATTGACTTGATATTGTCGAACTTTGCGTGGAAAGCCCTATGCCCTAATTACCCTAGTGGACCCCCACCAAGATGGTGAGCATGTTATAAACTCTTGCACATCGATTAGATGTCCAAGGTGTAAATAGAAATGGAGAAAAGAAATTAGAAAAGAAATTGGAAAAAGAAGAAAAGAAAAGAAGAAGAGAGAGGAGAATGTAAGCCGGACCGCAAGCCCACTCACGCCCCGCCGGCTAAGCCCAAAGAAGAAGCCACCGCAAGGCCACGCGATGGGCCGGCCAGCTTACCGAATCCGCGCAAAACCGTGAGCAGGGGCTCTTTTTGCCTCGCTCCCACTCACGCTACAAGCATCGACGTGTGGGACCGAGGCCCCACACATCAACTTTCCCCTCAACTCGCGCCCCCTCGGCTTCGCCCAAAGTGGAACAGGTGGCCCGCCAAGGCCGGCTGTCCACCTCGCCGCACCACCCCGTGCCGCCTGGACCCAAGCGAGCTGCCTTGCGAGCCAAGAAGCTCCTCCGACACGGACGCCCAAAACCCCGCTGTGTCGAGGCAAAGCCGCGCACGCGCGCCGCCCCTCGACACCACCGCCGCCGCCGCGGCCCGAACCGTTGAGCCCACTTGCCGCGGGCCGAGGAAGGGCCACATCGCCCCACCCCCCGCCACACGCCCCATCAAGGCCACGTGGCCGCCCGATCGCGATCGACCTCGATCGGGCCGCCCGATCAAGGGTCCATGGCGCCGCCGCCCCTATAAAACCCCCCTCCTAGCGCCCCTAGGTTTCCCTAAACCCTCACCGCCACCGGTGGCATTCCCAATCCACCGCCCGCCGCTTGCAAGGAAGAAGAAGGGGGAGAGGAAGGAGGAGAAGGAGGCGGGAGGAGCCGACGTTCGCCGCCGGGCCGCCTGAGCCGGTGGAGCCGCCGGAGGCCGTCTGAGGACACGAGCCGAGGAAGAGAACCGCAAACCGGAGGTCGAGAAGGAACCGCGAGCCACGCCGCACGCCATCGCCGCACCGCTTGCCACGACCACCGCCGCACGGTGAGCACGCCACGCCCGCGTTCGCCGCCACCTCCGCCCCGCCGCTGCTTCCCACTCCACGAGGACGCCGAGGCCGCTTTGCCGCCAGATGATCACCGCCGCAGGCCGTAGGCACGCCATAGGAGGAAGAAGGTCAGGTGTTGCCGAGCCCCATGGCTCGGGACACCGATGCCGGGACGTGAGCGCCGCCATGGCACCAGCCACCCATGGCGCCGCCGCGCTCCGACGGATCGCCACGAAGTTTGCCGCCAGTCGCCGCGGATCATGTCCGCCTTTGCTCAGGGCGCAGAAAACCCAACCTTTTGGCCAAGAACGGGTCTTAGGAGCCCTCGCCGCATGGACCTCGCCGGCATGGTGCCGCCCGAAGCGCCGCCAGGTTACGGTTGTTCCGCGCCGCCCGCCGCCGCCGCCGAGGATGCGCCGCCACCTCACCGCTACGCACACTACCGCCGAGTCGGGGAGAAAAGGCGCAGCCTTGCCGCCGCCGCAGCCGCCCACCGCCGAGCACCGCTGTGTGCCTTCGCCCACGCCGCGACTCCGCTGGGGTTTGGTCGCCGTGGTGGCGATAATCGCCACCGCGCGTGAATCGATGAAGGAAAGGCCGTGGCCGGACTTCTCCCAATTGGTACATAAAGCCGCCGCCGGCCCGCAGCCTATGCCGCCGCTGGTCGGGTCGCACGCCGCCGGTGAGCCGTGGTCGCCACCGCCGAGCCAGAGGGGCCTCGCGAAGCGGAATCGAGGGGTAGCTGGGGCCCCTGGAGCTCTCGCCCGCCGCCGTCGCTCCGCTCGCCGGAAGGCTGTGGCGCCGACCGCCGCCGGAGAGCGGTAGCCGCCCAACCGATGACCCCACGAGCCCGTAAGGCGGGCACCGCTGCATCCTGGCGCCTAGGAAGCCATGCCCAGACGCCCGCTGCCGAGGAGAGCTTCGCCACCGGCCGGCCGAGCGCCGCAAAGGCGAGCAGCAGAGGGGGAAAGGAGAAGGAGGAGGTCGCGCGGACGCGGGTCCACCGCGAGCCGAAAGTGAAGGAGAAGGAAGGGTGCACTCGCACCGTGGACCGTGGTGGTCCATGGACCACCAACGCGCGCCCACCGTAGACCGCCATCTCGTGGACCAAGTCGGTGGAGGCCCGTGCGAGCTACGTGGCCATATTCGATTTTCGACATGTGTTCGGGCGGGCCGACCATCGGCCCATGTCCAGCCCATTAGGCCCGTTAACGGCCCACCTCGGGCCCGATTGACCGTTGACGATCCAACGCCGACGTCATGATGACGCCGCAGGTCCCACCCGTCGGCCACCGAGTCACACCTTATGATGACGCCATGCCGACGCCATCCGCCCCCACTGCCACCCGCCGAATCGCGGCGGTGCCGACGCCATGCCGACGCCAACGCGCTAATCGACCATGCCACGTGTCGGCCCGGATTAAACCCCGATTTTCCAATTCCTGTAATTCATTTTAAACTTTGGAAATTCATAGAAAATTATCCGACCCTTAAAAATATGAAACCAGCGCCCATATTTTTCTAAAATCGAGCCCTACGCCATCAGCAAATGCACAAGAGCATTTGCCCACTTTCTCTTACACCTACCATTCATACTCTCTCTTTTTGTATATACAATTTATTCGTGTATAAATCTTAATATTGCCTTCGCTAATCTTTCTCCCTTGTGATATGGAAATGTGCGACGGGTCCGCTTGTGTCGTGTCATTTTGGTTTGTGTTGTAGTTGTTTGCCTCGTGTGCCGTGCCGCCGAGCGGTTGAGGGATCGTATCTCGCTCGAACGTTTGGTCCGGGGTTCATCCCGCCCGTGGCGCGTGATGCCGAGCGTAACTCGCCTCGCTTTTAGTTGTCTTCGCCAAACTACGATCGTTAGTTCCTACTCCCGCCCTTCAAACGTGGTCATTGCGGACTCGACCTCGATATTAAATATCGACTCGGATTCTAACCGCACCTGTCGAATCCTCCATGACCAAGTTTAGTGGGATACGAACTAGGAATCAGCTTTAGTAGAGCGACGGATGCAACTCGCTTAGGTGAAGCTCGTGGCCTCGCCATGGCCATTGGGTTTTTACCTTCTTTTTCATAGTGTCTTGTCCTCGATCTTCTCGCCTTCTTTTGATTCTTTCGTGCTTAAACCCTTGCATGCTTGTACCTAATAGACCCCTCTTAGTGCAATTCAAGCACCTTGGTCTTGGTACCCTGCAAGTGGATTAAGCACTTGGGTGTAGACTTGGGTGTGTGGTGAGGGTCGAGTCGACCAGGCAGGATCCACGACGAGTCGCGGAGACCAATCTTGCCGGGGATACTTCTGGGCCTCCCCATTTCTATCCTACCTGTGGCGGGTAACTGTGTGCGGATCTGGAGACCCGGTGCTGACTCTTGTGATGGGATGAAGGCCGGGGCGGGAGTGTGAAGATGTCTTGCCTGGTCCTACCTAAGGACTTGTATCTTCGAGGACCTGAGATCTTGGGAATTGGTGCTCACCTCATGTCTTACGTATGGGCGGGTTGCGGATTGCCCCTTTAGTCGCGGTGCCATACCTTCCGGGAGGATAGCGGATAGTTTATAGGAGGTAGGGGTGGCGAGGACCCACACCCTCTCGAGACAGCAGTGTGACTTGAGTCTGAGCTCGTACCTGTTCTTACAGTCTCAGCATCCTGGTGGTACTCCGGGGCTTCTCAGAGCTGAGTGGATGGGTGGCATCGTCGGATTAGGAGGTCTCCGTACGTCATCCTAGGCACTTGTTATGCCAATGATGGTGACCGTGTGGTCTTGAGTACACGCCTCGCAGAGTTGTAAATCTATACGTATAGTCCGCCTTCGGGCTAGGACCCGTCTAGAACCTGGACTTGTCGTGGTAACTCCGGCCTATTAGGGACCTCCCGCGGCTCGTCAGGCCGGTCTTTTGACCAGGTTTTCCGGGTCTAACTTCTCCGAGTAGTGAGGGTGTCTTCTCTTCTTACCTCGGGTGTAGTGTTGAGATGTGTGACGTTACTACCGAGAGCCCGAGGGGCCGAGAGCCGATTAGGCAAGGCAGAGGAGCGTGAGCTACCTTGTCGCCCTGTGTCAGATGTGAGATATGATATGTGTGTTGCATTTGAGATGGACTTTGGGGAGATGTTGGGAATGAGTTAAAATGTGAATAATATTATTATTACTTCTCGCTTCGCATGCGCTAAGGATGGAAACCACAACCAAATACTAGGATCGCTGGATTTTTTATTTTCTATTTTCCACCAAAGCTCATTCGGTGCCGACCATGGCCTCGCATTTCTGGGCGGTGTGCAGATTACCTGATTTACAATAATTAGAAGGATTAGGTGGTCTCGTTTCTACGCTCAAGCCCGGATCGAAGATGAAGATTACTTCCGCTAATCTCTATGCCGACTCGATGAAGCCGTGAAGGAGGAGCCTTCACTGCCGACGCTCTACGCCTACGCCGAGATCTTGAGTTACGCTTCCATCAAGGCCGACGACGGTCGTTAACTACCTATTTTATACCGTCAACACCTGCATAAAACATTCACTTTTCACCATCAAACTTAGTGGTAGGGTTTAAATCTAACAAGTTCCACAAGTTTTGGTATTTCAAAGTGTAATGCAGGAATTCTCCATTTATCATCAACAAAAAGTATCTTATATGGCAAAACCAAGTGCACCATTGCGGAGAGCTCGTCACGCTGATCGAAATGGATATATTACTTGATATATTTGGACTCGGGATGGAAAAGATATGATACAAACAAGAATGCACATGGAATGAAGTCCTCCACGCCCACGCAAACAGGACCATGCGCGACCTATCATTCGTGGGACACGTGGCAATCAGCAGCAGGGCTCGGGCGTGCCGCGTGGCATGCCGCCGGCCAAGGGCGGGAAACGCGCGCACCCACGCCGCGGCCGGGCCCGGCCAGAGGGCCCACCTGGCGGGCGCCGCTCCCCTCACGCGGACGACGGCGCGCGCCCAATTCAAATGGACCAGCCGGGAGCGCGCCACGCGGCGGCCGGACGCGGCGATCGCTGCGGTCGCGCTGACCGAGAGCGCGGGCGGGGGTTCGCTGGCCCGCCCGGACGCGTGGCGCCGCGGGAGAGGTGCGCGCGAGGCGGTTGCCGGGCCCACCCGCATGGGGCGGTTGACCTGCTCCGAACCGGCCCGGTTGCACCCCCCAAGACCGGATTACCTTCCGGAAATAGCAGACAACAAGATAGCGCGCCGGTTCACCGGTTCACCGCCTTCCCCGGCCGGTTCTTCGCCGGTTTTCGACGCAGCTCACAAGGGAAACATTGTTACCGCCATACCTGTGTCGGTTTGCATGCAATGGAGGCGGCAGAAATGTTTCCTTGTATTAGCCTTGCCTCTCTCCCCTCTCTCCTATAAATAGAGGCCATTTCTTCATTGTAACACACACCATTCCAAGGCAAGAGCACTCCCTCTTCTTAGTAGGGCTCTTCCCTCTACTCTTCTACCTCACTCCAATGGGCTTAGGCTCACATTAGTAGTAGAGAGATGGCGGAGGAGAGATGTGAGGGCCGGGGCGGGGAAGTCTTGGGACTTGTCGGCGACTCCCCAAACTTGTACCTCGGTGGATTCGTGCTCAGCTCCCTCATGGGATCTTGGCTAAGTAAGTTTCCACGATTTCGATAACCTTTATTATCTCTTGTTTATCCAAGCATTATCTACTCGTTTTTGCGGGATTGATAGTTGTCCTTGTGGCGGTGCTCTAGTAGAAGGACCCGGGGACGGGGTAAGCCTTGTTGACATGCTAGAGTAATAATCACTAGTGTAGACGTGGTGTATCGGGGCTAGGGGTTGCCTATCTTTTTTGTGGCGCATCCCACGGTTGAGGGGTAGGCGGTTGGGTTGTAACAGCCTTGTCCGTCCCTTGTAATCCCCCCACGCTTGGTGTGGCGCAGTGCTAAATGCCGGTCTCCATCCCAGTTTGGGCAATTGCCGGTGCCCGAAGTGAACAAGTAGCTCTAAAGCGAGGCTATCCATAGATCTTAAAGGTGTACGAATCCTTCTCAATAATCCTCCCCATCTTTGGCCTTGTGTGTCCTTGGGCGAACTAGTTAGGAGAGAGTACCTCCGTTCCCCTCGTGGAAAATACGATACCCGAATATTTTCGGGTGAAAGCTATAACGACAATTACATACGCTATGGATTCTTCCTGCGGACGTTAAGAAACGTCAACAAGCTTTCTCGGCGCCGTTCTCGGGGAACGGTTGCTATTATCTTCGAACCTAGTTTGTCCTCGTATGTATCCTTAAAAAAAAATCAAAATAGTTATTTATTTTCTTTTTTCAAAATAAAGCCTACTCCAAATTCAAAATCTTTTTGCTTCGAAGGGAGAAGTTCATTGGGGCCACATTCTATTTTTTTTAAAAAAAATTTAAACTGTCCATCCGCCATGAACTCCACCCTAATATAAAAAAAAAAAGACTTTGGTTGGGCACACTCCTTCTCGGGTGACTATTTTTGAAAATCTTTTTAACCACCTACGTGTTTTCGAGGAGCTATAATCATGCCTCAAGATTCCCGGCATGGTTCAAATTCACGTGTAGAATTTGTTTCCGCTCTCCCTCTTCTGGGAAAGCAAAACAATAGTACACTATTGTCATAGGAAGTTTGAATGGGGACCGAGAAAAACTCAAAGACAATTTTTGTCTAGCATTTTTCCCCATCAATGCCTACCAAGGACAATCCTCGATTTCAAATAGGATGAGAAGGAGTCCATAGGTGCAGCCTAGGCGGGGGTTATAATGTTTATACAAGTTGGCCTAGACTTGTCATTACCCGATAGTGTGCTTTTGCATATCTTTTTGTTCGGGTCTTGACACAGACGCCGCCCTA
Organism: Hyparrhenia diplandra; assembly: GCA_015847255.1. Classification (NCBI taxonomy): domain Eukaryota; kingdom Viridiplantae; phylum Streptophyta; class Magnoliopsida; order Poales; family Poaceae; genus Hyparrhenia; species Hyparrhenia diplandra. The sequence goes on from JADLZK010008288.1 coordinate 509,494, forward strand.
TGCCTTGACATGACCGTTGGAGGGTCGTTTGCATGTGGACCTACAACGGAATAGAAAAAAAAAAACCTTCACCACATCCTAGAGAAGCACGCTTCTCCCGTTGTAGAAACCTACCCCTCCACAAACAAGGGCATGTCAAGCTTTGAGGAGCCCCTCATCGGTCGAACTATTCCCCATACCATCATTAGAACCATTTGTTGAGCCCTCTCCCGAACCACTAACACCGAAGGAAGGAATGCTTTGTCCTTCGGAGTTCGCGATTGAATTCAAGGATGATAACGGAACCTTGGACTTTCATGAAGCCGAGGTGCGGCGTGAGACTTTCATATCTAATTCATCCTTGACTTCAATCGTCTCATAGGCTACCCTCTTGAAAAGTTCTTTCACAAAAAAACTATAGAGGGGAGCCATGATGAGAACTTGGGAAAGATCGCTTTTCGTCCTTTACCCGAAATCCCAAAAGCGAAGCATCTTCCCAACCAAAACATGTTCGAGGAGGCGACGTTCATAATTCCATTCGCTTCACCCAAGTTGCTTTTTGCGTCTTAGTGAAACGAAATACCTCTCGCCTTCACTCGAACACAAGTCATGTCCCTCGGCCAACAAAACATTGTTCTTGACAATGGTTGAGATTCAATGTTCATCCTTCACTCATATGCCATGGACATGCATGAAGTGACAACTCTTGAGACCAAGCGAGAAACCCGAAATTGAGCATGACAAGTTTTTCATTCGAAACATCTCATGTTTCATGCTCACCTTTGGTTTCTCTAGAGTTTGTTTTGCTTCTAGCCGAGTGTTTCTATAGAGATCACAACCATCTCTTGGTCCTTATTATAAAACTTTTCAAGAGAATGGTTGCAAGTCTCGTAGTAGCACGATGACGCTAATCTTGCAGCTTGAGCGTAATGCTAAAACTCTTAGTAGTGAAACTGGGAACTTCACCACCATCAACTGCAAGATGTTTTCCCGCGGTCAAGCTTATGACCATAACTTAAGCACTACGGGAGATACCCCGGATTATCAAAAAAAAAGCCTTTTCTCTTATATTAATAAAAGCAAGAACATGTTTTCAGGCTAGTATGCATCTTCGGGTATTCTTATCTTTAACCATTTCAGGTGGAGATCGATTAAGAGGATCAAAAGAGGCACGCGATGCTTGAAAAACATGAGGGCGACATCAACAAAAAAAAAAGAGAAGAGAAAACTTTGATGCTCGTGGGTGATGGAACACACTCACAAGGAGACGGACCTTGCACACTTGACTTTGCACAAAAGTCTAAGTGTGGGGAAGATGGTGACGATCTCAAGTTCCGTCCACCAAGGGGACATTCAAAAAAAACAATGGCAAATAAAAGATGATGTTAGCCCCTACCTTGTTGAAAAAAAAGGAAAAAAAAAAAAGAGAGAAGGGGTTGAAAAAAAAAAAAAGAAAAAAAAAAAAGATAGAAAAAGAAAAAAAAGGATTGAAAAAAAAAGAGAATATAGATAAAAAAAAAAAAGGAGTGTTGAAAAGAAAAAAATATATATATATAGAAAAATAATAATAATAAGAGAGAGGAGTAGGTTGGCCCCGCATGGTCAAGATACATACCAAAGTGTTTGCTCGACTCCACCCATCATTGCTTCAACAAGCAAGAAGGGTTTGTCTCTCATCCTTTGCTGCTACCATCAAGACCCATGGCCCATGCACACGTGTGTGTGTGTGGCCTAGCCTTGAGGTGCACCTGGGCAGGGCCATCACGCAAACCGCAGCAACAACTTCGATGCTTCATCCGTAGATGCTGCCGGTAAGTATATCCAGGTATGCAAAGGAAATAAATGTTCACCAACACTCTTCACTCATTTTTGTCTCCATAGAACCAAAAACTTTATGCTTCTCATGTTTATGTCATATGCTCTGGTTTGGGTGTATTTACTGTGATGCATTCATAGGTCTTTTTAAATTGAGCATGGTGCTTAGGTTAAAAAGATCTCCTTTAATCAAAATTCAACATGGTGTTGGATCTTGGTTAATGAACCTAGAGTTTTTCTTTGTCATGATCTATGAGAGTATCTTATGTTGGAGATGAATCAAGGCTATGCTTACACTACCTCTTTTGTGAGCCTTGCTTGAGTCATGATGAGGTGAACAAATAAAAATAACAATAAAATAAAATAAAATGAAATAAAAAATAAAGTTGTCATAATAAAGGCTCTACGGTGTTCATGCCGATAGGGCCATGCGTTTTTTCTTCCTTTTGTTTTGTTTTCTTGTTTTTAATAAAACCAGTACAAGACCAAGTGTGGGGGAGATCTCTCAAACACAATGAACAAACATCTAAGATCTCCCCAACACAATGCACAAACACCGAGCAATTCATGAAGGAGAAGGATGAGACGAACGACTACCATTAACTCCTTCATCTTCAAACGGAGGTTTGTGCAAAACTCCCGCTCTCACATCTCACAAAAGTTTTGAAGTTTAAATTTGAACATATCAAAAAAGACAAAGCTTTTGAGGCCCCATCTCCATGCTATCCTTTGATAAAATTTGCATACTCTTTATTCCTCGCTAATATTCCTATGCCTTGTGAACTATCTATCATAGGGACCCCATGTTATCTAGGTAATTGGAATATGTGATATATAGCTGGATGATTTGAACCTTGCTCTTTTATATGAACTTGGGATTTGTTTTCAAAATTCAAAATTCAAATAGCATGCTCCTCAATGATATGCAAATTCCTACGAGCCATATCAAGTTTATCAAGTGCTAAAACTCTTACACATATGCTACTTATCTTTGCATTGAGCTTGTGTCAAGTCTTGTTGACCCTTGTTGAGATCGTTGTCATGCCCCCAAGATCAAGAATCACGTACACTCCACATATACCGGCCTATTCCTACATTGGGAATACGCTAAAAAATGCTTCCGTCCACCATACAAAAACCCTGCTCCTACACTGGGAGTAGACAAAAAGATACATCTTAGAAATAAATACTCCATGTTCTACTAGATAGTGATCTCTCTCTATATATTTGTGGTTTAAGAGACATGGCTACGAAAAAAATAGGGACACATGAAGGTCCCATGAAAAAAATAAAAGTTGGACACATGAAGGTCCAAGACTTTTATGAAAAAAAGAAAAAAAATGATGAGCACATGAAGGCTCATGCAAAAAGATAGCCATGTTCTCAAGAATAAAGTTTATCATAAGAGAGATCACACATATCACGGAGTATAGTATAGGTTCCACTTTTATTATATCCACACACACATGCACTTCTTGATCTAGGGGTATGCCATCCTTCTCCTCGGATCCGAGCTTTGACCGAAAGCAACATATGCAGAGTAAGTACGCCTTCATCTCTTTCCCTACCCAAAGATCCACATAAGCTTTTTTAGAAGCAGGAAAGAAAGAAGGCAAACCTCTGATATGCCTTGGTGAGGAACCAAACACAAAATTGAGTGATCCGAGTGAATCATTCGAGGAGCAAGGCTAGATTTACATTTTCAAAATCAATAAAAACCCAAGTTCCTGCACATATTTGAAGCAAAGGGATTTGAATCCGTGTTGTTCCATAATTCAATTACCCAAGATTAACGTGGTAGACACATCAAAAAGTTCACAAGTGCAGGTGAAGCTTGGAATAACTTGTATGCAGGTTACAAATCAAGGAGATGACCCATCTTAGTCCTCAACCTTTACTCGAGGACGAGCAAAGGACTAAGTGTGGGAGAGTTTGTTGACGGTCGTTAACTACCTATTTTATACCGTCAACACCTGCATAAAACATTCACTTTTCACCATCAAACTTAGTGGTAGGGTTTAAATCTAACAAGTTCCACAAGTTTTGGTATTTCAAAGTGTAATGCAGGAATTCTCCATTTATCATCAACAAAAAAGTATCTTATATGGCAAAACCAAGTGCACCATCGCGGAGAGCTCGTCACGCTGATCGAAATGGATATATTACTTGATATATTTGGACTCGGATGGAAAAGATATGGTACAAACAAGAATGCACATGGAATGAAGTCCTCCACGCCCACGTAAACAAAGTACCATCATGCGCGACCTATCATTCGTGGACACGTGGCAATCAGCAGCAGGGCTCAGGCGCACCGACCGCCAAAGCGGGCCCACGCGCAGGCGCCGTCCCCACCGGGCACCGGGCCGACCGCTCCAGCCCGCCGTGAAGCGGCACGCGGCACAGCCTGCCGGCCGCTGGCGTGAAACGCGCGCAGACCACGCCGCCGCCGGGCCCCGCCAGAGGGCCCACCTCGCCGGGCGCCGGCGTCCGCCTCACGCCGACGACGCCGCTCGCCCAATTCAAATGGACCAGCCCGAGCGCCACGTGGCGGTCGGACGGGGCGACGCCGCTGCGAAGCGCTGGATCGAGAGCGGGCGGTTCGCCGGCCCGGCTCGACGCCGCGGGCGTCACAGAGGCGCGCTGAGGGGCGCAGCCGGTCCACTCCAGCACATGGGCGTTGATCCGCCTGAACCGCCGGTTCAGCTGCCCCTAAGACCGGATTACCTTCCCGTAAATAGCGCATGGGCAAGATAGCGCGCCGGCTCACCGGCTTCACCGCCTTCCTCGGGCCTGCTTCTTCGCCGGTTTTCGACGCAGCCATAAGGAAACATTGTTACCGTCATACCTGTGTCGGTTTGCATGCAAGTGGAGGCGGCAGGAAATGTTTCCTTGTATTAGCCTTGCCTCTCTCCCTCTCTCCTATAAATAGAGGCCATTTCTTCATTGTAACACACACCATTCCAAGGCAAGAGCTCTCCCTCTTCTTAGTAGGGCTCTTCCCTCTACTCTTCTACCTCACTCCAATGGGCTTAGGCTCTCTGTTGACGGTGAAAACACCCTTAATTTACACCATCAAAACACCGTCAATATCTCTATTTGGAAAGGAAGAACAACATTTCATGAACATATTTTATCTAATAACCTAGTTCCACATGTAGATGTCATTATTTTTTTATGCGGATATGAATTCTGAGGAAATCCGTAGGAATAACACGTAGAGTCGATCATCGGTCGGTGACCCAAGTATGGAAAGTGGGCAAAATACCATCACCATCATGATCACAATGTCCTATGATCTTTTGCCACACAAAATCTGAAGTCATTTGGCCACAAGATGAGCATCGGGCCGACCAAGGGCCATTTCATCCGAGACATCCCCGACATGTGGGGACAGCTTCTAGAAGGGTAAGGGAAGGTCAAGGCCCAATGGACCCGTGATCGGCCGACCATAGGCCATTGGCCCAAACCCTCCCACGTGACTTGCCACGCCACCAATCCATGGGAAACCAAGAGAAGGCACCGATTGGTCGGCCAAGACGCCCCTTGATCGTGTGGGTACAAAAAACGTATGTCACGACAAGTTCGGACTCAAGACATGTGAACCGGCAATGGGGCCAACATGTCCAAAAGACACGAGGGTGGCTGACAGTCATGGACCATGGTCGGCCACCATGGCCCATTTGACCACCGACGCCCCCACGCCTACCACATTGTCCACGTGATTATTTCATCCGGGCGTTTGATCCTAAGGCGGTTTATCCAAGGGTTACGAGGTGGGATCACGCGCGGATCGATGACATGGCGCCGAGGTAGCCCCTACTCCACCTTGGGCTATAAATACCTCTTCCCCTCTCATTTAGAGAGAGGGAGTGGAGTGTGGAGAAGTTGTAAAGGCAAAGCTCCAAGAGAGTGTAGTAGGATAGTCTAGTGTGGGAGTTAGAGTTGAGTCGAAGCCGCTTCGGGATTCCTGAGTCGGGTCCTCGTGAGTCTGGGTATAGCTCTAGTTATCTTTTCTCTTGTATTTGGATCTCTACTTTTATAATATATAGTCCTTTCTTTTACTTTATTCTAGTATTTACTTATTCAATTATTTACTTAGTGCAACTTTGCTCTAGTTGTCTAGACTATAGTTGTAGTGATATAAGTCTCACAAATAGGTGCTTCTACACTTAGTTTGTGGTTTAGTCCTGGTTCTTAGTTGAATCCGCGTTTGGATGCGATCATCGCTTTGTCATAGGGTGCTCTAGTTGATCTGTGTAGCTACCATCTAGAGTAGTAAGAGGAAGTATAAGCGTGGTGCTTAGACTTCGATCTTACCTGTGGTTATCGCTTTGTTGCACGGATGGATCGTGGTAGCCGGTGAGGTAGTGACAGCCCTTACGGTCTCCGTATAAACCACCACGTGTTTAAACAAGTTACTAAAAGGTAAGGCCCAAAGAACATAGTATTTGGGGTAGTGGTGATTGAATTCACCATATCTCACCTCTTTGCCTAGCATTAGGTTAAATTGTAAAACCACAACTAGTTGTCTCATCTTTTGTGTCTAGATACATATCACTAAAGTAAAGTTAGAGTCATAGGAGTCTTATACTCACTCGTTGTCCTCCCACCTAGCTATACCTTACTAGTTATCTTTAATTGCCTAAATTGTATCACTCCACCAACTTCTATCCAACCCTTCCTATCATATTCGTTTAATCCGACACATTGGTCGGTACTATATTGAGGTGAACTTAAGGATCTATCTCTCCCACATTAACCTTTTCTAGCTATTGCTTCCCTTTGGGCTAAATATAAATAACGATACCTTGGAATACTCAGGGTGAAGTGCTACAACGGTATACTACGTGGCGCTTATGAATCACCAATGTACATAAGATATACCTCACGCATTTCTAGCGGCGTGGTCGGGAGATAGGTTCTATATCTATTTCTAGTGACGACGCTAAGTAAATGTCAACAGGCTCACATTAGTAGTAGAGAGATCTACGGAGGAGAGATGTGAGGGCCGGGGAGCGGGGGAAGTGCCGGACTTGTCGGCGACTCCCCAAACTTGTACCTCGGTGGATTAGATGCTCGGCTCCCTCATGGGATCTTTGGCTAAGTAAGTTTCCACGATTTCGATAACCTTTATTATCTCTTGTTTATCCAAGCATTATCTACTCGTTTGCGGGATTGATAGTCGTCCTTGTGGCGGTGCTCTAGTAGAAGGACCCGGGGGACGGGTAAGCCTTGTTGACACGCTAGAGTAATAATCACTAGTGTAGACGTGGGTGTGCGGGCTAGGGGTTGCCTATCTTTGTGGCGCATCCCACCGGTTGAGGGGTAGGCGGCCGGGTTGTGACGACCTTGTCCATCCCTTGTAATCCCCCCACGTTAGGGTGTGGCCTAGCTGCTAAATGCGGTCTCCATCCCGGTTTGGCGATTGCCAGGTGCGAAGTGAACAAGTAGCTCTAAAGTGAGGCTATCCATAGATCTTAAAGGTGTACGAATCCTTCTCAATAATCCTCCCCATCTTTGGCCTTGTGTGTCCTTGGGCAAACTAGTTGGGAGAGAGTACCTCCGTTCCCGTGTGGAAAATACGATACCCGAATATTTCGGGTGAAAGCTACAACGACAATTACATGCGCTTGCGGATTCTTTCTGCTGGCGTTAAGAAACGTCAACATCTTAATCGTGTAATAGATGAGTCCCCGAGAGTTGTATAATCTTGTATTCTTGTAATTGTACGAAGCTTGACTATGATATTAAGCGTAAATAATAATGTGATGGAGTTATCTTGTGGTACTTTCACATTATTATTCGATTCTATGCATTTTCCTTCGTGGAAAATGGGGGATGTTACAGTGGTATCGGAGCGAGGCTTGACCTTAGGACGAGACCTTTAGAACCAAACACTAGTATAGAAGCCAAACATCTTGTTCATTTTTGTCGAAGTTAGAGTTTCTAACTCCTTGATTCCCTTTCTACCTTGAATCGCCTGAATGACCATCCATGTTCGGAAAGTTGACCTCTAGGAAATGATTCCCTTCTTACCCACGTTTAGATCGATAGGCGTGTGAGACTATAAAGGCTTAGGAGTCGCCTTAAGTCAACACTATGCATATAGGAGTTGTAATGCTTTGATTGCTTGCTTCCTTTTCGATTTGCCTTTCTTATGCGTTTTATTATCCGAGTGTAGGCTATATAAGCTACTTTAATTACGTATGACTCCGGGACCCGGCTAATGTAGCAAGCTAAACCCAAAAGCCACCCTATGACCGGACAAGTGACCTTTTGGAATCAACAAAGCCTATGCATCATATCTTTACCATTCTATTTCAAAATCATTTTCAAATTTCAACTAAAAAAGAAATTTCAAACTGTTCCCCTCTTTGATTGGAAAAGCTTCCTCTTTTTGCAAAGCTAATCTATTTCAAAAGCAAACCGACTTCAAATCCTTTCGAAAGTTCTCCCCTTTTCAAACCACTTTTAAAATCAGCGTTTGCAATCGAAGTTGATTTGAAAAAGATTTTTGAAAACCCATCTCATTTCAAAAGTGGTTTGAAACTCTTTCTTATTCAAAAGGAGTTGAGAAATAAAATTTTGAAAAGCAAAAGTTTTACTTTGCGAACTCGTTTTTACAAAAAGTTTGCAAACCAAAAGATCTTTTGGCTCAAAAGTTGTTTTCAAATCTTTTGGCTCAAAACTTTGTTTTCAAAGTATTTGATTTCACTTCCGAGCCCAAATCCTTTCAAAAGCTAATCTTGCAAACCGTTTCAAATTGATTTCAAAGTTGATTTGTTGTGAAAAAGAAAAGCAATGATTTGTTTTGAAAACCAAACTAAGTTTCAAAAGCGTTTGATTTGAAATCTTTTTAAAAAGGGAAAATGATTTGTTTTACAAAGCAAAGCTTCTTTAAACAAATTTTGAGAAAGTTTTAAAAGGTTTTGTTTTCAAAATGCGTTTTGATTTCAACCCTCTTCCGAAACCCTCCCGAATTGCAAAGTTGCTACAACTTCTCCCTCCTCGCTATTTCAAACAAGAGTTTTGAAATCGCCGCTTTAAGAAGTTTTGGAAATTGCAAAAGTTTTCTTTGTAAATGACCTCGTGTTTTTTATAAACGTTTTGAACAAATGATTTCAAATTTGTGCAAACTATTTCAAACTTCTTTTTGTTCAAAAGCCTATTTGAAAAAAGTTTTTCAAATGACTAGAGATTTTTCTTCAAAGGTGCAAATGATCTTTAAAATCATTTCAAAAGAATTGAAAAGCAAAAGTCTTTCTTCGAAAGTTTTGATTTCAAAGAAAAAGGGTTTCAAAATCATTTATAAAAGCTTTTTTTCAAATTTTCTAAAATCTCCCCTCTCTTTTAGCTTGGGATATTGAGTGATTGCAAAGCGACCTCTTTGGTAGTGTGTTGTGATCATAAGCCATGGTGCTGCTATGAAACTTGGGGCCCCATGTGTGATGCATCCACATGGAAAACCGCAGGCGCACTTGTGAGTATGTGGTATGCGTGATCGGTGACCACCCCAAATAGTGCCCGCGATAATGTCGTAATCCTATGCGTGTCTATTTGAAATCTTTCCAAAATAAAAAGCATGTTTGATATAAAAAGATTCAAAACTCCCTTTTCAAAGTTTCCCCAAACTTGATTTGAAAACCGTTTTCATTTCAAATCATTTCAAAAGTGATCCCTACCTGTTTCAAGGTTTTCAAATCTTTTAAGGCAAATTCGCGAAATGTTTTTGAAATCGTTTTTTTGCGAAATGATAAAAGTTCATGGTTTCCAAATCAAGTTTTTTTTGTTTCAAAAGGTTTTCCCTAAAAAGGAGAAAGGATTTACAAATGTTTTGAAAACCTTACGCCTATTTCAAGCTTTCTTGAAAAGATGTTTTAAAAAAAAGGTATTCGAAACTTGATTTCGAACTTCTTCAAAAAGCTTTGACAAACCCCCATAAAAAGCTTTTGATTTATCGAAACTTGAAAATCGATTTCAAATTCGAGCTTACCGCGAAATGTTTTAAACCGGTTTTGCAAAGTTTTTTGGCAAATTTGAAAGTGTTTTCAACTTGTGTTTCAAATCGCTTTTCAAAAGCCCTTGGTTGCGAAAACAAATTAATTTCAAAAAAGAGTTTGAAACTTGAATTACAAAACCCCTTCAAAAGCTCTTTTTGCGAAATGAGTTTTATTTCAAAAGCAACAGTCTTGTTTTCATTAAACTCCTCTATTCAAAAGCTCTTTTGAAAAGTGAGTTTCTATTTCGAACTAAAAGTTTTGTTTGCGAAACTCCTCTCTTCAAAGTCTTTCTTTGCAAACCCAATGCACCATTGCATATGACCAACCCCTCGTGAAAACCATCGACTTGAGCTGAGTACCTACAAGCTTTGGAAGAAAAATCCTAGACCAAAAACCCCAAAGACCGCAAGACATGCTTTGAAGTACCTTGGACACTGTGACAAAAATTGGATTGAGTGTTGAGCTAGACGAAAGGATACAATCTCCACTTCTTCACCGACCGAAGTAACCCCCATAATCTCGAGGACGCGAGATCCTTGTAAGGTGGGTGGACTGTAACAACCTGGATTTTTAGAAGCCAAAAATACGAACTTTTTAAAAATTTTCCCGCAATGTGTGAAACATATAGTTGCTAGGTCAAACGTAAAAGTTGATTTGTTGGCGGCCATTATCAAGCATTTTATACCGCCAACTCAGGTTCATTCCAAGGAAATAAGCAATCTCATGGTGCATATGCATTTATTTCTAACCTAGTTCCACTTGTATTGTCAAAAACATATTTTGTAGGAACAAAAGTGGAAACTAGTACAAACACGCCCAATCAACAAAGAAAGCGCCAAAACCAGGATTGCGCCTTTGTCAAAGGGAAGGCCAACAGACCAAATCGAAAGAAAACGGGCCAACGCACCTACGTGAAAGTGAAACAAAAGTGGACCAAAAGGCGGCACGCCAAAAGCCCTCGCTCAATCCGGGCCAAACTTGGGCCGGGCCGCCCATCATGGCGGTCGGCGCAGATTTTCATGGATGTTCCCGCCCTTTCTCCGCGGGTTCGAGCGACTTTCAAGCGGGCGGTTGCATGCGGTGCAAATTTTGCGTCCCCGCCAAGAACAAATCAAGCAAGGGGCCCTCCATTCCCTCCTCCTCTCCACTATATAAAAGAGAGGCACCCCTCATCATGAAGCATCACATTGATCATCATACACATCATTACAATCCATTCACTCACACACTCCACTCCATCACATTTAGTACACATTGGAGTAGAGGAAAGGAGCCAAGTTAGAAGTAGAAGGGAGTGAGAGAGGAGGAAGTGTGGAGAAGAGGAGTAGCGACCCCTCTCGCTTCGGCGGCACGGAGTTCGAACTTGTCGGCTCCCGTCTCCCGCACTTGTACCTCTACGGATCATCCTATCGGGTTTGAGTAAGAGATCCGTTTTCTATCTACGACAATTATCTTTGAGTTTAAATTATTACTTTAATTATACGTTCACGGTTCGTTGTTTACCATAACGGTAGATGCTCTAGTAGAGGACTCTCGATGAAGACGGATGCTCCCGCCAACGCTAGAGTACGTGATAAGTAGTGTAGACGTGGTGTCTAAACTACACGTCACCCTCGTTTACCAATCGGTCCACGGTAGTGAGGTAGGCGTGGTGGTGACCGTTTCGACCTTAGTATTCCTCCACGTCCGGTTGTCAGCGGGTAGTCCTGGAGGCGGACCCTTCTCCGCGCACGGGGGGAGAGCCGGTGGCTACGTGAACGTATAAGAAAAGAAGTAATTTGGCTTTAGGATAATCCATTTTGTAGTAGAAACTCACTACCCTATTCACCCTTTCCATCTTCCTCCCCGGTAGCTAGTCGAGCCCCGACTTAACACCCGTTCCCCTCGTGGAAATCGATACCCCGAACACTTCCGGGTGAAGTGCTACAACGGTATTTCCGTGCGCTTGCGGACTATTTTCGCTACGCTAAGAAACACCAACATTGACCCACTAGCAAAACGATGCATTCATATAGAAATTGATTGTAGGAGTTTGTCTGAGCTTTGTAGTTGAGTTAGGTTTTGTGCCTGAGAGCACAAATCCGTAGCACTTCCTTTTGTCTCTCTCCAAAAAATTCTCTAATAATTTTTGGAGACATTTCATGCCTCAACTCGAATCCTTCCCCGACTCCCATGTCGATTCTCTTAACCTCCTCGCCTCCTCTCGAACTCCTCCATTCATCCCCCAGATTATCTCTCATATCTCTTGGATCCTAAATGGAATATCCCATCCTTATCTATCTCTTATGATCTCCGAAGACCACAACAACGGGGACGTATCCGGGTCGACAATGAGATGAACCATGCCAACATTTTCGACATGACCAACCATTGCAAGTTGTCCCGTGACCACAAATAGCCTACGTGACCCAACAAGCCATAGCCAACTTGAACCTATTAGAATTATTGGATTCCCTTCCCCATCATGTTGGCAACCGTCACGAGAGTCCCCCGGTGAAGTCCCTCATCTCTTCTATCCTCCCGCTAAATCCTCTATTCGATTCGGCAGTGTTCCCCGTGAATCTATTTCGAACCCCTTAGTAAAAATATCGACGAAGTTCTCTTGTGAAACCACCCCGAGACCTTCTCTCAAGTTCTTTGAACTTAATCGTAATATCCTCTCAGTATCTTCCTCAAAATCTCTCCGTGGTTCTTGTATACAACTCCTTCCTATTTTAATCCTCTCTTTCCCCTCAAGTCAAACAACCATTGACTTGATATTGTCGACCCCTTTGCGTGGAAAGCCCTATGCCCTAATTACCTAGTGGACCCCCACTAAGATGGTGAGCATGTTGGCAACTCGTGCACATCGATTAGATGTCCAAGGTGTAAATAGAAATGGAGAAAAGAAATTAGAAAAGAAATTGGAAAAAGAAGAAAAGAAAAGAAGAAGAGAGAGGAGAACGTAAGCCGGACCGCAAGCCCACTCGCCCCCGGCGCCCAAGCCCGCCAGCCGGGCCACCCGGGCCTCACGTGATGGGCCGGTCCAGCTATGAATCCACGCCGCCGCGCAAAACCAGGGGCGGGCGTCTTTTGCCTCGCTCCCACTCCACGCGCATCATCGACGCGTGGGGACCCAGGCCCCACACGCCGCCTTTCCTCAACCTCGCGCCCGCCCTCGCTTCGGCCAAAGTGGAAACAGGCGCAGCCCACCACCGCCCGCGTGTCCACCTCGCCGTCACCACCCGCGCCCATCGCTTTAACCGCGCCGCCTGACCCGAGCGAGCTGCCTTGTGAGCCAAGAAATGACGACGGACTCCCAAAACCCCGTGGTGTCGAGGAGGCAAAGCCGCGCAACGCGCTGCCGCCCCCGACACCTTCGGCCGCGGCCGCGCCCCGAGCCGTTGGAGCTCCACTTGCCGCGGCCGGGGAAGGGCCACGCCGCCCACTCCCCCGCCACACGCCCCATCAAGGCCACGTGGCCGCCTGATCGCGATCGACCTCGATCGGGCCGCCCGATCGCATCCATGCCGCCGCCCTATAAAACACCCTCCTAGCACTAGGTTTCCCCCAAAACCCTTCGCCACCGGGTGGCATTCTAATCCACCACCGCCTCGCTTGTAAGGAAGAAGAAGGGGGAGAGGAAGGAGGAGAAGGAGGGGAGGAGCCGACGCCGTTCGCCGCCGGTCGCCAGCGGAGCTCGGGAGGAGCGCCGCCGGAGGCCGCCTCGGAGGACACGAGCCGAGGAAGAGAACCGCAAACCGGAGGTCGAAGGAACCGCGAGCCACGCCAAGACGCCGCCGCCGCACCGCCTCACCACGACCACCGCCGCCACCTCCGCCTCGCTATCGCGTTCCCACTCCACGGGACGCCGAGGCCGCTTGCCGGCCGTATGATCACCTCACCATGCTTTGGGGGCACGCCATAGGGAGGAAGAAGGCGGTGTTATGGCGGAGCCTCATGGCTCGGGAACACCGATGCAAAGTCGGACGTGAGCGCCGCCTTGGCACGACCACCCATGCGCGCCGCAGCGTTCCGACGGGATCGTCGTGAGTTTGGCCGCGCCAGTCGCCGTGATCATGTCCGCCGTGCTCCGTAGCGCAGGAAAACCCAACCTTGGCCAAGAACGGTCTTAGGAGCCCGGCCGCATGGACCTCGCGCCGGATGGTGCCGCTCTCGAGCGCCGCGCACCGCCGGTTGTGTCCGCTGCCGCTCCGGCCGCCCCGCCGGGGGACGCGCCGCCGAGCCTCACCGTGTTAGCCGCACCGCCATCGAGTCGGAGGGGAGAAAGGCGCAGCCTTGGCCGCCGCCACCGCACCTCACCGCCGGAAGCACCGCCGTGTGCCTTCGCCACGCAGCGAGACTCCGAACCACCGCGGGGTTTGGTCGCCGTGGTGGCGATAATCGCCACCGCGGGGGCGAGGGAATGGAATCGATGAAGGAAAGGCCGTGGCTGGGACTTCTCCCACTGTGGTCGTGTTGCCGCCGCCGCCGCCGGCCAAGCAAATACGCCGCTTTGCCGTGGTCGGGTCAGCCTGTTGATATTTCTTACACGATCCAAATTAGGAAGGCGCGAAAAGAAATATATAAGGTATCTATCTAATCATGTTAGCTTGGATATGGAATTAATCTCATGATCCAACAAAGACGGTTAGGCGGTGTTAGTTGTGGGGTGTAATCTTAGCATCATTATCCATAGTGGAGTTAATCTCACCGGGATATGTACTCAAGGTATACCACTCATTTCTAGGCATTACCTACACACTAGTTCTGTCACCCTAGCAATAACGCTCTAAGAAATGCGGGTATGGTATTCTTGATAGGCCTTGATAAAAAGAATGAACATGATATCCGCAAGCGCAATGATAGAAATACCATCGTAGCACTTCACCGGGAGTAATCCAGGTATCGTATTTATATTTTACCATAGGGAAGGGAGTCTATGGAAAATAGAGAGAGAGGGTAATGATTTAGATTGTGATTTACTTATGAGATCCACTTGTAGTTGTATAATGCAGAGTAGCCATATGCACCAAACAATACTCATTAACGGGATAAGTCACAAGATAAAGATAATTGAATAAATGATAACTACCCAAGTCTAAGATCATCATATGCCACTAGTATCATATGAGCTATTAACATGTTATAGAAAGAATAGAAAGAATATTCCTAAGATACTCCTAATCATATGTCAATGAATACTATAATTAGTGCAATACATCTAGCTATCATGGTAAGGTTGCAATACATCTACACATGGTAAGCAATTACCAATGACAATCAAGGACTAAACTTGATCATCACCGTAATTATGGATCAACTTGGCCTATCATTCGGAGGGTGGACTCCAAAGGACTCAACAGACCATCACTCCCTCGCGAACTACCACACGCCCCCGAATGTAGGGTGCAATTGCGAGATAAACGTTGTATAAACACCACGTTTACACATTGCTTATCACCCACATAGTGATCATCTACGTGGATGCTATACAATTCCATGCATAAGATATAAGACAAACTCACTAAACTAAACATATAATCATAGCATGCATGGATACATATCAATAAGAATATAATCATGATATAGATCAAAGTCATATCAATTGTATTTCGATAATAATACTTACGGATCGAATACAAGAGAGAAGCCACGAGAACGATGCTCCCGCTACTTCTTGACTATTAGGAATCAAGATGAACTTGACTTCCCTCTAGAACTAGCTAGGTAGCTAATTACTTCTAATATGATGAACTAGGGCTTAGGTCTAGACTTGGTTGGACTTGAGTTGGTCTTGATATGAATGAGAATGAGTTGATTATGAGTTAGGGTTTCACCCTGGGGTCAGGTGGTCTTCTTATATAGGACTTGGCGATGAACAGGGACCCTTGGATCAAACCGACCTCCGCCTACGGTGTAGATACAACCTCAAGGTCGGTGGTAAACCGACATAAAAATGTGAGGTCGACAGGGGCGACCCCACGGGCGCCGGCCTAAATGGCTCTAGCGGCCGCCGGGGTTGAGTCCCCTCGGTCTCTCGTTTCTTCCGGTGTCTTCCGGTATCTTCTAGAGTATTTTAGTCCACATTTCGGGTTGAGTTACTTCACGGTTAAGTCTTGTCATCGTATGGGATGTAAACTCTTCCGATTCTCATCGATCTTCTCACGATTTTCTCTGTTAGTCCCCTGCAAAGTCACGTAATACCAAAACTCGTGGAAATATATTAGTTAGACCCCTAGACTTATGTTGATATCTAACTTAAGCCCTTATTTCATGTTAATTGACTAATAATATTATGCTATAACAGTGTCAACAATCGCCTCGAGCCGCCGGTGAGCCGTGGCCGCCACCGTCAAGCTCGTAGGGGCCTCGCGTTTTAATCGAGGGGGTAAAGGGCAGCTGGGAGCCCGCAGCCGCTTGTGGTCATTCCGCCGCCGTTCGCCGCCGGCGGTGGTGCGCGCGCCGGCCGCCGGAGAGCGGTAGCCTGAACCGAGTGACCCCACGAGCCCGCGTGCGGGCACCGCGTATCCTTGGCGCCTAGAAGCCGTGCCCGGGACGCCCTTTCGGCTGGAGGGAGCTCGCCGCCCGGCCGCCACGCCGCCGTGTGAGCAGAGAGGGGAAAGGAGAAGGAGGAGGCCGCGTGGATGTGGTCCACCGCGAGCCGAAAGTGAAGGAGAAGGAAGGGTGCACTGATTGCACCGTGGGACCGCGTGGTGGTCCATGGACCACCAACGCCGCATCCATCGTAGTGGCCATCCGGTGGACCAAGCCCGGTGGAGGCCCGCGGCGAGCTACGATGGTCGTATTCGTTGCCCGAACGTGTGCGGGCGGGCCTGGCCCATCGCCCATGTCCAGCCCATTAGGCCGTTAACGCCCACTCGGGGCCCGATTGACCGCTGACCGGCCAACGTTGACGTCATGATGACGCCGTAGGTCCCACTTGTCCCCCGAAGTCACACCGCGTGATGATGTCATGCCGACGTCATCCGCCCCACCGCCACCTGAACGGGCTGTTGACGTTTCTTAACGCCGTTGGAAGAATCCGCAAGCGCATGTAATTGTCGTTGTAGCTTTCACCCGGAAATATTCAGGTATCGTATTTTTCACGAGGGAACGGAGGTATTCTCTCCTAACTAGTTCTAGCCCAAGGACAACACACAAGGCCAAAGATGGGGAGGATTATCGAGAAGGATTCGTACACCTTTAAGGTCTATGGATAGCCTCGCTTTAGAGCTACTTGTTCACCGGCACCCAAGCATCGCCCAAACCGGGATGGAGACCGGCATTTAGCACGCCACACCCGAACGTGGGGGGGATTACAAGGGACGGACAAGGTCGTTACAACCCCCGCCTACCCCTCAACCGTGGGATGCGCCACAAAGATGGGCAACCCCTAGCCCGCATACACCACGTCTACACTAGTGATTATTACTCTAGCGTGTTAACAAGGCTTACCCCGCCCCCGGGGGTCCTTCTACTAGAGCACCGCCACAAGGACGACTATCAATCCCGTAAACGAGTAGATAATGCTTGGATAAACATGAGACAATAAAGGTTATCGGAATCGTGGAAACTTACTTAGCCAAGATCCCATGAGGGAGCCGAGCACTAATCCACCGAGGTACAAGTCAGGGGAGTCGCCGACAAGTCCCGGCACTTCCTCCCCCCACATCTCTCCTCCGCCGATCTCTCTACTACTAATGTGAGCCTAAGCCCATTGGAGTGAGGTAGAAGAGTAGAGGGAGAGCTCTCTAGAGGAGAGGGAGAGACTCTTGCCCTTGGAATTGGTGTGTTTTACATTGAAGAAATGGGCTCTATTTATAGGAGAGGGAGGTAGAGGCAAGGCTCATACAAGGAAATATTTCCTACCGCCCTGCAGGGACATGCAACCGTCCTATACTATGACGGTAACTTAGTTTCCCTTGTGAATGGCATCGAAAAACTCGAGAAGAGAACCGGCCGGGGAAGGCCTCGACCGAGCCGGAGGAGGGAAACCCGGACGCCGCGTGTCGGCAATCGAAAGGTAATCGGCGCGCGGGTCGGGGTGATCGGTCGGTCGGGTTGAACCGCGCTTCGGGCATCCGACCGCCAACCGCCCGGCACCTCTCCCTGCCGCCACGATGTCCGGCCGGCCGGGTGAACCCGCTCATGGCGTCCAGCGCGAGCGGCGCGCGTCGCGTTGGGCCGCCACGTGTCGGCGCCGCTATTCGCCCATTAATTTGGTTTCCGCCGCGTGCGTTCGCCCGGCGTGGGGGGGGGCGGGCACGCGGCGCCGCTGATATTGCCCGGAAGCGCTTCGTGTCCTCGCACCCGATCGTGGAGGAGCGGCCGGCCCGCCGCCGCTTGTGGCGGGGAGGTGTACGCCGGTGCCGCCGCTTTCCCGCCACGTGTCGCTCGATGATGATAGGCCATGCATGGTTCTCAGCGGCCAGTGTGGATCCTTATTTCATGTGATTTTTATTTGTATAATATCTTTTTCCATCCCGAGTCCAAATATATCAAGTAATATATCCGTTTTGATCAGCGTGGACGAGCTCTCCGCGATGGTGTACTCTATTTTTCCATAAAAAATACTTTTTCTTGACGATAAATTGGAGAATCCTGCATTGCTCTTTGAAATACCAAAACTTGTGGAACTTGTTAGATTTAAACCCTACCACTAAGTTTGATAGCCAAAAGTGAATGTTTTATGCGGTGTTGACGGTATAAAATATGTAGTTAACGACCGTCAACAACCGCGCCTCGGTGCCGACGTCATGCCGACATCGGTAGCGGCCAATCGAACCATGCCACGTGTCAGCCCGGATTAAACCACGATTTTCCAATTCCGTAATTCATTTTAAACTTTGGAAATTCATAGAAAATTCATCCGACCTCGAGAAAAATATGAAACCAGCGCCCATATTTTTCTAAAATCGCAAACGCCATCGGCAAATGCACAAGAGCATTTGCCCACTTTCTCTTACACCTATCATTCATACTCTCTCTCTTTTGTATATACAATTTATTCATGTATAAATCTTAATATTGCCTTGGCGCTAATCTTTCTCCCTTGTGATATGGAAATGTGCGACTGGTCCGTTTGTGTCGCGGTCGTTTTGGTTTGTGTTGTAGTTGCTTGCACCAGGTGCCATGCCGTCGAGCCGGTTGAGGGATCGTATCTCGTTCGAACGTTTCGGTCGTGGGTTCATCCCGTCGTGGCCGTGATGCGTAACTCGCCCCTCGCTTTTTAGTTGTCTTCGCCAAACTACGATCGTTAGTTCCTACCCCGTCCCTCAAACGTGGTCATTGCGGACTCGACCTCGATATTAAATATCGACTCGGATTCTAACCGCACTGTCGAATCCTCCATGACCAAGTTTAGTGGGATACGAACTAGGAATCAGCTTTAGTAGAGCGACGGATGCAACTCGCTTAGGTGAAGCTCGTGGCCTCGCCATGGCCATTGGGTTTTTACCTTCTTTTTTCATAGTGTCTTGTCCCCGATCTTCTCGCCTTCTTTTGATTCTTTTCGTGCTTAAACCCTTGCATGCTTGTACCTAATAGACCCCTCTTAGTGCAATTCAAGCACCTTGGTCTTGGTACCCCTCGCAAGTGGATTAAGCACTCGTTTTCTAGCGTGTCGCTCTTTCTCTTCTCTTCCCCGTTCCACCCTCTCTTAATTCCCGTCAATTATAATGGCGTTCGGATTAGGGGAGATCGGAAGCGCTTATCCACTCCTTTTAGGTTCCGTTAATCTAAATGACGTTTGGATCGAAAGATAGTGTGCTGATGGTGTTTTGCTCGAATGAGCTAAGGTCTATGCCATTTACCCAAGCCATATAGGATTCCACGCTTGATCGGCCGATGACATCTGAGCTAGGCTATGACTCGAGCTCATACTTAGCAAACAACCACTCTTGTTTCTTAGTCAAGGATCGGCTATACGCCCGAGAGGGCTTAGCCGTTCTCTTTTTGTGCTCCTTCGATGTCGTAGTCCTTTTTGAGTCCCGCCGCCTCTTTGTTGATTGATTGCTCTCTTGTCGCGTGTAGTCTCGCGAGATAGTTGCTTCGAGGTTAGCGATGAATCGGACCCGAAGGAGGAAGGGAGCATGGAGGACAACAGGACCATGGAGTGGAGTTGACTCAGGAGGAGGAGACCCCGGTGTACGACTACGCCCACGGATGAAGCTAGTACCACTACTTCCTCGACATCGAAGGTGTCATGGCAGCACTTTACTTAGAGAATCCTATTTAGACATTGCAAATAGATATGCTAGCGCTTTTACTTTATTTCCTTTGCTAGTATATGATGCATGCTTTTGCCTCGAGCCCCGAATGCCATGCTTAAAACCCATCCACCACAATTACCCAGCCTTGCGCCGCACTTATATATTTCCACCTGCTTGCTTGCACTGGCCACTTTGTGGCTATACCTCACTTACGTGTATATATATGAACCGGAATATATGAGCCGGGCGTTGAGTATGGTGTCGGGCGACTTCGGTGCCCGGTGACTTGTGCCACCTGGGGAATGAGCTTCTGTGTAGACTTGGGTGTGTGGTGAGGGTCGAGTCGACCAGGCAGGATCCACGAGAAGTCGCGGAGGCCAGTCTTGCCGGGGATACTTCTGGGCCTCCCCATTTCTATCCTACCTGTGGCGGGTAACTGTGTGCGGATCTGGAGACCCGGTGCTGACTCTTGTGATGGGATGAAGGCCGGGGAGGGAGTGTGAAGATGTCTTGCCTGGTCCTACCTAAGGACTTGTATCTTCGAGGACCTGAGATCTTGGGAATTGGTGCTCACCTCACGTCTTACGTATGGGCGGGTTGCGGATTGCCCCTTTTAGTCAGGCGGTGCCATACCTTCTGGGAGGATAGCGGATAGTTTATAGGGAGGTAGGGTGGCGAGGACCCACACCCTCTCGAGACGCCGGTGTGACTTGAGTCCGAGCTCGCACTGTTCTTACGATCTCGGCGTCCCGGTGGTACTACGGGCTTCTCGTGAGCAGTGGATGGGTGGCATCGTCGGATTAGGAGGTCTCCGTACATCATCCTAGGCACTTGCTATGCCGATGATGGTGATCGTGTGGTCTTGAGTACACGCTCTGCAGAGTTGTAAATCTATACGTATAGTCCGGCCTTCGGGCTAGGACCGTCTAGACTCGACTTGTCGTGGTAACTCGGCCTATTGCGGGACCTCCCACGGCACATCTTAGGTCTTTTGACCGTGGTTTCCCTGGGTCTAACTTCTCCGAGTAGTGAGGGTGTCTTCTCTTCTTACCTCGGGTGTAGTGTTGAGATGTGTGACGTTACCGGTGAGAGCCCGAGGGGCTGAGAGCCGATTAGGCAAGGCGAGGAGCGGGAGCTGCCTTGTCGCCTGTGTCGTCGATGTGAGATATGATATGTGTGTTCCGTTTGAGATGGACTTTGGGGAGATGTTGGGAATGAGTTAAAATGTGAATAATATTATTATTACTTGCCGCCGCATGCGCTAAGGATGCAAACCACAACCAAATACTAGGATCGCCGTGATCCCTTATTTTCTATTTTCCACCAAAGCTCATTCGGTGTCGACCATGGCTCGCACATTTTCGGGCGGTGTGCGTGATTACACGATTTACAATAATTAGAAGGATTAGGTGGCCTCGTTTCTACGCTCAAGCCCGGATCGAGAAGATGAAGATTACTTCCGCTAATCTCTATGCCGACTCGATGAAGCCGTGAAGGAGGAGCCTTCACTCGCTGACGTTCTACGTCTACGCTGAGATCTTGAGTTACGCTTCCGCTGCGCTAATCGTGTAATAGATGAGTCCCCAAGAGTTGTATAATCTTGTATTCTTGTAATTGTACGAAGCTTGACTATGATATTAACTTGTAAATAATAATGTGATGGAGTTATCTTGTGGTACTTTCACATTATTATTCGATTCTGTGCATTTTCCTTTCGTGGAAAATCGGGGATGTTACACTGCACCAGGCTCTTCCGCTTCACTTAGCACCGATGTAAGTAAATCACTTTCTCCTGAGGAAATTGGTCATTTAATTGATGCATCGGTAGCTAGTAAATTTGGCGACGTATGGAACATCGACACGCACAATGGATGATTCCTTGTTTGGTAAATTTGATGAATTTAAATCACAGTTTAAACAAGATATCTCAAACAGTTTACCTCGACAAATTCGTTTCATAGTCTTAGATGCTAGGGATCAAAGATCTTGAAAAAACAGCCTATGCCTTTCGAAAATACTAATTCGGCAGTGCTGCCGAATGCCACTTTTACGATTAATGTATGGCTACTACTCTGCGGCCTAATGTTAGCAATTTTTGCGCCTAGTGCTACAAATTTCGTTTGTTATTACTTTGGTTCTTGATCGGGCAACCGAAGTTATGAATTTTAATTTGCAACAACCCTATTATCAAACGGCATCCTATCTTGCCCCATCTTTGCCGTCTATGGGTACCGGGGTTCCTTATGGGCCGGCATCAAATTTGTATTCTAATGTATCTCCAAGAACATGTGCCGCGATGCTCAACCTTTTTGCCGAGTTACGGCCACACAACCAAGTTGCATCTATACCGCATACTAGTTCTTCTGAACCATCTCAGAATTTTAAAGACCAAATTGCTAATGTGCTTAGAGAACTTGGTTTAGAACCTAAAGGTAAGGCTCGTGCGTATCAAAAACCATATCTTGAATATGTTGATTCAACACCATACCCACGTGGTTTTAAAATTCCAGATTTTGTTAAATTTACGGGGGAAGATGGTAAGTCTACTTATGAGCATATAGGACAATTCTTAGCACAAATCAGTGAAGTTAGTACATCAGATGTGTATAAGTTGAAATTATTTCCTTTATCATTATCCGGTACCGCATTTACTTGGTTTCATCACTTGCTCCTAAATCCATTGTAACGTGGGCACAATTGGAACAAAAGTTTCATGAATATTTCTATAGTGGTGAAACTGAACTTAGGCTTACCGATTTGGTATTGGTTAAACATAAGTACAATGAATCGGTTTCTGAATATTTTCGACGGTTTAGGGAGGTTAAAAACCGTTGCTTTAGCTTGATTATTGCCGAAAAGGATTTAGCCAATCTTGCTTTTTTCGGGCTTACTTCCTTATATATCAAGGATAGATTAGAAGGGCAAGAATTTTTTAGATATTAACCAGGTTTTACAAAGGCTTTGGCGCAGGAAAACCATGCTAAAGATGCTAAACAATATGGTCGGTTTAGAGACAATAATAGAAACAAAGATAAGGAAAAGCCTGCAGTTAATGTTGTCGGCTATGATATAGATTCGGCTAGTGATGATGACGTTGATGTATGCATAGCCGAATGGGTACAAGTGCCTAAGTCGAAACCTATTGCATGTACGGCTTTGAAACCTATGCCTGCTAGAAGAGAGGAAATTAAATATACTTTTGATGTTAGCAAGTGTGACAAAATTTTTGATGTCTTGCTGCAGGCAAATCAGATTAGAATAAAGGGAGGTCATGTAATTCCACCTCCAGAAGAATTGGCTAAAAGAGCATACTGTAAATGGCACAATTCATTTTCTCATGCTACTAATGACTGTAATGTCTTTCGTCGACAGGTACAATCGGCCATTAATGACGGACGATTGACATTTACAGAAGGTTCTAAGATGAAGCTTGATAGTGACCCGTTTCCTATCAATATGATTGATTTTGATAACAAGAAGGTGCATATTCGGGTCGATCAGCCGAATCCACTAAAGGAAAAAATGTTATTGTTGATGACAAAGCTGCTCCAAGGATGATTAAGCCAAAGAATCCAGAAGAGGGAGTGTGGAAAGTCAATGAAGGCAAGAAGCATGTTTGAAAGTTTAAGCCGACAGTTCAGTACTTGCTGGATAAGTATACATCACAGAAGGCTAGCAGTGTGTTTAATCGGCTAGGAGGTTCTTAGCGTCCTAGATCTCCTTCTGGACATGGTTTTGGTGGTCAGTCGTACAGACAAGGAGATTCATATGCTAATCAACCGCAGTTTCCAATGAGGGCAGCGTTCTGGGGCTGTGCACCTCCATCCTACTAGGCCAGAATGTTTTTATCAATCTGTATGGGTGGTAGGACCCATGGTTGGACAACATGTCTATGGCAAAAGACCTCGGATCAATCAGGAGGCTAAGCCAAGCAATGCCATTACGGTGCATGGTGGTCATAAGAATTCAGATTCTGGAATTATTAATCCACACGGGGAGGTTGAAGCTAGCTCATCCAAACGGAAAGGACCTGCATTCTCTGTACAAGATAGTCCACCAAGGTACAGTGCAGGCAACAAGAATTTTGTTGGTGGTCGCAAATCTGTATGGGTGCCAGTCAAGCCTGGGGTTCGCACTAATTATTTAGATCTACATGATGACATGGCTGAAACTTGTCAACCAACAATTGGCCCAAATGGTTCTAATGCTGTTCATGGTTTGCAAATAGGCACTATGGTAATTGACAAACCTAAGTTGGATGCAGATGCACATCATGGGAAAATAGTCATTGGATCAAGCTCTGGTTCATATCAGAAAGAAGCTACAGGTTCAGAGGAAGCACTAGCTGCAGTTTCTAGCACAGCTGAAGCATTTGACAAACTGAACGTGCAAAGTAGCAGTGCAGGAATTTCTAAAGGCGCATCTCAGCATTTCAGTTCAGCAAATTCTAGTGGCAGAGTTGCAAGAGGCGTGCATCATGTGAAGAGGAAGCTGAATTCTCAAATGCCTGTACAGCAGAATTATTATTCCAGAGGCTATGTATTTAGGCCAAGGGAAGCAGCGTTTCAGCACAGATCAAGGAGTTCAGGGGGCACCAAGATCAGATCAGTTGCACCAGGAACTAAACTAAAGCAGTGGTGCCCGAGAGGACTTACACATACAGAGAAGCGAAGAGTGCAGCGGTTACGAGCACTAGAAATTAAAGAACAGCAAGCTGAGAAACATTGTGATGAATGGTTTAATGAAGTCAGGCCAATGATCCCTCCCAAGATGACTTGGAAGGAAAAATGCATCATGATGGAGGAGGAAAAATCTGAGGGCAATGATATGATTATTGATGATCACTCAGAGAGCAAAAATAGCACGCCTGCTGATATGGATATTAATATGGTGTTTGCCTTGCCTGCAGAGTTTCGTGCGCCTGAAGTTGAAATTGCAGAGCTAGTTCTCAGTGCCAAGAAAGCTATATTTGAGAAGCCAGAAAAGCCCAAGATGCACTTGAAGCCATTGTATATCAAGGGACATATTAATGGTAAACCTGTTGGTCGCATGCTTGTTGATGGCGTCTTTGGGGTTAATGTTATGACTTTTTCGGTTTTTACTAAGTTGGGCTGAAAAGAGAGCGAGTTAATAAAGACCAGCATGGGGCTTAGTGGATTCACCGGAGAATTATCTGAAGCCAAAGGTATTATTGCTGTGGAGCACACAGTTGGAAGCACAATAGTGCCGACTGCATTTTTTGTTGTGGACGTAAAAGGGTGATATAACGTTCTGTTAGGACGTGATTGGATACATGCGAACTGTTGCATTCCTTCGACTTTACATCAGTGTGTGATTCAGTGGGTTGGAGATGATGTGGAGATAATTGAAGCAGATAATTCAGCCTGTATCGCTTTAACTGATGCTCCTATTGATTGGCAACATGGTGAGATGCAATGCTTGACAGGAAGGGACCTATCGATTATGATTATGTTGCTATTGGTAAGGATGGTTTTGTTCTCAGTAAAAGGTACAGCCGGTCTATGTAGCTCGGCTTAATGATTTGTCTCGTAAACAATGAATAAAGAAGATAGTATAAAGTGGCCGCAGAGGCGTCTTGAGGAATATCGTTCTGGTAGGAACGATATGCATGAAACTATTGAAGATTTTGGTGACGTGGAGAAGCTTGGACAGGGGTTCTCATCGGCTGATCCACTTCTGGAGATTGATATTGGTGATGGAAGTGTTCCCAGGCCCACTTTCATCAATGCAAATATGGAGGTCGATCGAAAAAGCAAGGTATGTGCATTACTTAGAGAATTTGTTCGCTTTGCTTGGAATTATCTTGAGATGCCCGGTTTGAGTAGAGATTTAGTTGAGCATAAGCTACCTATTAAATCTGGTTTTAGGCCGCATAAACAACCCCTAGATGTTTTAATTCGAATTTGTATGGCCGCATCAAAAGAAGAAATTGATCGGTTATTGAAAGCTAGGTTTATTCGCCATGTAGGTATGCTGATTGAAGTTCTAACATTGTACTGTTGAAAAGAAAAACACAGGAAAGATTAGAGTATGCATAGATTTTTAGAGATTTGAATAAGGCTACTCCAAAAAGATGAATATCCTATGCCTATAGCTGACAAAGGTTAATTAATGATGCTTCCGGGCATAAAGTGATTAGTTTTTTAGATGGCAATGCCGGTTATAATCAGATCTTTATGGCCAAAGAAGACACGTTTAAAGACTGCTTTTGTTGCCCTGGCTTTGTTGGTTTATTTGAGTGGGTCGTTATGACATTTGGGTTGAAAAATACCAGTGCCACATATCAGCGTGCTATGAATTTAATTTTTCATGATCTCTTGGGCATTATTAGAAATTTATATTGATGATGTTGTCGTTAAATCGGATGGGTTTGATCATCATTTAGCCGATTTGCGATTAGCCTTTGAGAGGATGCGCCGGTATGGGTTAAAGATGAATCCAATTGAAATATGCTTTTGGTGTGTCGGCTGGTAAGTTCTTAGGTTTCATAATTCATGAACATGGCAGAGAAATTGATCCTAAGAGTGTAGAGTCGATTAGAAAACTAATGGAGCCGACATGTAAAAGGGATGTACAAAAGTTGTTAGGAAAAATTAATTACTTGATACGATTCATATCTAACCTGGTAGGGAAAATTGAATCGTTTATATCCCTTTACTTCGGCTAAAGCATGAAGCCAAATTCACATGGGGGGCAGAGCAGCGTGATGCTTATAATGATATAAAGAGATATCTGTCTAGTCCTCCAGTGCTTTGTGCTCCAAAATCTGGTGTGCCGTTCAGACTGTATATTGCTGCACAAGAAAAGGTGATCGGTGCGGTTTTGGCACAAGAAGACGACGGGAAGGAATATATTATTGCTTATGTGAGTCGCCGTCTACTGGACACGGAGACTAGGTATGTGTTCATTGAATGGCTATGCTTGTCTTTATATTATGCATGTACCAAGTTTAGGCATTATTTGCTCTCTAGTAATTGTATAGTTGCATGTCAAACCGACATAATTAAATACATGTTACAACAGCCGATCCTTAGTGGTAGAATTGGAAAGTGGGCCTATGCATTAGTAGAATATGATTTAACATATGAATCGTTGCGTGCTATGAGAGGTCAAGTTGTCGCCAATTTTATTGTTGATCATAGGATTAAAGATGAAGAAGATGTTAGCTATATTAGCGTTTGCCCATGGAAACTTTATTTTGATGGATCGGTTTGTAGAGAAGGACAAGGCGTTGGTAATATTTTTGATTTCTCCAAATAATGTACCTTATGAAACATCAGTTCGCTTAGAATATCCTTGCACAAATAATCAGGCGAATATGAAGCTTTATTATTCGGCTTGCAAAGTTTAGCTGATATGGGTGTGAGGGATATAGATGCTTTTGGAGATTCTCTTTTGGTAGTTCAGCAGATTAATGGGAAATTTCAATGTTTTGATGGGTTGCTGAATAGCTACTTGGACCGATGTTTAGATATAATTAAATCTCTAGACACTTTTACTATCAGCCATATATCTAGAGAAGAAAATTCTAGAGCTAACTGTTTAGCCCAACAAGCATCAGGTTATCAGGTTAGTAGCGGAAAATTTTTAATAATGGAAAAGCCGATGCTAGCTGTTAACAAAAGAGAGACCGATCTGCAGGTTGCTAGTTCGGTTCTGGGAAAAAGTGAGAGTTCTGGGGCTGAACAGGTTAATAGTTTGCGGGTACAGGGTGCATCAGGTGCTAGTTCAGTCCAACGGCAACTAGTGCAGAGCAAAGAAGATTCGGTGCATTGTTCAAAAATAATCGAATCTGTAAATGAGTTTGAACCTGGTGATTGGAGAAGCCCTATAGTTAATTATTTAAAGGATCCAAGTCAAACGAGGGATAGAAAAATTCGATGTCAAGCTTTAAAATATACATTGTTAAATGATGAATTATATCGCCCCGAACAATAGATGGGTTACTTTTGAAGTGCTTGGATTTTGATCAGTCTAGAATAGCTATGGGTGAAGTACATGAGGGAATATGTGGGGACACATCAGTCGGCTCATAAAATGCGGTGGTTATTAAAAAAGAGCAGGTTTTTATTGGCCGGCGATGTTAGAAGATTGTTTTCGATATTATAAGGGGTGTGAAGCTTGTCCAAAGTTTGGAGACATACAATTAGCGCCCGCGGCTATGTTGTATCCTATTGTTAAGGCCATTTAGAGGATGGGGATTAGATTTTATTGGTCAGATACATCCTGCTTCATCTAGAGGTCATCGCTTCGTCCCTAGTCGCTACAGATTATTTTAAGAAATCGACTGAAGCAATTCCTTTAAAAAAATATGACTCATAAAGAAGTTATTAATTTTGTGTTAGAACATATTATTCATAGATTCGGTATTCCTCAGACTTTGACTTCTGATCAAGGTGCTTCTTTTATGTCTCGCCAATTCCGTGAATTTGCCGAATCTTTTAGAATTAAGCTGTTAACTTCGTCGCCTTATTATGCTCAAGCTAATGGATAGGCCGAATCCAGCAATAAAACACAAATTAGGCTTATAAAGAAAAAGATTGAAGAGCATCCGAGAAGGTGGCATGAGGTGCTTTCGGAAGCTTTGTGGGCTCATCGGATATCTAAACATGGGGCAACTCAAGTGACACCTTATGAGTTAGTGTATGGATAGGAAGCTGTGCTACCTGTGGAGATTAATTTACAAGCTCTTAGAGTAGCCACACAAAATGGTTTGTCGGCTACAGATTATAGTAATCTGATGATGGATAGAATAGATGAGGTTCCAGAGGAGAGATTAAAGGCCTTACGTGAAATTGAAAAGAAGAAATTGAGGGTAGCTAAGGCCTATAATAAAAGAGTTATAGAAAAATCGTTTCAAATAAGAGATTTAGTATGGAAAACGATTTTGCCTCTAGGAACTAAAGATAATAAATTCGGCAAATGGTCGCCGAGTTGGGAAGGACCGCATAAAGTTGTAGAGATTGTTCCTGGAAATTCATATTTTGTACAATCTTTGCAGGGGGAGAAATTGCCTATGGCTCTCAATGGAAAATATTTGAAGAAGTACTATCCTAGTGTGTGGCAAGCTGCTTGATAGTACTATGGCCGATATATGTCGTTTAAATATCGTCCTGAGCAAAATGTTTGGCCGATGTGTGCTTCGAGCATCGCCCTGAGCAGTTGGCCGATGTATCATCTGAACATCGCCCAGAGCATTATTTTGGCCGGCGGAGCTACAGACATTGTCCTGATAAGGTAAAATTTAGTATTTTCAGTAAATGCAATTGTACCGAATACAGGGGGGCATGTGTTCATGGTGTAATTTGGCTTGTTAGTTGGTATACATGGTTGGCCAAATTTCTGTAGTCGCTGGTGATCAAATTTGTCAGTTGACACATTGTCCAAGTGTTATTTCTACAGGACAGGTGTTTTCGACACAAGGGATAAATGTGACACGGTCATGATGAAAGTCACGTGTATGAAGAGAGGACACAAAGAGACTCGGAGGAGATAGGAAGATTTTTTCCCACCCATTATTGTTTGGCTGGAAGGTGCAAGTTTTACTCGGATTGGCTGGACGGAGAAGATTTTGATACGTCTCAGGAGTCAGGAGTAAGGCCAACAAACGGGAGAATTAAAAGGAATATTTTATTTGTTATTATCTACATGCAGATTTGTATTGGTGCGTGCGGAGTTAGAATATATGGAATATTGGAGAAAATTGTAACTAATTGTGCTGTTTATCCAGCCACTAGATTTCCGGTTGATATGATGACCGAGCGTGTATCTATTCTAGTTTAGAATCCTGGCCGGATACAGCTTGTCAAAGACCGTGGCATACCCATATATAAATACTGGGTACATGGCCGATTGTTTCCTCTAATCAATCGACATATACAAATACATCTATTCTTTTTACTGCGTTCTACTTTTCCATACTAGTTCTTGCCGAACCCTAGTTTCTCTAGGGATTGGTTGATCTTTGCCGTTTTGCACTTAAAACGGTCGGCTTCCCTCCCTAAAAGCGAGGATCCTTTGTTGCTTTGCTCGGAAAGCAATCGCCGTCGTCGAAAGTACGGCAGTTATCATGTTGCTGCGCGGATCAATTTTGCGTGCCAACACCCTGCTTCCTCAGGTGCTTCCTTGCTGGTCACCCTGTACATATTCGGTTTAAACCCGGCCCAAGCCACGAACCGGACCATAGCAAACCATCCCGAGAGGCCATGAGCGGGCTGGTTTGGAACGGGTCCAAACCGCTTAAACCGGTGTCAGGAGCATCCTCATCTGCATCTCCTTCGGGCGCCAAGATCCCCGACGAGCTCATCCGGGAGATCGAGGAGGTGCTCAGGGTGGTCCCACATGGCGAGCCTGTGCACTCAAGGCACCGGCCGCGGCGCCCGATTCCGGGAACAGGTGGGAGCCGCAGCCACCGCCTCGAGAAAGGGTCGGCGCTTTGGCATCGGAGGCGCCGCGGCGGGTCAAACGCGAAGCTTAAGAGGAAGGGCAGGGGAGAAGGACACCGCCGACCCTATGGCCGCCCGCGGTCCCTAGGCTAGCGGCGGGGGGGAGGGAAGAGCAAATGCTTGGCGCGCCATCGGTGAGGAAGCGGTTCCGGTGGAGGAGACGCAGCTGCGGAAGAGGCGGTGGTAGAGGAAGGGCAGGTGGAGGAGGCACTTCTCGGCCACCTCCTCGTGCAGGCCCGAGATGAGCTCCATGGCCTCCTCCCCGCTGCCCGTCGCCGCCCGGCGCCCAGCACCTGCTGCTTGCTCATGGACGAGAAGCTCATGGTGGCGGGGCCGAGTGGCGCGATTCTTCCCGGTCGAATTAGATGCGATTCGTTTTTCCCCTCCTCCCTAGCTGTGGGTTGCGTTGGGGGCCGTGGAGACCGGTGGAGACCGGATCGGGCGCGGCGGCGGAGAGGCAAGAGTAGGCGTCCGGGCGACGGTTAAAACCGTGAACCACGGGTACCAAACCGGAAGCATGGCATCTTTCACGGGTTTGGCTGGGTTTTAACCACAAACGGTTTAACCGGACCATGTACAGGGTGACTTGCTGGCCCGAATTTCCTCCACCTTCCTCTTGAAGTCCTCCAATTCCTTCATCATTTTTGCCTTCTCAGCATCAGATGCCTTTGTAGCCGCCTCCTTGGCCTCTGCCACCACACCAACTTCCATCTTGAGCCTCTTAATCTCTACTTCACATAGGCTATGTTTTTGCTCTGTAGTCAAGACTTCTAACTGAAGCTTATCATCTTTGCTAATTATCAAATCACTGTTGGCCTTTATTTTCTCCACCTTCCTTTTAATGTCCTCCGACTCCTTTACTATTTCTAACTTTTCAGTAGCAAATGCCTTTGCAGCTGCCTCCTTCGCCATCACCAACACACCCAATTCTGTCTTAAGCCTAGTTTTAAATAGCCGGCTAAGGGGTTTAGCGACAGGGCTGCTATTATGGGCTACAGCCGGCTATAGCCGCCATTTAGTGGGCTATAGCTGGCTATAGCCAGCTAAATGCCATAGCGTCTGCCCTTCCTAGCAGCTATAGCCAGCTATAGCTCCAGCTATAGCCAGCTATAGCTCCAGCTATAGCCGGCTATTTAAAACTAGACTCTTAAGCCTATTAGCCTTTGCTTCAGACATGCTATATTTCTTCTCTGTGACTAAAACCTCCAACCGAAGCTTATCATCTTCGCTAGTCACCATGTCGTATAACTTCTTCACCATGGCATCCGCCCCCAATGACTCCAACCTCGCATCTAGTTCAGTCTTCTTGTTTCCCATCACCTTTAATTCTTGCTCCTTTGCCTCTATTTGCTCCTTCAATTGTGCATGGTACGCCAGGACCTCCCTTGTGAATGCCGGAGCTGCCTCCCACGTGTCTTCAAAGTCCTCCATCTTTGCCTTAATTTCCTTCTCTGCTTCTTCTTGGTATGTATCAGCAGTGTCCACAAACACTAGAGGTGCCTTGCTCATATCCTCCAATTCCTCCACCTTTGCCTTGATTTGCTTCTCTGCAGCATCTTGGTGCATATCAGCAGCGCCCATGAACATTATAGCTGCCTTCCTCGTGTCCTCTAATTCATCTGTCTTTTCCTTGATTTGCTTCTCTATTGCTTCTTGGTACGTATCGGCAACGTCCTTGAATACCAGAGCTGCCTTTCTCGTGTCCTCCAATTCCTCTGTCTTTGCCTTGATTTGCTTCTCTACTGCTTCTTGGTACGTATCGGCAGCGTCCATGAACACCAGAGCTGCCTTTCTCGTGTCCTCCAATTCCTCTGTCTTTGCCTTGATTTGCTTTTCTGCTGCTTCTTGGTACATATCGGCAGCGTCCATAAACACCAGAGCTGCCTTTCTCGTGTCCTTCAATTCCTCTGTCTTCGCCTTGAGTTGCTTTTCTGCTGCTTCTTGGTACGTATCGGCAGCGTCCATGAACACCAGAGCTGCCTTTCTCGTGTCCTCGAATTCCTCTGTCTTTGCCTTGATTTGCTTTTCTGCTGCTTCTTGGTACGTATCGGCAGCGTCCATGAACACCAGAGCTGCCTTTCTTGTGTCCTTCAATTCCTCTGTCTTTGCCTTGATTTGCTTTTCTGTTGCTTCTTGGTACGTATCGGCAGCGTCCATGAACACCAAAGCTGCCTTTCGTGTGTCCTTCAATTCCTCTGTCTTTGCCTTGATTTTCTTTTCTGCTGCTTCTTGGAACGTATCGGCAGCGTCCATGAACACCAGTGCTGCCTTCCTTGTGTCCTCCAATTCCTCTGTCTTTGCCTTGATTTGTTTTTCTGCTGCTTCTTGGTACGTATCGGCAGCGTCCATGAATACTAGAGCTGCCCTCCTCGTGTGCTCCAACTCCCGCACCCTATACCCCAGCGTTGCCCTCGTCTCCTCCAATTGCTTCTGGAGTGTGGCCTTATCACCGAACAGCCTGGTGTTCTCCCTCTCCAATTCGTCCACCTTCTTCTTCAAGTCCAACACATCACTGCCCATGGTCTCCTCTACAGCTGAAATTCGTTTTAGAGGCGGGGTTAGACGAGAGAGATGGGAATGCAAGCACACTACGCACAAATTGGACTGTGAAAAAAACAATGATGTCTTTTGCTCACCTGTAGTCCCCAGTAGACGCCCGGCTGCACTCCCGACTACAGCCCCGACTACAGCCCCGACTGGACCAAAAGCCGCCCCCGCCAGTTTCCCCAAGGTACCCCCTGCAAAACCCGCCACGGCCCCTGCTCCAGCCTCAACGAAATCGCGCACCTTCCCCATGTTCTGCAGACTTGGAGAGTTCGGTGGCTTGCGGCCGTCGTCGTCCTACTGGCGCTGCTGTTGTCACGCACTCGGTGGAGGTGGCAGAAGCCCCAGCTGGCCAGCTTTCCAGGTTCCTGCCAAAGGATGCGGCGGTCCGTCGTCCTGCCCCTGCCGAACGCCCGAACCTGCTTCAGTTCGGGGTCAGTATAAGGGGGGAGAGATGGAATGGAGTGTCGATGAGGAAGCGGGAAGAAGCAGAAGAGAGAAGGGATAGAGTGCCGGTGCTGACGAGGGAAGAAGTGGGAAGGGAGAGGATGCAGTGTCAGTAAGGAAAGAAAGATGATGGAGCGCGAGCGCGCGCGCGCGCACAGTACCCTAGCTTGCCACACAGATGAAACTACGCCCGTCCTCTGGAATCTCGATCGCCGCTCCTCTTGCTGTGCCGTGTCGTCGCCGGTTTCCATTCCCTCATAGAGATTTGCCCGTATGGTTACTGGTGCCGGGAGATTGAGGAACACGGCACGGGGCAGCAACAATAACAGGACGACACCGTGCCGCGCCGCATCCAGCTAGCCGATGGCGCACGACGACGAGCAGCAGCCAGCCCGGTGCCATCACCGCCTCTGCCCGCGGGGTATTGTGCCAGACATCCACCAGGCACTGGCTGCTTCCTGTGAAGGCCGTGGTCGAAGTCGGGTCCGCCTCGCCGATCCAGGGAGCGGAGCTCCGAGCCCCGCTGCCAACGTCACCGCCGCAGCTAGCTCTGTTGCTCTTGATTTTTATTTTTATTTTTGATAAGGAACATTGCTCTTGGCCTCTTGCTACCTCGGGCCATAGCTAGCTAGGTGTTATCAGTGGACTACATCAAGCGGCGTTCTGCCACGCGAAAACATTGATGGTTCCTGACTTTGATCCGTGAACGTTTTGTTTGGCAAATAGTGTCAATGATTGCAGTCTGAAACTTTCTTTGGCTGTAAAGGTCCATTGCCATTCTCTGTACCTAGTGTTAATGTAACACCCCAGGTGTTACAAAATTAATAAAACTCTAATCATAATCGTTATTACGCATAATCATCGAGCATCATGTCAATAATGCATTGCATGTTTCATATAATACATAATAATGTTGATAATATGGTTTTATCATATTACGTGAAATGTTGGCAATAATGTTGATTTAGGTTTCTTGTGCTTTTATGTTTGAAAATTTTCTTAGATAAATAAAATTTTGTAAAAATAAACATGTTACTATAAAGTGTGAGCTTTCAAATAGAATCAAAGTTTGTTTTATGAAATAATATTTTTGATTGTGGTGTTTGGTTAATAATTAATCACTAATTAAATATTGAATTTATAAATTAATTATTTTATTAACCTTAAATTTGAATTCAAATTCAAAAAATTTGAAAACCTATTTTCAAAACTACTTGGAATTTGGTGTTGGTCGTAAAATAAAAGTTATAGATCTTTTTTAAATTGAACAACTTTTATTTTGAGAGTTTTTCAAGTTGCTCAATAACAGTTTTGTAAAACCCTAAAAATATATTTCAAATTCAAATTTAAAATTCTATTTTGAAAACTATTGAGAATTTGAATATAGTACAAAAAGCAAAGTTGTAGAGTTTTAAATTTTGAGAAACTTCTATTTTTAGAAATTTT
Source organism: Hyparrhenia diplandra (assembly GCA_015847255.1). NCBI lineage: Eukaryota > Viridiplantae > Streptophyta > Magnoliopsida > Poales > Poaceae > Hyparrhenia > Hyparrhenia diplandra. Next base: position 544,387 of record JADLZK010008288.1, read on the forward strand.
GAAGTTATTATGAAAATTTGGAAGTAATTTTGAAAAAAAGAAGAAAAGGGAAAGACTACTAAAGTAACCCGATGCAGTTCCTCTGCCTCCCCGGCCGCTCACCGGCGCCCATCTATCCGCCGTGCCTTTTCAAGGGCGCTTTCACGCGTGCGTGGGAGCGCCGTAGATTGGCAGCGTGGCCGTGTCGTGGGGACGCCGGCCAAGTTGAAGTCGCCCCTCACCCTTCAACATCGAGCACCGGTCGCCGCCGCCCTCTTTCTCCTTCTTCTCCGCCCGGTCGGTCGAGCTCATTCGCGGCAAATTTCACCGTCGCCATAGCTCCTGCGTCCAATTGCTCGTGCGCGTAGCATCGCCTACTCCTCGCGCATCGCTGAGCCCACTCGCATCGTTCCTCGCTGCCACATGACCGGCACGCTAGCGCCGTTTTTGGCACGATGCCGTGCCTCCATGGCGCGGCGCTGCCTTCACCGACGGCGGCGCCCTGCGACTCCTCGTCTCAACCGACACGTCTAAAAAGTCTCGGTGAGCTCCTCCATGCCTCCACCGACCTCGGCCGAGATGGTTTTGAGCCGTAGCGGCCGGTCTGCGGTGCCGCGCCGCCATGCCCGCACCGCCCGGCGCCATGGTCGCGGGCGAGGCTCACTCGGAGCTCTAATCCGTTCAACCGTCATCCGGGCGTGTGCGGGTGGATGTGGGGAGCGTGTTGGCGGTGTCCCCGTCGCCCAGAGGTCTCGCCACCCGGCGAGCTCCGTGGTTTACCCACCGGCGAGGGCGCGGTTGAGGCCGGGCTTGGGTCGGTTTGACCCCGGCCCCGCGTGTCGGTTGTCTACGGGTAAAGAGAGGGTGAGTGAAAAATGTTTTCAGCGATTAAATCTTTTTGAAAATGAATAAATATGTTGAATCTTTTTAAAATTCATAATTAAATAATTAAGGCTGATAAAATCATGAACATTTTTGTGTAGCCTCTACAAGGTGTTCTCTACCTAGGAAAAAATATGACACGATGAAAATCAATAAATTTTGCATGCTTAAAATTACCTCTTTTAATTAATAAATGGACCTTGTGTAATTTTTAGAAGCTAAAATATTAATCCAAAAATTATGAAATTTGTTTTGTAGATATTTTATGCTAATACCAACCTCCACAAAAAAGTTTGGGATGAATTTGATAATGTTTAATAAAATCATTATTTCCTAGTTCATTAATTAATTAATTAATTAATTAGAGCTTTTAGGGTTAGTTATGTAGTAATTTGTTTGATCTTTTCGATTGATTGTAGACCTTGGGACATAAACATGTTGATGTTCCTTGTCAACTTAACTACTTTCTTGTTATGATCATAAACAACTTAGTGATGATAATAATAATTAAAAACAAGTTGATTTTGTTGGCTTGCAACTTTATCGTGAAGGAAAGTTGTACTCAAAATTATTAATATTATTTAAAGTTCATCATCTATGCATTTGTGCACCTCTCATCATGCATCATGTTTAGCATTCCATCATATTTAAGCATGCAACATTATTACATGTAGTAAACGCGAGTGAGAAGATTCGAGTTGATCAAGCTTTGGAGAAGATTCGTCCACCAGTGATGTTGATGTTAAGTTCAACTTTAGCAATTCTTCTACGGATGCTAATTTTCCCTCCAACACAGGCAAACCCCGGAGCATTTAAACCTTTTTCCTTGTGTTTTACAAATGTTATCACACTTTAGGTCTTATATTTTATGCATTAAGTGATTAGGGTTTGAGTTGATTCCCCAATCGTTGCATGCCTGCCTTGATATTTCAATCCTTATCCTTGTTACCCTTGCAACAAAGATGATAGGTTAGTAATGCTTAGCCATGCTTAGTTGTTAAGAGTTGAGTAATGAGTTATAACTTACAATGGTTCTATACTCAGAAATGGTTCTGAGGTTTAATGATGAATATGAATTTAAATTGAGATCGGACGGGACATGGGTTATGATTCTGGTGGTTAAGCCGACAGGGTTGCCTGGTCGTGCTTGTCCCATCTGTGTCGGTTAAGGACCGTTCGATGTAGGCCTATAGTGATCGAGACTTTATAGTACCGACCACATACCCCGGTAAGCTTGATATCTCAACTATTCCATTATGTGAAAAGACAACCACGCATTAGGAGTGGGAGATGGCGAGAGTACCGTGTTCCCACTGTAACACCCCAGGTGTTAATTATTAGCTAATCAATAGATGTGGACTAATACAAGTGTATCAAGTCATGATTATGAGCTTTAGTTATCAATGCTGGAATTAAAAGTAAGCCTTTATGCTTAGAATGGAACCTTCTATAAAGGACATGTTTGAGTAATGGTAAACATGATTCTCCATGTGCCTTATATCAACTTCCATATGTCTTGACTATTGGAAAAGTTTCATGAAGTTTGGAACTAGAAAGACACAGGAAATGATAAGTTGTATCTTTGCTTGAAACACTTTATTCAGTGAATGAGATCATGTGAAGTAAATCAAACCTTGCCACTTTGCTCAAATGACTCTAATGGGATTCTACAACAAAAGTCATGAAAGGTTCGTGTTGAGCAAATGTGAAGAAAATATCCCAATCAGTCTCAAACTCTAGTTTCAAGGTCTATCACGATACCGTTTGATCAAGGTTAAATAATAATTTGGAGACAAGATATGAAGTTTGACCTTTAACCAAAGTTTAAGTTTAAGTTGAGTACTGCAAACTTTATTTTTGGACCAAGAGTCAAATCAATTTGGAAGCAAGTCAAATGGGTGCCCAAAGATCGAATTTGCCGCTGTTTCAAAGTTTCCGATCGACTTTTTATCATGATGGTACGTTTGCGACATGTTATCTTCCAAATTTATATGGAAGCTCAATTGGATTCCTTAATATGAGTAAAAGTACTCTTCACGATGGAAACAACAAAACAAGTCTCGTCAATTTTGGAGTTCGTTTGGATCTTCGAAATCAATTCCAAGAATAGTGAAAGTTTCCGAATTCCATGAGTCATTTTGGAAATTCAAGATTCAAATTCGGATACTTATCTTTGGAATTGGAAAATTTTCAAACGAAGCCGAGTCAAGTCGAGTTCCTTTTATAAAAGTTGAACTGAAGATATATCCAACAGGATAAGTGGGCGAACGAATCATTGATCGGCTTGAGAATTAGGAAGGAGACTAGCAGGGAAGCCCGCGCTAAGCGGGGGCAGCAAACTCATTTTGAGACAAATGACAGGATAGACAATACAAAATGATTGATGTAGACAATTGACCAAAGTTTAGAAACCATTGACCGAAGTTTAGAAGGCCATACCTAGATACATATTACTAAAGAAATATGTTCCGTTTTTATTTTATTTTTTTTTTTTAAATGCAACCAAAGTCTGGAGGCCAAGAGATCAAGCGCAGTTTGCATGCAGGTGGGACACTCCAGTTTCAGAGTAACAATCAAGCATCATTAGAGTTAGTAATTGAAGTATTGAAAGCGGGAAAGCAACAGTTTCCTAGGTTAAGAATATACCTGGCGTATGACACATGTAACTTATTCCCAAACCATGCCCAATATGCACGTGGTCCAAAATAACACATTGTGCTCGAATCTGATCATAAAAATTCACCATAAAGATTCCAACATTTGTGAATAAATAAGGCTAAAAAAAGGGAAGGATACTTTAATTAGATGTACTAACAAATGATTAGGTAGGATAATTATATGCAGGTATCAATGGTAAATATTTGTTTTATAACTGATTTCAATATTGCTTTTGATATGTCCCATTCGAATTTGCATTTTAATTTCGAAATACCTGTTCTCCAGCGTAAATGAACATAATTCAGCATAAGAACTGCAGCAGCTGTGAATGTAACAACCTGAAATAATAATTGAAGAACACTTTTGTTTTAGTTACAAAAAAGTAACAAAGAAAAAAGTTTTCTGCAGAGAGTAGGGGCATGTAAGCTATAAGAATGTACACGATAGGTAGCAATCTAAAAAAAAAATCAGAGAACAGAAGCAACAGTTGTTTCGAAGAACTGAATGTGGGATGTATTATTATATATGCAGTAGATTATTATCTACTTGCAAATTAATTGGACAATATGAAGAATGATTTTTTTTTTTTCTGATACTGCTTCAGTATCTGTAAACTCTTCTGACAATAAATAGCTTCAAAATGTATAGCTGACTGCATATTAGAAAACAAAGAGATGCCAGCATAGCAAAGGAACTGCTTCTAACTTAGAACCAATAGATGCTAGATACACAAAAGAAGGTACTACTTAAAAAAAGGAAAGATAAGAATATGAGCTGTTGTTAACATTCCATTTTCCAAAAGACCAATAACTATGCTTTTAAAGTGTGGCCTTTCGTAGGAATTTTTAGCATACTTTGTTTTCTCGAAGTAAACATGTAGGCTACTGATTTACTTCTACCTGGATTTTACGAAAGACATGATACATGGTTTCATGAATATATATCATGCGGTGCAGAAAGAATTGGATTCCTGAAACAAACATTTTTTTTTATCTGGATGCAGCAAAAGCAATAAAGCAATAGAATTATTTTTGGGAATTTAGGAACATGTGAATGTGTCAATTTTTAAGTCTCCTGTGAACCGGCAGCCTGCAAAGCTGACAACATAGATCTAATGAAGAAGGTAAAACAATATGTCCGATCAGCAGAACTTTTTTTTTTTTCTTGGCATTCTATCGAGCATCTAAAATGCACAGCAGCTGAAGGGTTCGCCATCCTATGGAGCACCTGAATTGCAGAGCAATACGATTGCAACGGCAAGCGCATCTTACCCAGAGTCCAGAGACGCGAGGAGGCAGGCTGCGCCGGTTCTTGCCGTGGACGCGTGGAGGGGCTCGGCGCAGCTCACGGCGGCGCCGGGCGCCGCTGTGGGCGCCGGCGCTGCGGTGGGGCGGCCCGGCGAAGTTCTGCCCGACCGCTTAAGCCGTCGTCCAGCGGCGGAGACCCGGCGGCTTGCGGTGGTAGCCGATGGGGACTGTGCGCTTAAGCCGCCGGCGGAGACCGGCGGCTTGGCGGTGGTAGCCGATGGGGACGGTGGCGCTGAAGCCGCCGGCCGCCCGGCGGCGACGTGCGTGTTTGCTGCGGCGGGCGGCGAACGTGGGGGAGAGGGAGGGAGCAGTGCAAGAGGGATAGGGAGGAGGCAAGCGGCAGCGGAGCCGTTCATCTTGACGGACCGCCCCGCTGCGAGGATGAGGCCGCCAATCTTGACGCGAACCGCCCCCGCTGCCACAGGATGAGGCAGCCGGGGAGGTGTTGGTCGCCACGCGGGGGTGGCGCTGGCGACGCAGGCGGAGTTCGGTGGCTGCGGCGAGGCCGGCCGTGTCGCGCCGCCGTGTCGGCTTTTTGGCGTTGATGCGCCACGGGGCTCCGGCTTTGCGAGGTGGGGGGGTAGGAAGAGACAGCCTCCGGCCGCCCCCGGCGTCGTGGATGGGATGGAGGATGGAGCGGTGGCGGCAAGGAAGGAACAGGCTGCGGGCGGCGGAGAGGAGGCGATGCTTCGAGAATGCAGACAGATGGACGGCTGTAGCGATGCGAGCTGTGATCGGACGGTGTAGGATGGGTACTGTGCTAAGAACAGTAAACTGAGTCCGGTGACGGAAGGGCACGCATCTACGAAAATAAGAGGTATAGTATAGTATAGATTCGTGAATAGTAATTGTAGCAATATAATTTATCGTTTCATCGTCGTCGTGGCATGGCCGGATTTTTCTCTATCTTGCCACCTCTCTTTTTTTTTTTTTTTTTTTTTTGACTGAATGACACTTGATGGTCGGCTAAGCTACCTTGACCGACTTAGCCGACTAGCATCTCACACCATTCGGCCTAGCCGGTCTTCTGTCAATTGCCAGCGACGTCGGCGCTGCCACCCGGCCTAGCCGGCTATGACCCAACTTAGCTGGCCTGCTATGACCAACCAGCTTGGCCAACTGAAACAGTCGGATGAGCTAATCCATCCTGCCCTGCACAAAAAAAATCACAATTTTGTTGATGGTTTTAATAGCACGATGCTCGTCAGCACGCATCGGCTATCTTCGTTCCCTGCAAAAAACGTGTCCAAATCCTGATCTAAAATTCTGATCGGTCTGGGAACAATTGAAACGGCTTAGCTCGTCTCCAACCCGGCCAGGCTGTTTGGATAACAAGTGCAACAGACTGATCGGTCAAGCCGATTGTTGAATCAGCCAAGCCGATAAGGCAGCACCTGCCGTCATGCAGGACAATTCAAAAAATAAATGCATGGCAAACGAGACTGTTTTTCCTTGCACATGTATGGTCATGCACTAATTCTCTGTCCTTGGCTTCCTGAGCATTGCGCATGCATATATTGTATATCAAGTCAATCTGAACCTTGCCCTTTTTCTTAGCCTGATCGACTAGCGGTTGCACAGCAACAACCGGCCTGGCCAGTTGCCTATCGGCTAAACCAGCAGCATAACAGGAACAGGTCAGCAGTGCAGGGGCAGCCGGCCTGGCTGGTTTTCCAACTGGCTAAACCGGGTCAACAAAAAAGGAGTTCGAGCTTTCTTCTTTTTGTTTTTCTTGTGCGGCAGTAAAATCATGTTCCAGATATACCTTTGCTTCCATATGATTACCAGAAATATATGCCAAAAATAATATTGCGCCTCTAGAAAGCACAAGACCTACAAGTATTTGCGTGTTCCATATGTATGTGAATCACGTAGGCTCTGCCTTGCCTGCAAGCTAGAGGCCCAATTTAGTTAACTGCAGTGCAGAAAGATGATCGGCTAAAACGATTGGCAAATCGGCCAACCCGATCCCGTAGAAAATGCATGCTGCCTAATTTAGTTAACAGCAACGCAGCAGGATGATCGGTTAAACCGCTTGGCATATCGGGCAAACCGATCCTACAAACAACAGTGCATGCGTGCGACCAACAATACCAGAGCAGGGAGGAGCGCATGCAGCAGTAGCAGATGGCCGGCTTAGCGGATTGAGGACCATCCAGGCTGGTTTTGCAAGACTCAGTGCCAATTTTATTCTTTTTCTTTTCTCAAGGCTCCAAAGACTGTCATCAGGTTCGGCAAGCCTTAACCTTCATGCATGTATTTCAGAACGCCATGTTGCATAATAATAGCACCTTGGAAGCTAATGAGCCTTGTCAAATCGGCCTAACCTTTACTGACCACAAGCAGCTAAAAGCACGATTAACACACTTAATCGGCCAATTTGATTAACAAAGTAGAGGCACGATTAAAGCACGCATATACATAATCGGCTAGTTTAATTCTTTATATATATCATGCCCCCAGGACTTAAAGTCATCAAAGTAAAATTCCACAAGGGTTTTTCCAATAGCACGATGGTTGCAAACATTCATCGGCTATGTTGTATGCTAAGGGCGATAACAAAGTATCGGCCATATGAATTCATCCACACGAATAATTTGGCAACCCTCCATAATATAAAGATCCATAATATGGATCGAAATAAGAAGATGAGGGATAACCATACATACCGTAAGATGAATTCCACATAGGCATAGGCAGAGAATATGGATGATGCCATGACCAATGATTTTCATGATCCGGTGCAAACTTCTCATTTGGAAATTGTTTTTTGAATCTCCTCCTGTTCTTCGTCTTTGTTGCACCACTTGTTTGAGCATCATCCTTTTGAGCTTCAATATTTCTTTTAGGAATCCATGTCAAGCCCTTTTCTTTCAGCTTCTCCGCACTAAGCTTTTGTAGCTTCTTTTCTTGCCACTTCGGTAAATCGATTGTGCATCTCGGTTTTGTTTCTGTTTTGGACAGCAGCAACTCTTTCTTGTTTTTAGGCACTTTTACCTTCTTGTGTTCAGATTTGGCACCTACAAAGTCAATAGATGGTTTCCCCACTTCTTTGCCATTGATAGCCGGATTTTTCAACAGTGTAATCGGCTTTTCAATAGTGGTATTCAGATCTGAACTTTTCTTCTTTCGGCCATCATACTTGACACGATAAACTTGCTTTACCGCTTTTTTCTTTGGTTGAGCTCCAGACCGATTTATATTAAAACGGTCATTATAAGATGATGATCTCTCAGAATATCTTGGAGCTGCATACTCTATATAGTGTGGCCTGAAATATGATGGCACATGTGCCTCTTCATCAAACCAGCCCCAATAAGAATAAGGATGAAAATATGCGGGCTGCGGTCCATAAGACATGGGAATTGACTGCTCAAAAGGAGAATATGTTGCTGCTGCTTGAGATCTATTCCCTTGCCAATTCCATCCTTGAGATTTACACTTTGGATACAATCTTGATGGCTGGACCTTCTTTGATTGATTGGCAATGTTTGCTTCGCCTATCTTATTATATTTAGCTAGAAGTTCTTGAAGCTAAGCTTCGCCTTCTATTCTTTTTGCTTGTTATGACCCTTGCCTCCATTAGCTTTTGCGAGCATCCTCTTTTTCTTCATCTTGATTAATATGCTCCAAACAAGGATCCTTAGCCGATTTTTCTTGCTCAACGGAATCAATCGGCTTTTGCTTTAGTTGGAGAGATTGTACTTGCTCTCCAGCATCTTCTGAAATAGGAGTGACACTATTGTCCTCTGAAATATCCTCAATTTGTATTTCTTGGACAACAACCTTGTCTCCACTTGAGGACTCCACATCTCTCTCTTTGGCATTAGAGCTTTGAGCTTTGAGTGAATCGGCTAATGTGCCGATTTGAAACCCTGTTTGCCATCAAGACCGATTGAATCCAATCGGTCCATTTGTTGAGCTTCGAAAATCTCAATCGGCCTTTATTAATAGCCGATTGGATCACACGACAAAACAAATTGCAATCACAAGTATTATGATCATAAGAATTATGCCACTTACAATATGTAAGCTCTTCTAAATTTTTAAGCGATGGCAAAGCATTGTGATCAATGATTCTAATAAAATTATTCTTCAACAAGATATCAAAGACATGATCACAAAAAAAAGTAAAGTCAAAGCTATATTTTAATTTGTCAAGCCGATTCTTTTTGCGGAGTCGGCTTCAAAGCTAGGCAAACGAAAGGATCGAATTTATTATGAATCCATTCGGCCATAGCTTTATAGTTTCTCTTTGAGGGCCATAACTTTGACAAACTAGAATTACCGGCCTTGTTGATCACATCGGAGAGATGTATATCCTTGACTTGAATAATGCGGCTTTTCATCTCCAAAGAACAATCAACATCAGGTGCGAATCATCCAAAGATTCATCGGCAGTTGCAAGAACCGGCGAATCAGCTCAGGCCGACCGGACGCCGGTTCCGCTGTCCCCGCACGCCAGTAACAACAAAGGGAATCGGCCTGACCGGCTGGACAGACGGCTTAGCCGATTCAAGGCAAATGATAGGAGTAATCGGCTTGGCCGGTTTGATCGGCCCTAGCCGATTGTGGGCAGGCTGTAGTAACAGTTGGCCTAGCCGACCGAGAAGTCGGCTTAACTGGCTGTGAATAGGTAGGCAGCCTTGCCTTCGTGCTTGTGGGGGTTTGATTTTCATTAATGATGTAGTAATCACTAGATAAGTACACAACCCCTTTAGCTCCTGAAAAGTCAAGTGTAGCTGGTTTCGGGCGCTTTTCATGTTCTTCTATAGCAAGACTTGCCTTTTGAGGACTCACTAGCAATCCACTTTTGGCCGATGACCCAATTATGATCGGCCTTTTTTTATTGATCTTTTCAAAATATTTACAGAATTGCTTTTCTAAATCAGACCATAATTCAATAGTACATTTGGGCAACGATGTAAACCATGCAAAAGCAATACCAATTAAGGATAAAGGAAAATATCGTACCTTCACATAGTCTGCATTATCATAGTAGCCCAACTGTGAAAGATATATATTAATGTGTTCTACAGCAGATGTACTACCTTCACCATCAAATTTATGAAAATCAGGTACCCTCCATCCATCGGGAGCTTGTACTTCATCAAAATACCATGGATACGGTCTATGATAGGTGGGTACCTTCCAATCAAAAGAACCAGGTGGATTTCTAGCATGTGCTAAATCTTCTTGAATTCGGCTAGCAGTATATGAAGCCGAATCATGAGTTTTAGCACTTGAATGCCTTGCTGAAATTTCATTATTTCGGCTTAAGTTATGATTAACATAGGAAGCCGAATTATGAGAATAAGCATTGGCATAAGTTGCTGAAGTTTGGGAGTAATTGGCAAAATAGTTACTATCATCGCAGCCAATTCTTTTTATTCATCGGCTGGTCTTGTGGCGGAACCACATGTTGTGAGCTTATGACCGATGAATATGGATTTACATGTTGCATACCGCTAGTAGCATTAAAACCAAATGAATTTGTGGCATACATCGGCTCTTGATTATAATAGTCACTAAAATCATTAGCCGATGCAACATATCTAGTATTATCATAACTAGCAATACCAACATGAGAATTATCACTTGCAAAATAATTACTATAATCATGAGATGAATCTGCAAGTTGTACCTCAGGCATGGAGTAATAATATTGCGATGGATCACCTCGGTATGCCATGTATGTTCAGGGATATATATTAATTTAAGTGCAACAGCAAGAAGTGCAGTTTTGATCTGCACTGATGGCACTTCACCTCGGGGTAGCAAATAAGAGTGCAGCAGAATTCTCTCTCACGGATGCAAGAGCACAATAGAAAATTAACTGCCGGCCTCCACGTGATGACTTCAAAGGACCTTTATGTATGCTTATTAGTAGAATATAATAAGATAAGCCAATTTGATCAGCACCAGGATAGCCTACCCAACTGTACGCACGATGTAGCTTTTGCGCTTAATGGACGACGAGCTTTCCGTTGCTTGCTTCAAATCGGACTCCACGGTGTGGAGCAAAAATCTGTTTTTTTTTTTTTCCACTACACAATCGGCAATCGGCCCGAGGAGCCGATTCCTCGTCGAACTTCCACAACAAAACTTGCAGCTGGCCTTGAGGCCAAATACAATGGCGATCACTTGAAAAGGTAGTTGATCAATTAATAATATGGCTAGGATAGATAGATTCGGCTACAAAGTAGAGCCGAAGCAATCGTTCCCCAGCGGAGTCGTCAAAAAGTATGTTGACACAAATTAGGGCTCGCACCAACACACTCGAAGGTCACGATGGACCGAAGAACACAGCAAGATAACCAACACACTTTCGCGGTGAAGAGCGGCGAGTTTACAAGCAATCCAGCAAAGGATAACAATCGCGCTTTACGTGGACGAAGAACGGCTAGTTTCCGAGCAAACTAGCAAAGAAGCCGCCGAAGCTCTCGCCCGGGAGGGACCCCGTCAGGGCAAGGACGTCGTCGGGTTGCCCTAGGTTGGCCGGCAGGCCTAGGGCGCCATCCTTGGTCGTCGGATCAAGTGATGAACAGCATGTAGAGGGTTGAAAGGAGAAAATAGGGTAAAAAGAGGTACCTAATAGATTGGTCTGTTGATTGATAGATGATTGGATACAAGCTGCCGTACCCCTTCATATAGGGGTGCCTCGTGTCTGGGCTTTGGCGATACACGCACGGGCCAATCTACCGTATACAAATTAGAGTTTGTCTCTGAACCGACTTTTTTTTTCTCGACCAGGGCCATTCACCCGTTTTTCATTAAGAGGAGGAAAACCAAATCCAAATACAAATAGAGTTCACGATGCCGAAAGTGGACATCAAAACAAACGAAAACGAAAAAAGAACGAACAACCTATCTAATCGGAAATTAAAATGCGATTACATGATGATGAAACCCTGCGACTAGACCTGGAGGACAAACTACATCCACTCAGGCCCCGCGGCGCCGCTTGTTGCGCAGCAGGAAGCGCTCCATGCCCTCCCTGTTGGCCTCAGCAAGAGGCCCTGTGAAGGCGGACTGCAACTCGTCAAAGGAGACCGCATCCTCATGCTCGGCCTCGACCTCGATCCCCATCTTCTTGAGCAACACTCTCCTTGCCTGGTCCTCTGGCTTATGGTGCCTAGACCCACTCTTTGCAGCGAGCCGTGCGCTACGTTTCGGTAGCACAGATGCGTCCGGGCGCGGGCGCGTTTTCCTCAAGACCGGCGTGGAGAGTAAGGATGGCTCCAGCGGCCTCATGAAAGCGGCTATGAACTCGTCAGCCGACGGCACGAGGACCGGGCTCGAAGAGTGTGCAGTGCACCCATCTTCGTCGCCACGAGCATCAGTGCCATCAGCGTCAGGCACCGGGAGGTCACCCCCGTCCTCCGATCGCAGCGCAGGCACACAGAGCTCTTGAACCCTAGGCGGCGAGGTCGAGGGGGTACCTGGTGCAGCGTCCGACACGGCGGTGACTAGTGGGGCGGCGAACTCGGCCCCGACCAAGTCGGTCCACCCGTGCCGACCGGCCCCCGAGCGGTGGTCGATGAAGAGGCACCCATGCACGGGGCAAGAACCACCATGGACACAAGGGCCTCATCCTCCACGAAGGTTGCTGGGCGCACGGCGATGGAGGCCGCGAGCTCAACGAGCATTGGATCATGCCATGTCACCGGGCCCCCGCCGCCCGGGCGAGCGTCGGCGGGTCAACGGCAACTTGGCGGGACGGCCGGTGGCGATGGCTGCGCCCGGCGCCGCCGGCGACGACGACGACGACGACGGACGGTGGCGTCGCACCCCCGCGGTGTGGTCGAGGAGGGTCCCCCCCGGTCGCCTGCCGTCGGGCGGAGGAGGCGAACAAAAGAATCTCGCCGACTCGGATCGGGGCCGCGGACCCGCCGCCGATTCAGCCAGGCCGGCGAGAGGGGCCTGCGGAGGTGGACCCTCGCGCGATGCACCAGCCGCGATTACGCAGGCCGGCGGCGGCGCTGCTGGCCCCCGCCTCCGGCACCTTCAGCGGGCAGCGACGCGCCCGATGCCTCTCGCGGCGGCAAGCGAGAGGCAGCGCGGCGGAAGGTGCAGAGCGCCTGGACGTGCTCGTTGGAGGCGATTGAAGCGGCGCCCGACCAACTCTGGCGGCACGGGCCTCGGGCGGTGCGGGCGACGGTGGGCGGCGCCGCGCTTCTGGCGGGGAGGACCTCCCGCGGCCGTGGCGATCCCCGGAGGAGGCGCGGCGGTGGGGTCCCCAAACGTAGGTGGACGGGGATGCGCCCTGTCACCCCGCGGCCGCCACGTCGTCGCGCTTTGCGTCGGCGCCGGTGGTCACCATCTTCTTGCCGCGATGGGGACGGCCGCCCACGCTTCCTCTTCATGGCGTGGACGGCGGTAGCACCGCCCGGCGCACCATTGCGGACCGGAAGCCACACCACGGGCGGCCTCGGCGGATCCGTCATCCGGTGCAAGGTGGTCCTCACCGAGTAGCACCGGCGGCGGGGCGACACCCATCCCGGGCGCGGGGACGGCGGGATGGGAGGCGGATGGCCTCGTGGAGGAAGACAGTGCCCGTGGCCCAGCTTGTGGTGGAGGATGCGAAGCCGGCGGCGGTGGCTGGCATCTCGAACTCGTCGTTGGAGCAATCGGACATGGGGACATCGACCCCCGCTCCTCCTTAGTCCCCGCCGACGGAGGGGGAAGAACGGCGCGCCGACGGAGGCGCGCCACCGGTGGAGGTCGTGGCGAAGCATCGAGGTCCCCATCCACCAACTCGCCCTCTTCGACGTCCCTCGCCGCAGATAGAGGACGGGCTCGAAAGGGGGCAACGTTGGGCTCAGTCCGACGTGGCCGGGCGGACCGACGCCGTCGTGGGAGGGGGCAGCCGTGGCCGCTAGCCTCCGCGGCGTCCACCTGCCCGACGGAGGGGAGGTGGAGGAGGGGGCGACCTGTGCGGGAGGCGCCCAAGGTGGGGATGGCGAGGTGGACCCCACCGGGCGGCGCGAGGTCGGGCCGCGGTCCCAAGCATCCTCCCCAAGCGGCGCGAGCTCCTCGCTCTGGCCGCGCGGTGCACGAGCGAGGCCACCGGGAAGGGGAGGACGTCCCCCGTCACGGGCCCGCGGGGGCGGCGGCGTGGGTACCGGGAGCGCCACTACGGCGCCCGTGGCCGGGGAGCCCCAAGGAGGAGGATGGGAGCCATAGATCCGGCGACGAGCTGCACGGATCCGTGCTTGGAGCGAGGTGGGGAGTGGTGGGCCGGGAGGGTGGCGGCGGTAGCGCCGTTGCCGCCCGTTGGGGGCGTCGGGGAGGGTCGGGAGGGGGACGAGAGGAGTCATCCGTCCTGGCTCTCTAGTTCAATGCTCCTGAACCGACTAAATATGCCTAGCTGATTCGGTTGCTCCATGGAATATTATTTATTTATTTATTCCTAATCGATCTCCCGAACGAGTCCTCACGGTCGCTGGATGTCGTGGCCTTCACGGAAGCCTTCACCTGCCTTCGTTAGCCAAATATAGCTTCTCTGACATGCCCATGTAAGAGATCTGTTCGGCCTCGTATACACATATACATGGCATATATCCTTGCTTCTATCACCATCGATTTGCATCTGGACATCACCTTCCAATAATATTATATTCCTTTTCTTGTCTCAATCTTCATGACGCACATGCACATGAATAATATCTCAGTTGGCCGAATAATATTCTTCCAAATATGATCCCCTTGGTCTCGTACCCTGGATAGACTTTGCCTCGTGGCTCGAAGTGCTTCTTCCGTTAAGTTACTTGGTTCTTTGGCCTTGTCGTTGCACTTCAGACATATTCATGACCTTCTTGACACGTCCAATTTACCAAAAACTATGTCCGGTCATTTTCGAGTGTCAACACAACTTAAATTAACAGAACCAACTTGAATTAACAGAGCCAAATAGCAGAGCTTGCAAGGAAAAAAATGAGGAACAAAAAAACATGCAACTAGTATGGCACTGCACTAGCATTAGGATATATTTAGCATGGCAGAAAGGAATTCTAATCTTGATTGGTGAAATCTGCAAACTAATTTTAGTTATGTAGCACACAAGTCTGCAACTGCGTTTGTGAAGACACAGTGCAGCTGTACTAAGATATATTTTAGATAAACTTGCATACCCTTTGACCATTACGGCTGCCTATACGGGCTCATGTAAAACTGGCTGGGAACGGAAACTCTGCGATTTTCGCGATGCATAGTTGGAGCAATTGTGTTGGTATTGTCTATGATATTTTCGCAATCCACCATATTGCATTTCCAGTATATTCATGATTTGGTGCTTACGAACTCCCGCGATTTCCATCTCAATGATGTCAGCTTTCTGCTCATTACTAATTCCTCTATGAGACCGCAGCAGACAAACTAAATCTGGTGACGCCAATGGATGGTTGTGTTCATCAATGAAATCCTTGACATACCACTGTCCTGTCTCCTTGTTAAGTTTAATCACCATTTTGGCTGCACACCCACAACGACTCAAATTCCGTGGCTTCCTCTTCTTAATCGCTTTTATTCATGTGCTTAGCATCACGGAACCCCTGGCGACTGCACACAAATCTCCTTAGACATATTTCCTTAGTTGCCGTGTCTCTTTCCACATAGCATCTCCTCACGGCAAACCCTCTATCAAATGCGTAGCTGTTGTAGAACACATAGCCTTCTTCCTCACTACGGAACGTCTTGCTGACAATTTGATGATAATCCAGTAGAGCCTCTTCACTCAGATCAACCATTTTGTCCTGCATCATACATGCAGTTTTGATAAGTGTTGCCACATAAAAATAAATTTCTAGCACTAAAAAGCATCAATACAATATTCAATTATTCGACAAATTTGCTACATATGCCACTTCCGCCACAGCACCAGGTCACGCACGCATACAACACTTCTGCAAGATTAAGGCAATACGGCAATACCTAGCGTACAGGCAGGCTTAAGAACTCAAACAGCAGCAGCAGCTTGCAGCGCCCAGTCAGCGGCTGCCCTAGCCCTCAGGCGATGTGCCCCTACGATCCAGCCAGCGCTCGTAACCTGCTGGCCGCCTTGCGTATTGAAGAACAAAATGGGTTCATTTCTCAAGGGATGGTGCATGTACATAGAACATTTTGGCAAATGCATATATATTCTGAAATGTATGTCTGGAAAAAGTGCATCATGCACAGCATGGTTAATTTGTTTTGAACTCATATATGTATGCACTTTGGCATTTTAGCAAACGCCAAAAAGGCACACTATACTTGGACAGCGAAGTTGTAATTTGAAATTCAGTTTCAAATTATAAATTAGCAAATAATAACACTAATGAAATGAAGGTATGTAAATCATCCATGAGTGAGCCATGCGTGAGTAGAAGATGAAATTGGACTTACCCTTTTGTATTGCTGTTGCACGTAGCACGGCAAGTGGCAGCGATGTCGGCGCTGTTTGCGGATCAGACCACTGCGGCTCCATTTGCCGTGGCGTTGGGGATGATCTGCCGACGGAGGCGGAGGTGGATGGCTGCGACGGGGAGGCCGAAGACGCGCGATGCAGCGCCGCTCGTGCTGGAGTTCTCGTTGGGGCAGGCGGTTCGCGCCGGCGTTTTGTGGACCAGGCAGCGGCGGCGAGGCGAAGACGCCGGACCTCTGTTGACGCGTCGAGGAGGGAGGCGAGGTGGGCGGCAACCGCAGGGAGATGCGGTGGTGAGGGCGGCCGCGGCAGAGCAGGATCCTGCCGGGCTGGGATGGGGAGAGGAGGTTGAAGGCGAGTGGGTGGCGGCAGTTGACGCCGGACGCGGCGACGGCGGGGGGGATCCCCCGGGCTGGGGAGGGAGGTGGAGAGCGAGGGGAGGTTGAGGGCGAGGGGTGGCGGGCGCCGGCGACCCCGTGGTGGCCTTGGAGATGATGGGGAGGAGAAGGATCGGCAGCCGCGGCGGCACAACACAACCGTGATGGAGAAAGAGGCAGTTCGTGGATTCGGACATGGAGCTCAGAAGCTGTATTACTCAGAAAAAAAAAAAAAAAAAAAAAAACTGAGAAGCTGAAGTACTAAACTACGATTATGAGAATTGAGGGGAGGAACCAGCAAAAACCAAATGAACCGGAGGAACCAATTCTCTTTTTAAAGAAATATAAAAATATTTTGTTTGTTGGGTTTTTCAAAATACGTGCCTGTGGCATATGTGCGTCTATACTAGTGGTATAGTATCAAAACCAGGAATCCTTGAACAGGGTTGGGGACTTTGGGCCGCCCATGATAGATTAATAAATAAAATGTGGCAGTTATTAACAAATTTGATGAGGTTCCTAATATAAGAAACGGTGGTACTACTCCGACCGTTCCGAATTATAGGTCGTCGTTTTTTGGAACATGGAAGAAATCTACATTACTCGGAATCTGATGCCAAATCATTGTCCACCAGAACAATTATACAAGGAGGAATACTATCAATAATCGGATTAGTACCCGGGCATAACTTCGCCCCAAGGGCAGCTAGACTATGAGCAACAAGATAAACATGAACGGGGATTATGTGCTACTGTAAAACAAGAGAATATCTGCTGCCGATAAAAATTTGTGTGTAATGAAGTCGATCTGAACGACTGAACCTGTGAATATCTGCTAATTTTCTGGCCACAAAATTTTTTTGTCTTGCAAAAAACGCTAGCTAATAAATGCTCTAGCGCTGATTCGTACCTTGCAAAGGGGCGTGATGAAAATTAAAATTAAGTTTAGGAAACCGATCCACCGGTTGAGTCTACGACGGTGGTGCATCACCTTTTTTGAAACGAATCAGGCAGGAGAGCTGCCGATTATATTAAAAAGGAGAATCCCAGACTGGGCCAAACAACGAAACAGCGCAAACACAAACACAACAACGCTAAAAGAGAGAAAAGAAAACCTAACTATACTCACCCGGGTGGTGCATCACCTTATTATTGTATATAGTATTACTAAACTCTATACCCTAAACCCGATCGATCATTTGCATCGACTGATTGATCTGGGGAGCATATAGATATATGTATGGCAGGCCACACGGTATACGCATATAGATTCATGCATATTGCTCCTTTCACTGATGATAATAAGGAGAAAGTCAATGCAGCAGGTCTCATGATGTAGTTTCATATATATGGGTGCAGGTCGCAGGCAGCTTAATTGAATTGGAAGACCTGCCGCCCGCTCTGGTTCATTGGATCGACCATGTTCTGGCTCGGAATGATCCTGGCCTTGATTTGGGTACAGTTGTGGCAGGGGTGGAGGGAATGGGGGTTCCGGATCACTGTCCTCTCGAGCCTAGTGGCACATCTGGTGGTTGCCATCCTGTTCAGGACACGGCGGCGCTTTGGCGTCCGGCCGGTTGTGCGGGTGGCTAGGCCAGCTGGCTAAGTTTTTTCCTCGGGTTTGCGTGCCAGGTCGCTGAGGTAGCCAGCCACGACGAACGCAATCGGCAGCTGTCCCTCGGCCGCCTGATGCGCCGGAGGAGGAGAAGCGGTGTGGTCGCGTTCGGGCCGTTCCTCCTCCCGCACTGGGCGGCCCGGACAACCCTGACCGCCACGCTCCGGAGGACAACAAGAGCTCCAGCCGCAAATGGCTTGAGATGATCTATCGGATTGTGGGGGCCATTTATGCCATCTACAAAGACATCGCCGCCGCCGGGCGGCCGCAGCCGGGCTCTGGCTTGATCGCGCGCCCGTCCGTTGTCATGTTGTTGGCCGGCGCCGTCGGGTACATTGAGACAAAGATCGCGCTAAGGAAAGCCGACTTGGACAGAATGGGGAGGAGGACGCCGGCTCGTCAAGCGCCAGCAAGCACAAGGACCGAAGGACGACATTCATAAGATGAATTCACCGAAATGCGAAATCAATAGGATCAAGAGTCGAGGGGCGGTCGCCCATGATAGATCGGCGCTGCTCCTTGCTCAGGATCTGTTCCCCATCTGGCGCCATGCCCTGGTCGATTCTTCGGTCAATCCAAAATCACCAAGGCAGGAAGTCAGCGAGATGATACTCTCAAGTCGGATGAGCTGGAGTGGGACTGGGAGAGCATGTGCAAGGTGGCCGAGATGGAGCTTTCCCTCATCTACAACTACCTCTACACCAAGGCGATCCCTGGCACGCTCTGGTGCTACTACCTCATCCGCTTTGTTGTCGCCCCTCTTCTTCGCTGCTGCCACATTTCTCTTACGCTTACGGCAGCAAAGAAAGCAGCAGCAGGGCGTCAGGGGATCATTTGTCGGGATCACCTACATCTTGCTGGCCATTACCTTCCTCATGGATGTGGTATGGCTGCTGAGAGCCCTCGGGTCGACATGGGCATACGCCTACTTAAGGGAGCAGGCACCGGCTTGGCTTCGCCACCAGCCCTCGGGTCGAGATGGTGGTGCAACCTCCACCGCATCGTCGTCTGCCTGGACCCGGACAGCCACAGGCGGTGGTCGGGCACCATCGGCCTGTACAACTTGCAGGACGAGTGCACTGTCACCACTCCAACTTGTTGCAGCCAATGTTGTCCAGAGTGGTGGCTGTGGTCCATGGCTGGAGACGACAGACCCAAGGAGATGCGGTATCTGTCTAAGCTTCCTCATTGCATAAAGAAAGTGCTGTTCGAGCGAGTGACGAAAATATTGCAGCAGGCCATTAAAAAAGAAGATGGTGAGGAGAAGTACAGCAGGCTGGACA